>JAKSZT010053817.1:4157680-4205869 GCA_026826555.1 Tolypeutes matacus | reverse complement strand
AGGAAGGAAGGAAGGAAGGAAGGAAGGAAGGAAGGAAGGAAGGAAGGGTACGTAGGTGGATGCATGAGTAGCTGGAAGGAAGGAAAGATGGAAAGATGGCTGGGTGGATGGGTAGATGTACAGATGGATGAACTGCTGGCTCCATCTTCCCGGAGGGGCCACAAGGCCTCAGCCTTCCCAGCCACCTCTTTGCCCTCTCCTGCCCTCCCTCCCTCTTCCCTCCATCACAAAGCCAGCACCTGACATGCCCTCGCCCGCACAGTGATTACTCCTTGAGCAGCCTCCCGTATCCTGTTCTGCTCTTCCTACAAGCAGAGAAGCAGAAAAATCCATCCTGATGAGGAGGCAGCAGCCCGCCCTCCCCACCCCCCACCCCCTCCCCTGCAGCCTGTAACTCTCGAGCAGTCAGGCAGAAACAGGCAGTCAATTTTTTCCAGGGTCGAGCACGGGCTGTAAGGCACAGCCCTGCAGGGTGACAGGCAAGGCGGGGGACCGCCCAGATAGCACGACCCCCTTTCTCCTCCATCCTGGGGGCAGCACCTCCTGCCTCGCTCGCCCAGATGCTGCCAGCTGTACAATCCAGGGGATGTGCCTCTCCCCATGCAGCAGGCTCACCTAAGACCCCAGCCCCGGTAAACACTGCAGGGCAGAATTCTCCGTTGCTACCCCTCACAGCTTCCTTCCTGCCCTGGCATCCTGCTCGCCCTGGAGCTGGCCCCCTTCATCCCCACTTGCCCTCTGTGGCTTGGTGGCTGAGGAAAAGGCAGCTGATGTGCTCGAACCCAAGCAGGTATCAAGTTGTGCCCTGGCCCTTTGGTGGGTGCTGGGAAGGTCTGACAGCTCACAGCTGAGCCCTCTCTTCCAGCAAACGCTCTTAGCTGAAGAGAGCTGCCTTGTCCAAGGTCAACGCTTCTTCCAACGCCCAGACATTGAGGTGGGTATAAAGTCCTGGCTGCTTTGAAGAGTCATCCCAGGACAGGGCTCCTCGTGGGATCACTTAAGTTCTATGTTGAGCTTGTAACACACCCCAACTTCTCTCTCTACCCCATCCTGCTTCTTTTTGCTTCCCCCACTGGTGTTGATATTAAGGGTCCCATCCCACCCTAGTTTCTTCCAGGGGAGCCAGCCTGCACCCGCCTCTTTCTGCGTGTGCTTACTTAATCACCATGGCAACTGTGCAGTGCACGCTCCACGTTTCATGTGTCGGGAACCCGAGGCTCAGAGGGGTGACGGGGCTTGCCCAGGCCACATCGCACGTGTGTTAAAGCAGGACTTCCACCCTGGTTTAGATGACTTCAGGTTCATCAA
This sequence comes from Tolypeutes matacus, assembly GCA_026826555.1. Lineage (NCBI taxonomy): Eukaryota > Metazoa > Chordata > Mammalia > Cingulata > Chlamyphoridae > Tolypeutes > Tolypeutes matacus. The sequence goes on along the minus strand of JAKSZT010053817.1, from coordinate 4,204,561 downwards.
GGCTCCAATGGCCCCATGCCCCTCGGGAGATGGACCCCTGGTAGATTTCTGACTCCTTTCTGACTTGGGCGAGTCCTGGAGAGCAGGGCTCCCTGCCTCGGCAGTCAGGGCGGCTGAGGTAGAGACATGTGGCCTCTGTCCCAGAACCAGGCTCCTATTTCGGGTCTCCAGATCGCGGGGTCAATTCATGCTGCCTTTTCCACTTTTAGCTCTGGATCCTTCCTTCCTTCGCCCTCCACACTCACTGTGGTCTTGGGGGCCCACGTGGGATAACTGGAGGGACCAGACCCAACTGCCTTCAATCCTGGGCTCTGGATAGAATAGGCCACTTCACCCTCGTCCAAGCCCCAACATCCTCGTCTTTCAAATGGGTGGTTGCCAGGATTACAAGAAACAATGCACATAAAGATGTGGCCAAGTGCCTGAGCTGCTGAATACATCTCATTTCCTTCCTTTATCATTAACGATAACATCTAAATATGATGAGGACCATCTGCTTAAGCATTGTGTGAAAAGCTATAATTGCATCTCATTTGAGCTTTGCAATGAGACTCTGATGTAAGTGCTATTACCACGCCCATTTCGCAGATGAGAAAATGGAGGCTTAGAGAGCTGAAGTGGCCTATCTACAGTTCTTAGGCAAGGAAGTGGATGCCTGTGCCCTTCTGCCATCTCTGAGGCCCACATTCTTTGCCCCTTGGCCTTCCCTTCTCATTTCCCTTCTTTGGTCCACCTTGACCTCCAGCTCTCCCAGACAGACCATGTCCCCCAGGGCAGGTGGGCAATCCCTGGGTCTGACTAGTGGGTCACCGGGTCTTCTACAGTTAGAATCATGTCCTCAAGTCCGCAGCTGAGAAAATCAATAGAATGTCCACGTTCTGGGTATCAGATTGCTTCCACCTTAGCCCATAGGACCCTCCCTGCTGAGATCACCCTTTGAATAAATAAGAAAACCCCGCTCCTGGACTGGGAGCTGCTTTACAAAGGCAGCCAATGCTCTCACAGGGCCTCTGCCTCCGGAAAATCCACTGGCCTCTCGGCTCTGCCTGCTAGGACCTTGGTAATACCCTCTCCCTGCCTCAATTTCCTTTTCTGCAAACTGGGAGGTACTGTTCCCCTTATAGAGTTCTTATGAAGAGTTAGTGAGATTAGACTTTTTACTTAGCACAGATAAGAAACTTCTAACTAACATTATAAAGCTCTGAAGACATAGATCTCTGATTGGTTGGAGACCGGGTGGGAGGAGACAGATAGGGGAAAATGTGGGGGCCAGACACCCCAGATCAAACCTCGATGGGGGCTCTGAACATTCCTTTCTGTTCCCATCAGCATGGTGTATTTAGGCCTTTGGCCAGCCTGCTCATCTCTGGCCAGCTTAGAAAGAGGCGATGGGATTTACCGAGTAGATTACATGGCACTTAGCTAATGAAATGACAACCCCCCCTCCCCAACCCCACCCCAAGATATCGATCAGCCACTGGCAACCGAGGAGCTTGCAGCAGCCTGCGGACAGTTTAAAAAGAAAATCAGCCATTAATAAAATTGAATGGTTGGTGGGGGGCGGGGGGGAGGGAGCTAGAGGAGGGGAGTTAGGAAGAAACTGAAGACTAGGAAGAAAATGCACCCTCCTAACCCCAAACCAGCCGAGTACACATATGAAATGCTTTGCTTCTAACCAGTTCCATGAGAAAACACCGACCATATAACTCTGCTAAATAAAAAGTGAAGGCTGCAAGCCTGCATGATACGGAAGGCAGAGATTGCAAACTCAGCGCAGAACCTCCCCCCACCCATATCTGATTTGCTCCACATGGGCTTTATTTAAAAGGAATTCACTGCCAATATATATATATATATTTAATGGGAGTTTTCATATAAAAATCCAGATTTCTGAAATTTCTTGGAAAATTGGAACATAAAGTAACTCTGGGCTTGCATTCCTGCATGGCGGCAACTGGGCAGACCATAACAGCTGCCCTGGTGCATGGGGCGCGTGACGTCCAGCTTGCCCGGCTCCCATCCGGCGCCCTGCACTTATTCCTGGGCTCTGCCAGGCCTGGTGGGCTTTGGAGTTTGAGACCCTCATCCTAAGTATGTCGAAATTGTATATGTGTCCATGTGTGGGTCGATTTTATGGAACTTTATCTTCTTATTCTTTTGTACTTACTGTTCTCATCAATAGAAAACAATAGACTTGGCTTTAGTGGGGAAAAAATCAATATATGCAGAGCTGAGGATTCTGTTTCATCACAATGATGGCAATTGCGTCTAAAAAGAGAGAAAAAGGAGAACCAACAAAATGCCAAACTGGTTTTCTACAAAAAGGGGAATTATGGGCAATTTGAATCGTCTTCTCTGTATCTTAACTGCAACAAATCTCTCTCACATTTCTAATCAGAAAACGAAATACCAGGTCTGTGCAAGGCATGATTAGCCCAGGTTACAGAGATGTAACTGCCTGAAGGAATCTGTTGGGAGAAGAGCCTCTAGGGAGGGTAAGGAACAGGGCCACCTCCCAGACCTCAGGACCTGCATCTATCAAAGGGGAGGAACAAGCGAAATTCCTCATAGGGGGAGAAAGGAGGGTGCCAGGCACTGGTTGGCATGCTTTCGCAGACATGCGTTAGCTAAAAAGCATAGGGGGCTAATAAAATGGGCTCTCGGCTCAACCATTTCCCAGCTGTGTGACCTTCTGTCAGCCACTTAACCTCTCTGAGCCTCCTTATCATTTCTATATAACAGGAGTCAGACTTATATCATAGGATTGTAAGGAGGATTGAATCAGAAAACAACAACAATCCTACAAGCAGCTAGTTCAGTGCCTGTCACAGAGTACACAGTCAAAAAGGCTTTGCCGTTACTGAAATTAATTATGTGACTATTATCAGCATTATTAAAAAGCACATACTGGGTGCCTGGCCATGCCAGGCAAGGTTTCCCATCCATTATCTAATCTGCCACCTCCAACAACCCAATGAGTTGCCCTATTTTAAGAAAGGGAAACTGAGCCTTGGCAAGGGTTGGTGACTTGGATCTGAGTTGACAGCCCCACTGTACACCGTGGCGAGAGTGTGTGTTCTGTCTTGTTAAGACAGGTAGCCTCAGGGGACATCTTGGGGGTCCAGGGGGTTTTATTCCCAGCTGACCGTGAATCCCACGAGGGCAGAGACGATGGCATTTGCCACTGCCCCTGCCACAGGAGGTGCTCATCAATGAACCTTTAAAACCGAGATCAACTGAACTCCTACTATGCGCCTGGCCCAGTGCATGCTCATCCAATAACCCAGTAGAAAATGCAGAGCAAGACTCCTGAAAACAAAGAGACCAGATTCACGCTCCCCCTCCACCCCCATTCCGTGGCTGAGGGCAGTGCCTTCACCTCTCTGCACCTCAGTTTTAGTATCTGTCAAATGGGCGTGAGATGTCACCCAGATGGCTAATGCACATAAGGGCTTCACGGAATGGGAGAAGTTACAAATAAGGAACTAACCAGCCCCACTTTACAGATAAGGAGAGCTGATCGACACCCTGCAACACCCATTCATTCATCTGCTCATTCATTCCTTGGCTTGTATCCTCCACCCAGGGTTCCAGGAGAGCCCGCACCCGGAAAGGCATCTGGAGCCAAAAGATGGGGAACAGCTCCCCACCCCCGGCCTCCTCATCTCTCACCGCCAGGGAGGCAGCTGCGGCCAGACATTTGGAAGCCATTACAAATATCCCCGTCTGATTCTGTTCTCCCCCGTGCGTAGCTTAAAGCAGCGGATTCCAAGGAATGTTGGCTGAGTTCCCTGGTGGGGGGAGACCCGGAGGAACAACGGAGAGCTATCTCTTTCCCCTCCACCCCATCCCAAAGGGTTCTCTTTGTTTCAAAGAATCCGGAGCAAGGGGCAGTAAACCCACAGGGGTACAGGGGAAGAGGCCTGGACTGGGCCCCTTCCTGGAGGAGGAACCTTGGGCCAGGTTCCTGAGCCTCAGTTTCCCCATCTATAAAATGGGAATACACCCCCAGCCATGTGAAGAATCCATGAGTCCATGTAAATGAAATGCCAGACACGTAGTAGGTGTTCAAGAAATTGTATTTCCCTCCTGTTCGAGAAAGTTTGCTTCTTAACAAAACCAAGGAAGCAGAGAGGTAGATTAGAAAAGCCATTAATGCGGAAGCTAAGCCCCTAAGCCTCTGGTGCCCTTAACTAAGTCACTTCCCAGCCCTGTGCCTCAGTTTCCCCAGCCTTCCACCTCTCACGTGCAAACTTTCCCCATGTTGGCCAGTTCTGCCCACCAGAGCTGCTTGCAGCAAGAACCCGGCCGGGAAGCCTTTCAAACCTCTCTCGGGCTTCCTTTCCCTTCCCCCACCCAGGACCATTCCTCTACCCATCTGTCTGTCACCACCAGACCTCACTGCATCACACACTGCTTACCTCATCTCTGCCATACACACAGCCGTGTCCTGTCTCGACGCCTCCCCTGCTGACTCCGCTCTCTCTTGGTTCCCTATCACTATTTTCTTCCTCTGTCCTCCTGCTCAGGATTGAGTTGGGCGGTGGCCCCCTGCTGTGGCCTTTTGGGGATGGGAAGAGATGGGAATGCAGGATTGGAGGGGAGGGCCATGTGGGTGCCTTTCAGCAGAGACCCTTGCTGGTCTGCCATGCATTGCGTCACCAAGTGGTGGCCCAGCCTGCTGCCCCCGAGATGAGTCAGACTGCCCAGTAGGAAGCCAGACCTGGCTCGAGTTAGTCCTCAGTAACTAACTGAGCTGTGGCGTATGTTTGGGGGGGTGGGGGGGTGCATGGTGGGTGGGTGTGGTGAGTGTTGAGTTACATTTTCCATTTGTTTTCTTTGCTCCTCCCCCTCCCTGCCCCTTTTGGGGTGTCTTTTCTTCCTCTTCCTTTGTCTATCTGCCTCTCCCTCTCCTCTATCCTTGTCCCTCTGTCCTGGGTGTGTTTGCTTTCTCTCTCCCTCTCTCCCCTCTCTCTGCCTCTTTAGCTCTGTCTTTCCCTCCCCCACCCACCACTGTGCCTTTTTGTCTGTGCCTGTCTCTCTTTCTCTCTGTCTTTCTTCGTCCCTCTGTCTGTCCCTCTCCCCATCGCTGCCTCTTTGTCTCCGTCTCTCTCACACACACCCTCCTCCACCCCACCGCCTGTCCCTCTGTCCCCGGGTGTATGCCTCCCCTTCAGGGCCAGTATCTCTGCCTCTCTCTGTCCATCCCTCTCCACCTCTTCGTGCTCCACCCTCCTTCATTTACCCAGCCCCTCCCAGGAAGGCTCCCCAAGCCCACCCATCCCGGAAGCAGCCAAGGCTCTTCAGAGAGCAACCAAGAGTCCTGATGAGGCTCAAAGGAGCGGTTTCTCTCCCCACGGAGTCCCCGGGACTATGTCCCCAGCGGGCCTCTGCAATGCTGCCCTCTCCATCCTCTGGCTTCTCCCCCCACCCTGTGCCTTCTGACGCTGGCTTCCCAGCATCTCCCAGCTCCCTCGCCCCTCCTCTCCCCCTGCACTGCTGACCAGGACACTTGCTGGGCAGCCCTCTCCTGCAGCCACTCCTCTCTCCAGGTCCCAACAGAACCCCTCCCTCCCTCCAGGCCAGGTGAGCTAATGGCTTGCTACTCTTGCTAGCCCCTAAGTGCTGCACTATCCCTTGAGGTCCACACTTTTAATGCTATTCCCTCCACTACACTCTCCTAAATTACCCCATTTGAGCCCTTGTCTGTTTCCTGATGTAGCGCAGATGGATGCAAATGCCCCCCTTCAGCTCACACCCAACCTTCTGCACTGGAACCAGGTCTGTGCCCTGACCACACTGGGAGTGTGGCAAGGGCAAGGACCCTGCCTCAAGCTCCCAGCCCTGCAACCTAGCGCCTTGCACATGGACAGCTCTCAGGGATTCTAAATGATCAATTCAAGGTGGTGGGGTAGGGCTCATGGCCGGCATGCCAGAGGGTCAGGTGTGTCTGCAGCGCAGCCCAGGGACGCCTCGGAGGGCCCCACTCGGGGCCCATCACCACCACCCTTGGCCAGCCTTCCCGCGAGGAGCTCCCACGGCCCTGTAGTGCGCGTATAGAGGGGGAGGGATGCTTCCAACAATGGGGCACTGCCACGCTCCAGCTCCAATTCCACAGTGCCTCTGTGCATGCCCTGAGCTCACGGATGGGAGAACTCTCTGCTCCTGGCGCCTGTTCAAGCCACCTGGTGAACTAAATTGATTTTTTATCCTTGCTCTGGAGCGAGCTTAATGAATCTGTTAGTGACGGCTGCCTGCCCCAAATGCCTCTCAGTGCCCGCGCTACCAGAACAGCTCTTCCTGAGAAGGAGGAGGCATTACTTAAGGCTCAGCCTGTGCCCCTGAGAGCAGCTGGGCATCAGCTGGGCCATGTCTTGCTCTTCCTATGTTGTTTCCTGTGCTGGGGCAGGGCTCAAATGTACCCAGGAATATAGAGAGGCAATGCTGGAGAAGCATATCAGAGGTTTAATTTAGTGTATGTGTTTTCAGGAACTGACCATCCATCCATTCATTAACCCATCCACCCACTCACCTGGCTATCCACTCAGCTACCCACCCACCCAAACATCTGTCCGTCTATCCATCCATCCATCCATCCATCTATCCATCCATCCATCCATCCATTAACCCATCCACCCAATCACCTGGATATCCACCCATCCACTCAGCCACCCATTCAACTAACCATCTGTCCATCCATCCATCCATCCATCCATCCATCCATCCATCCATCCATGCTATATTTATTTCTCCATTGTTTCATTTATTTATTCATTCCTTTGATCTTGTACACAATTTACTATGAAACCCAGCATCCTTACTGTGGCCTAGAGGGTCCCACATTGTCTCCCCTACCCAATTTCTCCCCCTGCCACTCTCCCTTCTCATTCTTCTCCAATCATTGCTGCTCCTCAAACATGCCCCAGGCCCTTTGCAGCTGCCAGGCACCTCTCCATGCCACTCCCATGGCTTTCTCTGTCACTTCCCTGGGTCTCTGCTTAAATTCCACCGTTTCCAACCACTTATTACATAAATTAGCACCTCCCTGCCACTCTTTATCCTTTACTTCCCTTTTAATTTCTCCTGAGTACTTCTTGCTCCTTCATACTTTATCATGTACTTATTTATCTTGTGTTTTGTTTTATCACTGTATTCCCCTAGAATGAAGTTCCAGGAAGGGAAGAGCTGTGTCAGCTTCATTCGCTGCTACACCCCCAGGTCCTAGAAGAAGAGTGCCTAGCAAGTAATTGGTACTCGCTAAGTTTGATTTATTGAATTAATAAATTCATTAGCTAATACATGCTCTGTCACTTCCATCATTTACTAAGCACCAAGATACAATGGGGAACGAAAGCAGGCACAGTCCTTCTCCCACAGCACACCCGGGATGGAAGGAGAAACAGTGGCTGTCACCAAGCAACTGTACACGGGATTGTAAAATTTCACCTGGGCTAAGAGCCTTGAAGAAAGGTAACCACTTTTTCAGCTTTTGGGTTGTGCTTTCGTCACTCACACCCGGGACATCCTGTTTGGCCACACCACAGAGCACATGGATGCTTCTGGAACTAGAAAGGAGGTTTCTCAACTCTTTGCCACCCACAGTAGGATACCTGCTCCCCGTCCAGTGCTCCCCTGCTCCTCCACACCTTCCCTCCACGAGGAGAGGGGAGGGCCACTCTTTGCTCCCTGGGTCTGGTTCAGCGTATGGATATGGTTTGGCTCCTTCTTGCTCTGTTTCCCTAGCCTCCGTCCCAGCCAGGAGCTGGATGTGATACTGCTCTACCTCCGGGAGAAAGTGCTTAAGAAAGCCAGAGGCTCTTCCTGTGTTTCTAAGTACCTGAGTCCCTGAAAATGTGCTACTGGGTGCCCTGGAGGGGGAAGGCTAGCAGTGTATCTTTGGGGGTTACAGGGATACAAGAGGAGCCCCCCCCCAAAACCCCCCACAACCAAAATGAGGTTGGTGGCTGGACGGCTGGAAAGCTGGGGACCTGAGTATCTCTGGGAGGTGACCAGACCTTGGAAGAGACAACTGTAGGTGCACCGAGGAAGGTAGAAGCTTAGCCTCAGGGGATCCCCGAGGCCCTCTTCCTCAGATCCCCCTGGCTGTGGCTCAAATAGAACCGGGCATGGTGATAGCACATGGTCTTTCTCACAAGCAGTCACAGAAATATTTGCAGCTCTATAGGCTTTTCAAAAACCTTGCCATGCCCCATCAAGAGGTAGAGATCGTTCCCTGTCCCCTCGAACCTGGGAAGCTGGTGACTGCTCTGACAGATCAAGTGGTGCTATGTGGCTTTGGGGGTTGGCTGTAAAAAGGACACAGCGTCCAGCTGGCTCTTTCCCTGAGGATGCTCATGCTTGGAACCAGTCACCCTGTTGGGAGGAAGCCCAAGTTACCTGCAGAGGCCATGTGTGGATGTTCAGGTCTCAGCCTACAGCCTGCATCAACCACTGAAGCTGCGAGTGAGACCTCAGATGATTCCAGCTCCCAGCTTTCAAGTCTTTCAGCTGAGGCCCTAGACGTCATGGAGCAGTGACAAGCCATCACTGCTGTGGCCTGTCTGAGCTCGTGAGCCACGGAATCCATGCACATAACAAATGGTTGCTTTACACCACTGGGCTTGGGGGTAATTTTTTACATAGCTACAGTAACTGGGCTGGTATCTGTGTATGTGCTCACTGTCTGCCAGCCACTTTACTAAGCACTTTACAATTATTCACCCATTTAATCTTCAGAACTTATCCTAGAAGTCCTGTTATTATATCCATTTTACAGGTGAGGAACTGAGGTCCAGAGAGCTGAAGTGACCTGACCAAGGTCACACAGTGAGTGGTGGAGCCAGGATTTGAAACCAAGCAGTCTGGCTCCAGAACTCACACTCTTAACAACCGGGCAATGCAGCCCAGGGTAACTGTCATCCTGAAGGTAGTGGTGAGAATGTACGGTCGGTCGGTCAATGGAGTTCCAGATCAATGCTTTGAGGATATATGACCTTGGGGGCTTACTGTGACTTGTGATCAAGATAGAATGTCTGTCCAGCTGTACAGGACAGGACGTCACTGTTGAGTTCAAATTGGTGAATGATGATAGATAGATCTAGAGATGGATGGGTAGATGGGTATATGGATGGGTGGATGGATGGATGGATGGATGGATGGATGGATGGATGGATGGCTATAGATAGATAATGGCACTTGGTAAATTCTTTTGCATATTAGAGTCATGGCCTCCTGATGAACATATCTGAGAAAGACAAACCAGAGATAGAGTCCCAGCTCCACATTTCACCAACTCTCTCAAGGTCTCAGTTTCCTCATCTGTAAAACGTGCATGACGCTACCCACGTCAGGGGCTATGAGCAAGATTCACTGAGCTAACACTTGCAAAGCACTTAGCATGGTGTCACACCTCATACTCAGTCCCCATCTTCTTGTCCACGCCTTTCCTTGTCCTTTCTCAGCTCCCCCCCAACTCCCTTAGCCAGCAGCCCCCCCCCACTCCTGCTGCCTGTGAGCTAGGGGTCACAGAAGCATGTCTCCCTCTACCGCGCGATGGCTGGCTCGCTGGCAGGCTCCGGCGCCAAGCACAGCTGCCGGACCCACATGCCTCCTTGCTCACAGCTGCCGGAATGCGACCTTGTCTATCAGGAGGCCCCGGGAAGCCCACTGAGTATGCTCCCAGATTGGGAGGTGACATAAATATTTTCCAACATGCAGGCAACAATCTGATTGGTGCTTTCCCCAGAGTGCCAAGCTCCAGGCTTGGAGCTGCAGAGGCAGAATGAAAAAAAAAAATTTTTTTTTTTTTTTTTTTTTTTTGCCAGTGAAATCTGCCTCCTTCCTCCATTAAAAGTTTAACTCTTCCTGTCCCCCATCTCCCTGTTTATTCCCAAGTTCTAAGTCAAACGGCTGGCATTCAGCAGGATTTGGGCAAATGCCCAGGTCACTAGGACAGCTAGAGCACTGCCCTTGCAGAGCAAATCCGAGCAGCGTCTCAGACTTGAAGCCATGTAGGAACCACCCACGGTGATTATAGCAAAGAGGTTATCATTAAAAATCATTTTTCAAAAAGAGTCCCTATCTCTTAGAAATGCATACAGCAACACCCAAGGATGAAATGCTATGGCATCTAGATTTGCTCCAAAATTAAAAGGAGGCAGTCAATTGGGGGAATGGAGATGTAGAGGGAACAAGATTGTCCCAGAGCTGACAAGTGCAAAAGCTGGGCAATGTGTGATGCTGGTCCTTTATACCCCTGGAGAGGCCTTGTGAAATGCAGCTTCCTGGGCGCCGTCCAGAGAGTCTCTTTCAGTACTTTTGGAATCAGGAGTAGATTTTCCATGCCCAACAAGCACCCAGGGGTTGCTGCTGCTGCTGCTAAGCCCCCAGAGCCCATTTTAAGTAACACGGCTTTATACAATTCTCTCTACATTTGTGTATGTTTGAAAACTTCCATAATAGAAAGCTTTAAAATTTTTGATGCTGACTCTAAAGGGTTAGAGTGAGGCTCAGGAATCTGCATTTTAACAGGCTCCTTGGGTGGTTCTGATATAGTTGTTCCATGGCCCATACTTTGAGAAACACAGGGAAGAGCAGCCAGAAAATTGCTTTGCAGTGTGATAAGCAGCATACTGAGGGCAGGCCAAGTGGTTGTGCGCAAGCTTAAACTAGATTTGGTGAACAGGGAAGGCTTCCTCAAGGAGGCAAAATCTAAGCTGAGACTCCAAGGAGGAGCTGGACTCAGCCAGGTGATAAGAGGAAGGGGAGAAGGCAAAGGGAATGGCAGGTGCTAAGGTAAAGAGGCAAAAATGAACAGGATGCAATTAGGAAATGAAAATGATGATGCAGCACCACAAAGAAATGGAGTGAGTGGAAGGAGGCATCTAGAGACAGGGCCAGAGAGGTCAGAAGGAGATATGCCAAGGAGTTTGGACTTTGTTCCAGGGACAGTGGGAGCCATAGAGGGTGTGAAGTTGGGCAGTGATGTGAACTTAGCTGTACTTTGACATAATCTCTCTGGTTGCATGTAGACCACATAGAGGCAGAAGCAGAAGCTGGGAGATGCAGTGAGGTGGTCCCTGCAGCATCCAGGAGAGAGACCAGTGGGAGCGGAGAGATGTGGAGAAATCCAAGAGCTGTTTTGGAGCGAGAATGAACAGCGCTTGATTAGTAATTAGATTGCAAAATAATTTGATGTTATTTTGTGAACAGCCTTATCACAAGATTGTTATAACAGAGAGGAGTAAGCTAGCAGAAAAGGGCAGAGTCAGAGGTATAGTCCCTGTATTCATGAGTTAAAATCCACCCACTCCTAACCTCGGCATCTACACAAGATTCAAGGGTCTCCCAATAGACCATGGCTCCCAAAGTCTGGTTGCTGAGCTCGGTCTCAAATCCTTCTAGTCTCTGTGACCCTAGGAAAGTCATTTAACCTCCCAGGACCTCAGGCTTCCCAGCTGTGAAATGGCTAAGGCCTGTCCTTACCCCTCAAGGCTGACATAAAGCTCAGCACCTTAAATGGATGAGTGCATACGTGTTCAGAGCAGGCTCCCCCACCCAGCAAATGCCAAGCTTGGCCTTCAACTCTGTCTTAGACATCACTTGCTCTGACTAGCTCCCCCGAGATGGGACCCAGATCCCTCCCTCTGCAATACTTCCAAATCATGGGAACACTTCTTTTTGGGCCATGAGTAACCCTAATCTGATTTTTGTTCATGTCCATCCTGAGCTCCTAAATACAGGCACTGATGAGTTTAGAACTTACCACATAACAGATGCTCTCTGAGTTTCATCCATTCCTTGTTTCTGTCCTGTAATATTGCTTTCAGGAACCCATCTTCAAGGAGGATCATAGATACAGACAAAGATGGGAACCATCTTAAATATTGTATGGTATGTTATGATTGGTACATAAGATGGAATTTTGTGCAGTCGCTTAGAAAAGTTGTTGAAGACTAATTATTAAGACGTAATTTGGTGACAATGCCATGCGCAAAACCATATTTTCCAAAATGACCTTGATATGTGTGCGATCACATGTCTGTATTTCTACGTGAATGCAGAAATATTACTGGGAGAATACGCACCGTAAAATTATCGGCGGTTCGTGGGAACTGGGGACAATGTTTAGTTTTCTTCCTGCTATTTTTGTGTATTTTGTAACATTTCTTTTATAAACTTGTTATTCTTTTTATAACCAAGAGAAAATGTAAAGCGAGAAAGGCCTCCCAAGATTTGGGGTCATTTGCTCCAAAGAGTGCAGACCCAGTGAGTGAGGTTTCTCAGCCTCAGAACGACTGACATTCGGGGGCCTGATCATTCCCTGCAGCCCGTGTGTTGTAAGATGCTGAGCAGCGCCCCTGGCCTCTCCCCTCTAGATGCCCGTAGCTCCCCCTACCCCAGCTGTGATGACCAAAAATGTCTCCAGACACGGCCGTATGTTTCCTCGGGGAGGGGGCAAATACTGCCCCCCAGTCGATGTCCACTGCAGACCGTGCTAAGGGAAGAGCTTTTTTAACCTCTTGGTTCTGGGGAAGCCATTCATCTGTTCTTTACTTTCACTCCCTCATTCATTTGGCAAACTTATTTTTTTACTCTTTTGTCTGTATTAGAGAAGTCGTGGGTTTACAGGACAGTCCTGCATAAAATACAGGGTTCCCAAATATATTGTGTAATATATTGCTTGATTCAAAAAAAAAATTTTTTTTCATGTATCCATTACATTTAATTGAGAAATGTATATATTTATTCATCTGTGTTTACTTTTTAGTTTTTAATTGTTTATGTTTTCAATTATTAAATGTACAAAATAAAGTTTAAAAAATAAAATAAAATACAGGGCTCCCATACACCACCCCAACACCAACCCCTTGCATTGCTGTGGAGCCTTTGATACAATTGCGGATACCGTATTTTTATAATTGTACTCTTAACGGTTTAACTTAGGGCTCAGTGTTTGTCTAGTGTGGTTCCATGGAGTTTCAAAATTTTTTTATTCTGTTATCATTGACACTGTCTAGCATGTCCCCTTTTAATCACATGCAGATCTGTCTTGCAGCTGCACTCAGGCTGCTGTGCTACCATCACCACTGCCAGTCACCAAAACATTTCCATCATTCCACATAGGAGCCCTGTACCTTTGAAACCTTGACTTCCCATTTTTAGATCGTGGTTCCAGCAGCTGGGAGGACCAAGTTCGAGTCCCACATCCGACTCTTGCTGGGTGTCCCTGAGGAAACCATTTAAGAATGATTCATTTATTCATAGAAGGCTCCCCGAGCCCTTACCTGCTCCCTGATCCTACGTCAGGGGGCATGGTCTAGGGACCATGCTGCATAACAAAAGGCCCTGGCCTGATGGAGGCCACAGCCCTCTAGACAACCACTGCAAAAACAGATAGGATGGGTGTTAACGGAGGGGCGTGAGGAGGGCAGTAGGAGGACAGAGGGAGAGGCACTGACTATCGGGGAGGGGGGATTAACAATGATGGTATTAATTTTAGGTTTAACCTTTCACGTGTGCACTGCACTCTACAGTTTATAAAGTGGATGAGCCAGGGCCTTGACAAGAAATAGATGGCACCCTGCAGAGAGTCCAAGAGCGGGATACTTACAGAAGGGTGGGAAGGTTATGGGACAGCAGCAAGGCATGGTACAGCACGCTAGGGGGGTGGCAACAACGGGGAGTCCCTCCATTCCTGGGCCCCAGGGGATGGGAGGAAAGGGGCTGATACTCGAGCCTGGTGGCAGCTGTACCTGCCACTGTGCAGAAGGACTGTCCAGCAGCAGGTGTGGTATCGGGATGAGAAACATAGCCACTGCTGACCCAGAGCCAGGCAGGAAGCGAGCAGAGAGAAGGACGACCTCAGCCGCACTCTCCTCGAGCCCTCCAATCGCCTGATATAGCCTCCCATTGGCAGAACCAAGTGGAATCCAGAGAGTAAGGGAGCCTGCTGGTATGCCCCAGGGGGACAGCCACGTGGGGCAAACTGCAGAGTGGAGAAGGATTAAAGAGAGGATCAAGAGAGATAAACACTATCACTCACCTTCTCATTTCATCCGGGTAACAGTCCTACAAGACTGACTTCATTATCTCCCTCGAAAGAGGGGACATTGAAATTCAGAGAGGTGTAGTGATTTGCCCAGAGTCACACAGCTAGAAAGGATGGAGCCAGGATTCAAACCATGGCTGCCTGAGCTTCTCAGCTCCAGACTTTGTAGTCAGGAGGATCTGGGGTCAAATTCCAACCTTGCCACTTGCCTTTTAACCTTGGACCAGGCTGTAAAATAGGGTTGGTCTACGGGGCTGGTGAGGGCTGGGTCAGGTGTATAGAATGGGGGACTTGCTGGGTGGTGAGGGAGCTGCCTCAGGTAGAGGCCCCCCCCCTTCCCTCCAGCCCCACTGGGATGGTTATTAACTGAAATATCAGACTCTGCATTATGCATGGAGCAATTTGTCCGCCTCCTCCTCCACCTGCAGAATCGATCTCCACGCTCCGCTGACTCATTGAGATTCCAGTCCACAGCTCCGGGACTCCATCCCAGTGTCTGGTCAATAGCTTATATTTTTAATTTGTCAATAATCAGTCGGGACCTTGGCCAGAGGCCCGCAGAGGGCTCAGCAAGATCACTTAGCTGGGGTGGAGGGGGACTGCAGTGTATGTGGAAGGAAACGGGGCTCTGAGCCAGGCTGGCAAACCCAGGTGAGGATGGGGGACAAGTGGGTGCCCAAAGCAGGCTGACTTCCAGGTCATGGCTGGGAGTCGGGAGTCACGGATAAGGACGTGAGTCTGGAGACTACCCGAGACCTGGGTTCAAATTCTGGCTCTACCTCCATAAGGAAGGGTGGCCTTGACCGAGACACTGACCCATTCGTCAAATGGCTGCCGTAGTAACAACACACGACATAGTAACAACACACGACTTATAGGCTGTGGAAGAATCAAGTGTGAGTTGATACACGTGAAGTATCTGGAACATGCCTAGTGCACACAGCAAGCACATTACACATGCTGACTGTTGTAACTGCTTTTGAAAAGTCAAATAGAGACAAACAGGAAGCCAACAGTGCTATCAGCGCCCCTACTGGGTCCCAATACAGATGGACAACCTGACACTCACAGAGGGGGAATACGATCTCTATTTTACCGATGAAGCAGAAGCTCAGAGAGGTGAATTCACTTATCCTAGGTCACACAGCTGGGATTCAAACTGAGGGAGTCTAACTCCACGGCTGATGCTTCTAACCCCCATTTGCAGTGAAGATTCTAAAGCATAAGCATTGAAAGCAAGGAGGGGAAACAGACCCTTACCTCCCTCCGTTTCTCCTTAACATTTTTTGCAAGTGGGTTGCTTTCTTTTCTCTCCTACAAGCAGGCACCAGGAGCCCGCAGATGAGCAGGGAAGTTGAAGAGAATAGCAAGAAAATCTCTGCTTTCCTCATGGGTCTTTACTCTACCCTGTCATTAAAGGAAACATCTGTTCTTACCTGTCCTGAGCCCCTCCCCAAAGAAAAAAACCCAAGAGAGGCTGCAGGAGCTGGAAGAGGACCTGGCTAAAAAGCTGGTGCTGGCTCAGGAGTGAGCAGGGACTTGCTCAAGGTCAAAAGGACGGGGCTCAGGGAAGCGGATGGGGCTCAAGTGGTTGGGCTCCCGCCTACCATATGGGAGGCCCTGGGTTCGGTTCCCGGGGCCTCCTGGTGAGGGCAAGCCGGCCCGCGCCAGTGGAGAGCTGGCGCAGCAAGATGACCCAACAAAGGGAGACAAGCAGACACAGAGGAAATGCGCAGCGAATTGACACAGAGAGCAGGCAGCGAGCACAAGCGGCGGGGGCGAGGAGGGAATAAATAAATAAATAAAAATACATCTAAAAAAAAAAAAAAAAAAGGACGGGACTCAGATTGGATGTGGTCGCTGTGACCTCACGGCTCTCCGTAGGAAGGGTCAGTCCCCTCCACACCCGCAGCCCTGCCCAGAGAACCCAACACAGGGCTGGGCCCGGCACGCGTGCAAACTGCCCGGGCACCGGCGGAGAGCCCCGGGCCCCAGGTTGGGACACCTGGCCTCACCAGCTCCTGGGCACGGTGGTCCAAGTTCAGCTCCACGGGCCTCGCTTCCTGCACCTGCAGTCTGGGGGATGGGGGATTCTCGGAGATAACTGAGGCAAGTGCTCCCAGCACCAACGTGAGTCTCCACGGCTTTCCCTTCCGCCGCCTTCGAGACCCGGAAAGCCCCGGAGACATCCTCCTATCTGCATCCTGCCAGGCTCCGCCATCTCCAGAGAACCTGCCTCCCGAGTCTGTGTCTTTGGAAATGCGTGTTTTTCCACCAGAAAAGTCCCCAGGCATCAGTGGACTCCCCCATCTGCAGAATCTGAAAGCTGTTAAAGGCCCCCCAGAGAATCATGGCACCTTCTGGGACTGATTGGGAAGTGTAGATTGCAGGCAGTGCTTCAGCAGCCTCCGAGGCCTCCTAGTCCAGCCTCCTTCCCACTGAACTGAGGGGAAACTGAGGCACGGAGTGGGGGGTGGTGACTTGTCCAGAGACACACGGCTGGTTGGGCAGAGCTGGGATTCTGTCCTCTGTATTACACCCTTCACCTCCTCACAAGCACCCTGCACACGGTGGGTGGACCAGGGGAACTCCATCTGCAGGGCTGGACAATTCCAAGGGAAGCAGGCTTTCTTGAGAGTCTTCAAGTGGGGTCATCGTCTAAGACTTTATTGGACGTAGGGTGAGGACAGGTGAGTTTGGATATCTGTTTTGTTGTTAGCTTGCTGTGTAATCACAAACAAGTCATTTCTTCTAAGCCTTATTTACCCCATCTATAAGGGATCATAATAATTCACTGAAGCAATCCAGAAGCAGCAGCAGCAGCAGAAGAAGCTCTTTTCCTTTCTCCTCCTCCTTCTCCTTCTCCTCCTCCTCTTCCTCCTCCTTCTTCTTCTCTTCTCCTGCTCCTCCTGCCCCTCCTCTTACTTCTCCTCTTCCTCCTTCTTCTCCTTCTCCTTCTCTTCTTTTCTCCTCCTCCTCTTCTTTTCTCCTCTACCTCTTCCTCCTTTTTCTCCTTCTCTTCCTCCTCCTTCTCCCCCTCCTCTTACTTCTTTCCTTCTTTCTCTTCCTCCACCTTCTCCTCCTCCTCCTCCTTCTCCTTCTGCCTCTCCTCCTCCTTCTTCTCCTTTTCCTCCTTTTCTTCTTCCACCTTCTCCTCCTCCTTCTGCTTCTCCTCCTCCTTCTTCTCCTTTTCCTCCTTCTCTTCCTCCACCTTCTCTTCCTTCTTCTCCTTCTCTTCCTCTTCTTTCTCCTACTTCTTTTTCTCCTCCATGTCTTTCTCCTCCTCTTTCTTCTTCCCCTCCTCATCCTCCTCCTCCTTCTTGACAGCTCACATCTGTTACATTTGCACCCTACTCAAGACTTACTTCAACAAAGGTCATAAGAAGCCAAGGAGGAAGGTACTATTACTCTACCTTCCAGATGATGAAACTCAGGGCTGGACATATTCATTTGTGTTCTATATCAGCATGAGATCCCCAGAGGATCTCCAGCATTCAAACCCAGGTAATCAGAGAGCAGTACCTTAACACCTGGCCCCACCCTCCTCCCACAGGGAAAGGCTTAGCCACTGACAACACTCTGCAAAGCTTGGCGATAATTCTTTTCCCCGATGTTCTTATTGGTTTCACAACCCAGAGAAGTCACGTTTGAACCCAAGCATGAAGCGTCTGGTCGGCATTAATTCTTCCCGCCTCCCTTTTGGTTGGGACTGAGGATAGTAGGTGGGTTTGCTGAGAAGCACTCAGATGTGAAATGGGTCAGAGAACAAATAAGGAGGAGGAATTTAGCATGTTTAGGTTCCTCCGTGGCTGGAGGTTATCCATGCAGGAAGTGAGTTCAGACTGCAGGTTTCCCATTGGGCAGGGGTTTGGGCCAACCTGGAGACCGGGAGACCCTCCGACAGGGGGGAGGGGGAGGCGCTGCTGAGCCTTTGTACCTGCATGGCTCCCTTCCATGTTATCTCACCATCCAAGGTGCCTGTCACACTGGCTGTGTGGCCTAAGGCAGGCCACCTCCCTGCTCTCCAGGGCCCCATTTCTCTAGCAGTGACACAAGTGCCTTGGAGCTAAGAAAAAACAGTGTTGACTTGCTCCAGAATTTCAGAAAAGCCTGGCACTGGTGAGTGGCTCTCCATACTTTTTTGTGTGTGTGTGTGTGCTCACTGTCTGCTCTCTGTGTGTTCTTCTGACTGGTTGTCTTCTCTTTAGGCGGCACCGGGAAGTGATCCTGGGACCTTCCGGAGTAGAGAGAGGTGCTCAATCTCTTGCACCACCTCAGCTCCCTGGTCTGCTGCATCTCTTATTGTCTCTCTTCTCTGTCTCTTTTTGTTGCATCATCTTGCTGCACCAGCTCTCTGTGTGGGCCAGCACTCCTGCACGGGCCACCTTGCTTTTCACCAGGAGGCCCCAGGAATCGAACCCTGGACCTCCTATATGGTGGACGGATGCCCAATCACTTGAGTCACATCCGCTTCCCTCCATACTGTCTTCACAGCAGAATTACTTGGAAAGTATCTTAAAAATACCCAATGCCCACACCCTTTCCCAAACCAGCTGCATAAAAAAGAATGAGACTGGGCTTGGGTATCTGAATATTTTTTTTTAAATGCCCTAGGGCTGCCATAAGAAAATACCACAAACAGGTGGGTGAAAACAACAGAAATGTGTTGTCTCACAGTTCTGGAAGCCAGAGGTCCCGATTAAAGTGTCAGCAGGGAGGGCCCTGAAGCCTAGGATTCCGGCAATTACATGCCAGCCAGCCATGGCATAATGCAGTCTCTGCCTCTGGACATGGCTGCCTTGTCTGTCCACGTCCAAATGTCCTCTCCTCATGAGGACACCACTCATCCTGGATTAAGGCCCACCCTAATCCAATTGGGTGTCATCTTAATTAATAACATCTTCAAAGATCTTGTTTCCAAATAGGACCATATTCACAGGACTTGGGTTTAGGATGTGAACATACCTTTTGCAGGGGACACAATTCAATTCATAACATCCCCAAGTGACTCTACTTTGAGCAATGCTTCTGGGCAGCAGGCGGAAACAGCCCCATTTGACGGCTATGAAACCGAGGTACAGACAAGGACACAACATGCCCAAGGTCACAAGCTGACAAGTGGCGGGGTCAGGGGATGAAGATGAGGACTCAGACTCAGGATAGTCCTCTCTGTCCAACGCGGGGAAATGGTGGTAGAATGAAATGAACCTGAGCGAAGATCTCTGGACTCTGGCCCAAAGCTGGTGCACATCCGCCCATAGGCTCCCCGCCACTGACCTTCACACTTTTCCCCTCAAAAGAAACTTCTCTTGTTTCTTTCCTACCTTTCCCCCTTCCGTCACCATCATTTTCTCTCCCTCTCTGTCCCCTTTCTCTCTTCCAATAGATTGATTTTCCTTCTTTCCTTCATTTATTTGTTCCTTCCTCCTTCCTCTCTTTCTCTTATATCTCTCCCTCTTTCCCTCTCCCTCTCTCACTGCCCCCGCATCATCACCATCTTCCCAGCTGCTCCCCTAGTATTCTTGACTTGAGTCTCTTCCCCAACAAGCCTCTCTCTCTCTCTGGCTACCTCCCCAAGGGCAAACACTGACCTCCAACCTAACGTTTCCTTATAATTTCCTCCCCCAACCCTTCAGACCCAGAAATACCCCATCCTATAAATCTCCCATTGAAGAGATACCCTAAATCTTCAGAGTGAAAACATTGGGAAAGGTGGCTTTCTGATATCCAGTGGGGTGATGGCTCCATGATCTCCCCAACTCTCCTCCACAAGGGGGGCAGGGAATGCTCCTTCAATCAAAAAGGTGTTCCCACATTGAGCACCTACTGTGTGTTACATGCTGGGAACATGGCAGTGAAGAGGGCAGCCCAATGCCTTCTCCCTGCTTTCTGGTAGGAAGAACAAAAACACATTGCAAAGGATTAAGATGCCGATTTCAATTCTCGGTTATGAAATTAATAGCCAAGGGGTTGGGATAGAGGGTGAGTGGGGGTGAGGCGGGCTGTTTCAGGTTGAAAGGTCAGGGAAAGCCTTTCTAAGGAGGTGGCATTTAAACTAAGACCTAAAAGGTGGGAAGGAGATGGCATGAAGAGTCAGGGAAAGAGGCTTTCAAGTAGAGGAAACAGTAGGTGCAAAGGCCCAGTGGCTGGAAAGAAGTTAAATACTCAAATAGCAGTAGGAAGGCTTGTGGGACCGAAAGGGAAGAGCAAGAGAGAGAGAGGGAAAAGAGATGAGGTTGGCGGGTGGGGGTGGGGTATATGGCAGGGGTCAGACCCTGCAGGGCCCTGGACACTGGAGAACAGAGCTTGTCTTTGATGGTTAGTATGAGGGCTTTAGGCAGAGACATGCCTGTCATCTGATTTGCAATGTTCATCTGTCCCTCTAGTTCCAGATGGAGAAGGGATTGGACGGTATTGGGGGGAGAGTAGATGGACATAAGGACATAGATCTGGCTTGGATTTAGAGGTTCTTTAAAAGGTGAGAGCTTCCCCTTCTCCTACGCACCCCTGCCACACCAGGGCTTCAGCAACTCTGGGTAACTCTCCTAATCTCCCTCACAGAACTCACAACCTAAGGCCCTGCTTGTGAGAATAATGACCTATTAGACCATCAGCATCATCACCATCATCATCATCATCTTCTGGTGGCTTTAATTGACATGGGGAGGAGAACAAGGCGTAGATTAAAGCAACTCTGGTGGTCTAGTTCTAGATCTTTGCCATAGAACTCAAGACAAATGGATTACCCCCATAAGCATTTACAGAGTGCCTACTGCATGGAAGACAGAGAAAATTAGACTCCCCAAGATCTACTGACATTTACTGGGCATTTGCAAAGGCTCAGTCTCCTTGCTCAGGGGTTGACATGGATCGTGCCCTTATATCCTTACAAAAACCCCACGAGGCACGTTCTGTGAGTCTTTCCACTTTTCAGACCAAGAAACTGAGGCACAGGGAGTTGAAGTGATCAGTTAAGGAAATTAAATTCTCTCCACCCCATCCCTACCCTTGTGACAAATGTTTGCTGTTCTGCCTCCCCCGGACAAGCCCCTAAAATTCTGTGCTAACGGGTTTAGTGTATTAGCTTAGAGGTAGCACAGTTCTGCATGGAAGCTCAGAATCCAGTTCGTCCAACCCGGTTCTAGGACCAGCCCTTCTAAGCTATTATATACTTGGTCTCCCTAAGTCTGTCTTCAGCAGTATAAAAAATACAACAAATGAAAAAATAATGGAGGGGAGCGGATGTGGCTCAAGTGGTTGGGTACCTCCTTCTCACGTGGGAGGTTCCGGGTTCGGTTCCCTGTGCCTCCTAAAGACAAAACAACAACAACAAAAAACAAGCAAACAGATGAAAAAAAAAAACCAACTCAGGGATGCGGATGTGGCTCAGTGGTTGAGCGCCGCCTTCTCACATACAAGGTCCTGGGTTCAATCACCGGCCCTGGTACCTCAAAAAATTTTTTTAAATTTAAAAAAGATAATTACTCAACAAAGATAGCTAGTATGTTTGTAAGAATAGTTTCAGAATTCATATCCATATTAACAGAGGCCTTTATGGGTAACTTCTTAAGCTGAAGGAATGACCTAACGGTGGAATTTCAGGCGCTTTGCCAAAAAGGTGGTGTTTTAGTGTCCCAGCTGCTAAAACAAATGCCACACAACAGGAATTTATTGGCTCACGGTTTCCGAGGCTAAAAGGCTTGCTTCCTCCAAAGGTCAGTGTCTTCTGGCCAGCCGGCGGTTGATCCTTGGTCCTTGGCTTTTCCGTCATATGGCAATGCACACGGCAGCATCTTCTTTTTCCTCTGGATTCTGCTGACTTCCAGTTTCCGGCTGCCCCCATTGGATTCTATGTCTGTGTCCAATTTCCTTTGTTTATAAGGATTTCAGCCATATTGTAGTAAGGCCCAATATCATTTAGTTTGGGCACAAATGAACAAATAACACCCTCAAAGGTCCTATTTACAAATGAGTTCACCCCCACAGGACCAGGGGCTGGGACTTGAACCTGTCCTTAGTGGAGAACATGATTCAAACCCCAACAGATGAGATGGTATAATTTTTGAGTGAAAGGCTGGGAGTGGTGGCTGACCCAGGATGGAAGGTTTCAATAGGAACAGGCTGCCCCTCTGGCCTGACATTAAGTTTCTGTCCTTCTCCTTAAGGAGAAAACCCCACCCAAACCCGGGCAGTCCTCCTTTAAAACCTTCCCTTAGAGCCTACCAGCTCTTTCACGTCTCCTCCAACACATGACTAATAGATGCTTCATCAAAGGCAATATTCAATCACGCTGTGGAATTAAAGGACTGGACCCGCATACCGTTTATCACCCCAGCTGCTCTTACAAGCAGGAGATCAATAGTCCAGCAATAGACATTTCATAATTAAAAGGAGAAGAAGAAAAGAGGCAAGGACCCTGGCAGATGGTCCAGCAATTTCCTTAGCATTTTGGTTCCCAGGGCTTTGGAGGATTTGCCAGAAAAAAATGAGCCCTGGTTGGAGCCGTCCCAAAACGCTGGCTGGGAAGGGACCTCAGGAAAGCCACGTGGCCTATTCCCCTGCCTTGAGGCCGGCTGGGGATAAATGCTGCCTTTTGTGGAATTGCTGGTGAGGCTTTTAAGATCTCTCATTCCTCTGCAAACCCAAAGCTGGCTGGAGTGGACATCAGTTATCATTCCCTTCTTGGCATCTGCATCTCCATCCTTAAGCAGCCAAATTTCCTTTGGGAAAATCATCTGGAAGTCATTGGGTTCAGAATAGGATGAATTTGCCATCCACAATCCTGAGTTGCACACATGGATCAGATCTGGCCAATAAGAACATCCCATTTACTCTCAGGCCAAAACGATTGGTTCCTGGAAGCACACATGACCCAAGCAGGCCAATGGGGGTCTATTCTGGGACATTCGCTGAAGCTGTTCTCTTAGCACAGGTTGCTGGGTTTGGAGGACCACATCCTCAAGCCTCCAAGGCCATCTTGTCATCGTGGGGAAAATGCCTGCTCTAAGAATGAAGCTGGCACTCCAGAAAACATAGTTGAGAGATCGGGGGGGTGGGGGTGGGGCGTAACCAGTGAAGTCCTTAGTCCTTGGCTTCTTTCTTTCCAAGAAATTGTTGGACTCCCAAATTCAGGCAGACATGGCCTCAGGTTAGACTTTCAGTTATAAAAACCCATAAATTCACCTCTTGGCTAACCTATTTTGAATGGGGTTTCCATCACTTGTCATTTAAAGAGTCCTTGGAAATGCATTAGCCAGCCAATAAATGACTTTCTTAGTGGAGAGGAAACAACACAGACATTGTAGTTAGACCTGAAGTCCAACTCCAAACTCCACTATATACAACTATTTGATCTTGGACAACGTTTTTGGAACTCAATTTCCTCATCTATAAAATGAGCCCTGGTTGGCGCCGTCCTCAAAGGGCTGTGTAAGGATTAGATAACATGGTATGTGGATTTTAGGGAGCATGAAATACAGTTCAATCCTTCCTCTAACCTTGGATTCCCACTCTGCTGTAAGAAATGAAGTCTTGCTTGCATAAACCCCAGACCCCATCGCCACCATTGGAGGAACAAACTGGATTTGCTCGAATACTCTGGTGGATAAAAGAGAAGATGTATGGTAGTGTCACCTGGACCAAAGCTGAAAGCCAAGAATTCAAAAATTCTTAAAGCTAATTGGGATCACAATTTTTTCTTCATTTATAGAATTAGCAGAAGATTATAATGATGCTGGTAAAGATAAAATATCATTTTTGCACACCCAAACGGCACCACTCACTTTATTTGTGTTCTCTTATTTAACGTTCACAATCCTACGAGGAAACTGAGGTGCAGTAAGTGGCCTAAGACCACACAGCTTGCAAGTCTGAGTCCAGAGGGTAACCGCTCACCTACGCCAAGTCTCAACAGTGATGTCCGGGTTTGGAATGTTGACCATATTCCAGGCACAGAGCAGTCCTCTCTATGCATCTTCCCAATGAATCCTCCATACAGACCTTTGAGGAAGGCTTGGGACCCATGGCACAGGGGAGTGGTGACAATGCTAAATGCCAGGTGTGCCTGAAGCGGGAAACCAAGATCCCACTGCTCAGTCTGCTGGAAAACCCCTCCATGGCCCATCACCTCTTCCCCTTCAGCCTCATCCCTGCCCTCCCCACTCCATGCTGCAGCCACTGCAAGCCACACACCTCCTCAGCTTGCTCACCTCCCAGCCTGTGCCCCTGCCATCCCCTCTGCTGGGAGTGCCCTTTCTGGCCACATCCTTAATGACATCCTGCCCCGTATTCAAGCCCAGCCTCCATGCCTGTCGACAGCATGGCCCAGGGCAGGGGCATAGTGGACGTGGTTGAATGTTCAATGATGTAACTGGTGGGGAGCAGCTATTCAGAAGGACCATGCCCAGGGTCCAGGGTCGGTCCCTGACCTTGAGCCTTTTCTCAGTCATCTCCCTCTGGCCACCCGTGAATTTATGGGAAGGCTGCTGGAGGCTGGGGGAGATAGAAATATTTTTCAGGCATCTACTTGGACCCAGGTGCTGGGCATTTCATTTAAATACACTTTCTTTCTTTCTTTCTTTCTTTCTTTCTTTACATTTATTTATCCCCCCACCCCCACCCCCTCGCTGTTTTGCACTCGCTGTCTGCTCTGTGTGTGTTCTTCTGTGTCTGCTTGTCTTCTCTTTAGGCAGCACCAGAAACTGATCCTGGGACCTTCCGGAGTGGGAGAGAAGCGCTCAATCTCTTGCGCCACCTCAGCTCCCTGGTCTGCTGCATCTCTTATTGTCTCTCCTCTGAGTCTCTTTTTGTTGCATCATCTTGTTGCACCAGCTCTTGGTGCAGGCCAGCTTGCTGCATAGGCCAGCTTGCCTTTCACTAGGAGGCCCCAAGAATCGAACCCTGGACCTCCTATAAGGTAGACAGGAGCCCAGTTACTCGAGCCACATCCATTTCCCTAGATAGGCTTTCTTTAAATATTTAGTTATTCCCTTTTATCTCCCCATTTTTCATATAAGAAAACAGAGGTCATGGGAGTGGGGACTTAACTTGGGCAAGGTAGCCGGCTCCTTGTTGATGGATTTCGAGGAAAATCTAGGTCGGAAGTAGAACGGAAGGAGGCGTTGGCGCGCCCAGCTCCACATCCCCCCGCTGCAGCGTTTGCACTTGGCGCTGAGGAGGATTTCTTACAGCTGATCTATAACGTGTCATTCAGGCGACACCAACAAACAAGGGCCGGCCACTGGCAAATTGACCCGTGGGCGACTTCTCGTGCACCATCAAAAGGGATGCTCCCATGTGGGCTTAAGAGGACCCTGGGTTGTCCCAAGAGCTCACCTTGTGACAATATTGACAGAGCCAGTGCCCCCACCTCGTAGAACTCCAGCGTACACACGCGGGGAGAGCAAGCCCATCCTCTCTCACTGCGAGAATAAGTGTAAGGAATTAAGGAGACTCTGATTAAACAAACAGATGTTTTTAGTCGGCGATGGAAGTGCCAACATGATCCTAATTAATGAATGTGTTAATGGCTGTTCTCTGTTTGAAGACAATAGTCAACCGCTTCCTAGATGTATCCACGATGACTCACAGGGCACGCGCACACACATGCATCCACGGAGCCTGCAAGGGAGCGGGTACGGAGAGAGGTCCGCAGGCAGCCCCAGGGACCGGGCCGTATTCTCCCCAAAAGGACCCGCAATGGCCGAGAGTCGCACACACGTGCACTGAGCGTTCAGCGGTTATGCAGGACACTTGGGGACAGAGGACATTGGAGCCCACGCATGACTACACACTCATAACACACACACACACAACATCCATGCAAGACACACAGCCAACACAGCTGCACACAGCACATGCCACAGTGCACCCCCGCATGCATACAACAAACACAATATTTACCCCCCCCACTGCCCTCACAAAGCACACACACACAAAATATACACAGCACATAGACAAGGCTCGCACGATACTGCAAAACCACACACACAAAGATGAACGATGAGCAAACAATAAACAGAGCACGCCCCAAACACGTCCAACAAACAGCGAACAGGACACAACGCAACACACAAAACATACAGAACACAAAAACACACAACATCGCACAGAATGCACATCACACACACCCAACGCGCACACACAGCACACCTTCACACACACAGGACACCGACACAGAGCCTGTGGGTCACAGAACACTCATCTGCCCACTGAGGCAGCACCACACACTTATACACACGTTTAGTAGCAATAGCAGTAATAGTCACTGCCCCCCCCCATGTACCAGGCTCAACAGGAAGTCATAAAAATACAGAAATGAAAGGGTGGAGGGTCTTCCCGCAAGGCTATGCCAAGCTCAGAGAGAAATCCAAGTACTTCCCTGTGAGATGCATCAAGAGAATTTCTCAGCATCATTGATATGCTTGTGTTTGCATATATTTCCATTGATATTTCCATCGTGCAGCATATATAAGCAAATATACGCATATATTTGCTTACTGTGGAGCAATCGTGTTCAAATATATGGAGGGGTTGGGTTGTTACCACTCGGTGGTGTTTTTTTAATAAAGATGCCTGGGGGCAGGGGGGAAATCACGCTTTAATTCCTACTTTAATTATCCTTAGCAACGGTCTCGTTTTATCGCAACGTTTCTGGGAAGTTAAACCAAACAGGTCTCCCTTTTTGCCTAGTCTGCCAGGAAGCTCAGAGCTAAATCTGTGATCCACACATAGTAGGGTAGGGGAGTCGGTCTTCATAGCACAAACTTCTGAGCATTATGCCTGGCTCCATTTTATGTCTCTACATGTATGTTTCTGTTCTCCTTTCATTCGGCTTCTAAAATACATTTGTAAATGACCTCACGTTCTTTCAGGAGCAATATGGGGATAGGAAGAAAGGTAGATTATAGTTGGATAGATGTATTTGGGCAGTCTAGCTGCCAGAACAACCAGCCTCCAATTCTCAATGGCTCATCACAACCCAGGCCAATGTGGGTTGGCAGGAAGCGGGGTCACTTCTCGACATAGTCATTCAGGGACCCCAGGGTTTCTCTAGGGGTCCTCTAAGGGGATCCCCTGCTTCCTGCAGGCTGTCTGACCAGCAAAGAGAGAATTTGGAGGATCCTGCAAGAGGCTCAATGGCCAAACTTAAAGGCAGTCAGCTTCACTTCTGCCCCCATTCCACTGGCCAGAATTCAGTCACATGGTCTCACCGCAATGCAAGGGAGGCTGGGAAATGTAGTCTTCCCATATGCCGAGGAGCAAAATGAAGGGTTTGGTGAACTCAAAGCATTGTCTGAGCTATAACCAATCTTAGTGCAGTGAGATCACCGTGAAATGATCTCTCATTCGGATGAGAGATATTTACTGACAACCTTCTAAGTTCAAGGCTCGATGCTAGGCACTTTGGGATAGGGATAAAAGGATGAAGCAGAAACCATCTCTGGAGTCATCTACTTTGTGCAGAGAAAGAATGCTCATCAAAAATAGGTCAAAATTGGTCCTGGGTTCAATCCCCGTCACATCCTAAAAAAAAAAAAAGAAAATAGTCAAAATGTTAACGTCGACCAGCCGCGAGATGTGAGGTTGCAGTTTCAGGCAGTTTCCATTTTATTTGTGCTGTTTTGTGATTCTAAATTGTCTTCAAGGAATATGTACTATGTTTTTCATTGATATGCCATACATATCCATGAAAGTACCCAGGACACATATGTACAACTTGGTGAAAAAGAATGGATCACCTATGAAACCTCATCCAGGTTTAGAAATGAAATGTTGCCATTCCCCCAGAGACCCTCCCTTGAGGCCCTCTCAATGCTTACCTTCCCACTCCCAGCAAGAGGTCAAAATTAGCCTGACTTCTAACACTATAGCGTGGCTTCTCCTGTTTTTGTTTTTATACTCATATAAATGGGATCACATGGAAGACAAACATTTAAAGCACAAGAAAAAAGAAGTAAGGTCCTAGCCTAAAGGTATAGCTAAATCCTTATCCTGGCACACAGTAGGACCTCAGGACTGACATTAGGACCCAGGGCCATGTCCAGAGGAGGGAGAGATGGCCTCCAACGGGCGAGAAGGGGAAGACTCAGTAAGGACTAACCTCTGAGCTGGACATGGAAGACAAACCAACTCTGCGTCTACAGAGAGACTGACAGGCAGACGGGGCAGACAGACCCATCTGGAAAAATTAACAGAGGTGTGAAATGGTGAAGGGTCGGGGGTTGTGGAGAAGAGTGAAGCGTTCCTTCTGGCCATAGGTTGGGATGCAAGATGGCATCGGTGGGTCTACATGGTAGAAAGAAAAGCAGGGCGGGACATAAGAGAGCCTTGAGTGTCACATGCAAAAATTCTCTCGAAACTCTACCATCTTTTCACTGTCTGACACTGATTGGGTGCTGAAAACTGGGCTCAGTACCTCAATGCAATCATGTTATCAATTTCCACAGCTGTACTACATGACTAGGTGCTACTGGGATCCAAACCTTACAGAAATGGGTACCGGGCTCAAGAGGCCAGTGACCCACCAAGTTCACACAGAGAGGAAGTGGCACCACGGGTGCCTGAAACTGCACTTTCTTAACTGCCGTCCCCTGGGGCCCCCAAAATAAGACTCTCTACTGTGTTTCCATCATCACTTTGGCAAACCAGGCTAGATAATAGAAGGAAACCTAGGACAGCGGTAACCAGCTCAAGCCTCACAGGCAGCCACAGGTGGACAATTCAATCCCCAGCCTTTTTGCATTTAGCCCATGTGCCGCACTTAAACTTGAAACTCATTTTTCTCGTCAGGAAAATAGAGCTAATACTGCCTCCATTCCAGGGTTGCTGCAAGGTGCTACACAGGCTGTGACACGTATGTCATTTAGCCCAATGCCTAGCGCACAGTAGGGCCTACATACACAGCACCCATGAGTATTATTGTTGCCGTTGTGTTGTTGTTATTTTTTTAAGGGATGGAGGAGTCAGGGAGCAGCCTGTCCCACTAGTCAGGAGACAAGTAATTTGGGAAGGCTCTAGCAGAGACCACGGAGAGGGACAGCTGTGAGGGAGATTAAGGAAATTCACGCGGAATATATGTACGTCTGCTACGTATGGCACATTTGGCAAAGAGAGTATTGGGATGGATACGCTTTTCCTCAGAAAGACGTGAATGGCATTTGGCATCGTTTGCTGTTAAAGCCAGAAACAGCCCTATGTGTGTGTCTCTGTGTGTTTCATGCAAATGTGGGTGCGTGTACATGGAAATCACACAAGGCTTGAGAGAACAAAGAGAGTGGCAGGCTGCCCCCACCAAAGAAGCCGGGCCACTGGGGGCCAGGAGGGGCTGGAGTCTGGTTTCAGGTCACTCTTCTTGTACCTGGCACTTGGCCTCAGTGGCCTGGTCTATGAAATGGGGCTCAGATGAGCTTACCTGCCTTGACTTTGACTTTTTTTTTTTTTTAGGAGGTACAGGGATTCGAACACAGGACCTCATACATGGGAAGCAGGTGCACAACCAGAGCTGCATTCACTCCCCAATGAGAGTTGGTTTTTTTGTTTTGTTTTGTTTTGTTTTAAGGAGGGACAGGGGATCGAACCCAGGATCTCGTACATGGGAAGCAGGCGCTCAACCACTTGAGCTACATCCGCGCCCCCTGCCTTGACTTTTGAGGTCCCTAGCAGCAACAAGATCTACTGTCTTGGGCCAATGCGACGGGAGGGTATGTCCAAGGAGAGGAAGTGCTATTCTGAAATTCTAAGCAGGGACTTTGGCTTCTCAAAATATAGAGGAAGTGAGGGAAATGGAGGGTCGATGTTGGCCAAAGACAGCCAGTTTCTCCAGGAGACCAGGAAAGAGAAAGGACAAACTCTGAGAAATGACCAGAAAACATCCAGAGCTGGCAAACATCCTCTTAATTCCTCAACAGCAGACCCCGCGGCCCTTCCCCTGCCTGATGTCTCCTGCCCTCAGCTCCTTCGTCTCCAATCACCCTCTCCCTCTGTCTTAATTTCTTGCACTCTAATTGATCAGCTGACAACAGCAAAATAAGAGCCAAGACAGTGTCCCCTCCCCAAGACTCTCCTCTGCATAGAGGACCCTCTGTTCTAAAACCCCTTAATAATTCCAAAACAAATGCCCAGCATCAAACTTCAGGGAACGTCATCTAGAGGGCGAATGATGAGGTGAAAAAAATCCTGGACTTTGGTGTCAGCTTGGTTTGGGTAGCTAGTCCCAGTTTCAACTTTGTACAGGCCATATGTCTTTGGGGGCTCAATTTCTCCACCTGGGAAATGGGGCTGACAATAAACCTCGCTCCCGGGGAGGATGTGAAGATTCACGGCAGTCACCCTTGTCAAGTGCCCGCCTCAATCTCAGGCATGGAGTAAGAATTCTCTAACTGTCATTCGCTGGCACCCTTTTTGTTGCAGGGGAGGGGAGGGGGACTCACGGTCTCCTCCTGGCTCTCTTTAGCCACGCCTCTTTGTTACAGAAAGTCCCTCCTTCAATCAAACACACACAAACAATTTTTTTCCAAAAATGTTCGTCTACCTCTCAATTTCTGTATTAATTTAGAAGAAGATAAAAATAAAACGTGGGGAGCTGTGATGCAGTTTCTTTTTTCTTGGTCCACCCTGATGATGTGTAAACAGCAAATTGCAAATTATTTCCTCCTTATTTGTCAGCTCCTTAAGCCACCTTGGAGTCCCTCAGCATGAGTAATCGGCTCTGGGACATTCTGTGACAAATGGCTCTGCATAGGTATATATTGCCAGGGGAACCTTCTCCCAGCTATCTGGTCTTCCCGGAGAGAGGGTACAGGGGAAGGTGCAGAGGGAAGCTCAGACCTGCACAATCTGGAGGTCTTTTGCCCCCTCCATGGGTTCTCCACTGGGGGGGCAGGGAAGAACACATACACATAAGCCAAAAAGAGACTCAGTGAAAAAGCCAAACTTTATTGATCCTCCAGAGCTACTTGCTGTCTCAGAAGCTCTCTTGATTCCTGGTGCACAGAGCAAAGAACAGCTCCTCCTAGATTCCCCAAATCTTGCACCTCCAGATTCTATCCTTAGATCCTTCTGAAACTCAACCATCTTTTGGGGCACAGGGAGTGTGGGCGGGCATAGCTGCAAATTCCTGTCTCCCCCAGCCCTGGAGCTTTGCAACTGTGGGCTTAATTTTCTGCCACTGATCGAGCTGTGGAATGCTAGCCAAGGAATCTAATCTCCCTGTGCCTGTTTCCTTGTCTTTAAAATGGGTATAGTAATAAAACTCTCCCAAAGGCTGTGGGAGTATGAGATCATATACGGAAACAGGAGAGAAACTAGCACACATAGTATGGGAGTAAGAATTAGAAAAAGGCAACCCCTTCTAGTGGATCACTTAGAGAATGCACCCTCTTCCTTGGAGTGTATGCAGCCTTGTGTCAGGGTTTGGTGAGCGGCCTACAAACTGGATTAAGCTCTCACTGGCCCCTTTGACTGGGAGCTCTTCTGTAGTCCACGCCCTGCACAACTGTACCTGGCAGCCCTGCATGTAAAGGACTCAACTAATGCCAGCCTCAAGGTGAGCCCTCAATACACAGCAGCAGTTGTGGCCACGATTATCATATATTACCATATCAATTATTCTGTCTTTTAAGGATCCACCAAGAGCTAAGCACTTTGAAACTCTGTTAACTCTTTACATGTGGTGAACCCACATTACAATCCTATTTCCACTCCTTCCTAGTCACATATCCTTGAGGAGGTTGCTTATCCAGCCAAAACTCAGCTTCCTCTTCTGTAAAGTAGAAGGTGATAATTCCCAAGGTTAGATAATATGTATCTAAAACACCTGCGGGACAAATGACCAATATGGCAGTGAATTTCCCATTTGCTGTTTTTATTTTTCCTCCCGTATCTCCCAGCTTAAACTCTAGGGCAGCCCCATCACACACACACCCCCAAAAAATAAAAAATTAAGCTCACTCTTTGGGGAAGTGGAAGGGACTGGTTATTTCTTAAGGGAAAAATAAAATCACCCTATATAATATACCTGCCAACAAATAAGATTTTAAGGAATTAGGGAATTATTATTACTATTAAGAATTACTATTTAAATGTTTTAAACTAAATAAAGTACCTGCAGTCCAGTTCCTGGCACGTAATAGGTGCTCAGTGAATATTAATTTCCTTCCCAGAAAAGAAAAAGAGACATCTCCCCATTGCTTTTCCCCTTTAACACAAACATTTATAGACAACTTGCCAAAGAGATGGGAAAAATCATATCTCAAACCATTTAAGGGAAGACGCTCATCATTCTGAGATACAACCTATTTGCAGGTAGAAAGTGTCACATTTGGAGCCAAAGAACTGGGGGCCCAGTCCCCAAGTCCACCTTGGCTCATTTTGTGACTTTGGATAAGACACAGGCTCTAAGCCTTGTTTTCCCTTTCTGTGAAACTGGGGATAGAGGAAATGAAAGTTATCAAACATATTACATAGCAGTGGAGCCCTTAATTCTAAACAAGCTTAGGTACTCCTACAGTACATAAATCGGGTAAAAGCAGAGATACTCTGATGGCAGCAAGGTTCAGGGAGGGGCTGCCCCTGCCCCCTTCTTCCCATTCCGAAGCATTTTCTCATGTCATTTTGAAGAACCTAGGGATTCTGGGAATGCAGTGGGGCAGCCGGTGGACTCCGACCCCTTCCTGCTTAAATATTTCAGGACTAATGCACACGTGCTTTTAAATCCAGTGTCTTGCCACTCAGTTCATCCTGACCTGGTGTGTGTGCACGCGTGCCCACGTGTGCACACACACACGCACACGCCACAAACAAATGCTCAGATAGAAAGCAAAAAAGAAGTTCCACCAGCCATTAAGGGAAAATTACAAATGCATTTTTCGTTGCCTCCGGCACATTAATAAAACAGATTACCAAACTGGAAGTGAGTAGAAGCCGGGCAGCATGGCAACGAATGGAAGGCGGGGGCGGGGCTCTTCCTATAGACAGTCATCGGGTTTTCATGGCCCTTCCCATGCTGAGAGAATCTGTCTGCGGCGACTGCTGGGAAGACGTGGAGCTCATGCATTAAACATCAGGGGGGCCCTCGCGGCATACACCGCGAGCTTGAAGAAGGACGGGGAGGAGGATGCCCTGTGCAGCAGCACAGCCTGGGCCAATCCTTGTGGCATGTCCCGGGGGCGGGGGTCAGTGCCTGAGGGCTGAATCCTAGAGATATATTTAATGAGGGCTTGGGAAAATCACTGAAAATTGAAGGAGGGTGTAAAATGCAGGAGGCATAAAGATGGCGTGGGGTCTTGAAAACGGGAGGAGCCATCGGAGTAGCCCCACAGGGTCAGTTTGTCTCAGTAGCCATAACAAGTGGTTGCTACGTGTCATGAGCTCTGGGCTAGATGCCAGGGTTGGTCATTGGGGGAGACTCAATCATTGGTCCCAATTCTTCATCCTGCCCTGTGTCCATGGCTTTTGCCACATGACTTTGCAGACTCTCCCCCTACAGGGCTCATCCTTGCACCTTGACTTTGAGCTTGACCATGTGCCTGCCTTTGGCCAATACTATATGGGTGGAAGGACCAGAGGGCCAGTTCCAGGCGAGCCCTTAAGAGACCCTGTGTGTTTCCACTTTTTCTCTTTTACCTCGGCTCTTGCCTTGAGGAAAACACGTTTGGGCTAATCTGCTAGTCCTCAGAGGGTGGCAAAAGTGTAGAGCCGAGATATACTCACCCAACGTGCAGCTCGGAGCTTCCCCAGCTGACTTGGAGCATGAACGAGCTGAGAAATAAATACTTATTGTTGTATGCACCTGAGAGTTAGCGGCTATTTGTTACACAGCAATAACTGACTGATAGGGTTGGATATGAAGTCATTTATTTTATTCATGTATTCGTTCATTCATCAAATACTTCCTAAGTGACTCCATACCTGATGTTTTGGTAGACATCAGGGATATAACGGTTAATAAGACATCTGTGAAGATGGGCAGAGATTTCTGATCTATTAATTCAATGGTTGAACACTGGCCATGCACTAGGCATGGTGTAAGGCCCTGCATTTGCACTGGCAAACAAAATATATGAGGCCACTGCACTCATAGGGCAAACAATAAAACAGAAAATTTTCTTTAAAAAGCCTAAAGAATAAGGTTGTCTCTTCCATTAAACTAGTCCCCATCCAGTAGAAAATAAGGGAAAGTCAGTAGACCATTAAATACACAGCATTAAATGCTAAAATGAGGTACCTCCAGGCAGCTCAGAGGAAATGCCTCAGAGCAGACAACATCTGAGCTGAGCACTGGAGGTCAACTCTTTTGGCAGACAAAGAGAGGGAGCACAGGATGGAGGACAGGCAGAAGGCACAGCATGAGCAAAGGTACAGAGGCAGGAAACAACATGGGGTCTCAGGGCCACTTCCACATAATATTGGAAAATGGAGTCGAAGAGGGAGAGGCAGGAAATGAGAGTCTGTGAGGACCCAGACACGTGGACTTGATCCAAGGAAGAGACATAGGGAGCCATAGAAGGTCTGAGCAGGAGGACACTGACATTTTAGAATTTTTAGAGGTGAAGTGGCTGGAGTGAGACCAGAGGCAGGGGAGAAAGGAGGAACCCGGGGGGATGAGACCCACACTGGGACAATGTGGAGATGAGAAATGGCCCCAATCTTGGACTCAGGAAATCAGATAATTGTGCAGATGGCCATCAAGTTCCATCGACAACTTTTGCACAAACTGGATCTTAGGGTGACATACCCCCAAGTCTCACAGCAGGTGAGCTTAGGGCTCAGGACTGGAATCGGGATCTTCAAATTCCTAAGCCCAGGCTCACTTCTATGGCCCCACTCTGTGTCCCAATCCCCACAATTAGATTATTATTAATAATAGTAACAGGTAATGAAGCTCTTGCCATATGCTAGGCTCTGTGCTCAGCACATTACATGTAAAATCTTCCTGAGTCCTCCCCCAAGTTCTGAAGGATCAGAACTCCCCCATTTCACGGATGAGAAACCCGAGCCTCAGGAGGTAAAGCGCCTTGAAGTGGTGCCTCAGTTTCCTCCTAACAGTGGCAGCTCCCAGGTAGAATTAGGTGAGGAGGAAATGAAAAGTAAGGTGCATACATGCCTAGCACATGCCTGGCACATAGGAAACTCTCAGCAAATGAGGGTGATGACCAAAAGGACGACAACGATGATTCAAGGTCTTGGCCCCACTGCGTGACTTTTGACAAAGCACTCTAACTCTGGGCCTCAGTTTCCCCATCTGTCAAATGAAGGCTTTATTTTAAGGCAGTGGTTCCCCCAGGCAATCAGCACCATCGACCCCTATGAGCTTGTTAGAAAGGCCCTCCGCAAACTGACTCAGTGCGAAACTCTTTGGGGAGGGGCCCCGTAGAGCCTGTGCTGCAACCAGCCCTCCTGGTTAGGTGGGTGCATGCTCAAGACTGAAAACCAATGCTCTAGATAAACGATTTTGTTTCTTTGTCAACACCGTAAATACTTTCTTTCAACCACATCAGGAGACGTCAAGTACATAAATCAGATAAAAGCGGTAGATCTGGGTTGACGCAGAAGCTGGGGGCCCACAGCTCTGCCCCACCCTTGTCCCCTCGGAGGCTCCTCAGTCCCCACCGTGGGGTCCCCGGGTGATGCCGAAAGTCCTCTCCGTCCCTGTGTGTCCAGAGCCCCACACTTCCCTCCCTCCAGGGCTCTGCTCCTGTTTACATGTTCCACCAAGTATGGATTTGTTGTGGTCTCGTGAAATCTGGTCTGTTTCTTCCTCCTACCTTTATTTTTTTTTTCAAATAGGTTTGAGGCTGTAATTCAGTTAATTATTTCCCAGAGCCCCGCTTTGGTGGGTACGGCACAACATGAGGCAGGAGAATGCAGACAGGTCCTCCGGAAGCCTCTTTCCAGAAAATCTAATTTCATCATTGAGAAATCTTCTGTCTTTAGGCAGCCGCTGCCACCGCCATAAATTTACATATTCTATATGCCACTGGAACAGAGTGGGCCCTATTTGCATAATGCTGCTAGAGGGGCTTGCCGCTCCTCTTGAACCCGAATCAACGGGAGCAAGGAAGCAATTATTGGACTGTAGACATTGGCAGGGAGAGCGGCCTCAGATGGATTTCGCCTCCAAGCCTCATTCGCCACCCGGGCTGCTCATTACGGAAGGCCTGGTTCCCAGGCTGCCGGTGGAGCCGAGGGCTGGGAAAACGGATGCAATGCTCTCTCTACGTTAGCTGTGCAGCCAGGCCCAGGCCGGACCTGGGCAAGCAGCTTTGTTTTCCCAATGCTGATTGTTGGAGCAATCTTCTTTCACCTGCCACAGGAAGCTGACACAGCCCTGCCCCTCTCTCTAACACCCCTCCAAATTGCTCCGAAGCTTGGCTCCGCCTCCTTGCTGCCAGCCCACCCTGAGCTTCTCAGAAATGCTTAATTAACAGGACGTGCTGGTTAAACAGTTGAGATTGGAAAACAAGTGGAAACAGGGATTCTCTCAGGTCACAGCCATGCCAATTAAAAAATAGCCTTCTCCATCCTCATGCCAGCTGAGGATGTGGGTGTCTTCCCTGGCAGCTCTGCTGTAGGGCATCTAGTGGGACAATTGTGTATTCTTGGACTCAGGATCTCAGACACAGAGTCATTCTTTGCAGTTTCTGGCCCTTCCCCTGGTGCAAGCTTGGCCTCTGAGTCCCTCTAGGACCTGCCACACCCCACCTCAGTAGCCCAGTAGGAATAAACGGCTGCTTCTTGCTTGAAGGGGCGCCATCTTGCTTTTGTTGCAGACTTTCCTACAAGCTGGATGCTCAAAGACCAAGTCTTGAACATAGGACAATCTTCCGGTAGGACTATGGACCCAGCCCTTCCCAGCAGTTTTTAACCATGTCAATTCATGACACACCCAGCCAGAAATCCACCTGTCCGCTTCTACAGGTAAACAGTGTGGACGTATTTGCTAGGTGATGCCAACAAAGTGCCAGGCACACTTGATAAATTTATTGACAAAGCAAAACATCAGCAGGAAACACCCGGGAAGTTGAATGAGGATCACCAGCAGCTCAGGTTGTGCATTTGCTATTGGATTGGGTGACTATAATTTTTTTCAAACAAGCATCTCTTATGTCTGAGGAAGTGGACATACATTTGAAAACACAAGTGTTGCTTCTTATTGACTTGATGTTCAAATTTGTGGAATTCATTAGCCTATCAATGACTCATGGAAAAAAAAGTCCACTCCACACCAGTATTTGAAGAGTGAGCCAGTGGTAAGAAATTTGAAACAGCGGGTTCTTTGCTGAGAAAAATGTTATGAATCTCCACTTACCAAGAGATGCCATCTCCTCAAAAGACCTCAACATCCTGTCCTCGGCACTGACCGTCTTGTTACAAGGATTTGGAGGGAACTCACTTTTTCCATAGAGACTGCATCCAAATTGGAATCATTTCTTCAAGAAGAGGAGATTGCTCCTGATTAGCCAAACTCAGAGCTCAAAAAACGCAAAATGGAGACTTTTCCAAAGGAAACCGTCTTGCTGCATAAGTGACATCAGTGGTCAAGGGCAGGGCGTGGACTTTAGCGTTAGATATCAGAGCTCAGATGTGAGTGTGTCCTCAAGCCAGCCCTTAGCTTCTCTAAGCTTCAGTTTCCTCATCTGTATAATGAGGATAATAATGGTAACTCTTCGTTATGTCATTGGTGGGATTAGATGAGATTATATATAGTAAATGAGTCCCAGGGAGGTTAAATAGCCTGCCCAACGTCACAGACTCTAAATGGTACAGGTGGGATTTGAACTCAGGTGTGTTTGTTCAGCCATCAGGCTGCATGCAGCCACCTCCCATGGCCCATGTAGGCAGATGGCTGGTGCTTACAAAAAGTCAAGGTCATATTAGGTGGTTTGGGCCTAAACTGCTCAGAGGGGTCAAGTGGGAGGTCTTAAAGGGAGATACTCCAAGGAATATGGGGTTCACTAAACACAGGCCAGTGGTTATTTCCAATCAGCCCTAGCAAAGACCCAAACGTTCTTTCATTTTCTTTCATTCTTTGCTTGTCATGGGATATGGCTTGTGATGGTGAAGGGAATTTCGGAAGATGAAATGAAAGCAAAAGTATATATATATATGGCACCAAAGAGAAAAGTCTGGCTGATAAAAACCTCTTGCCAGAGTTGACTGCTTTGAGCTGGGCCGAGAGGGTCGTGCATCACTTGACACTCAACTCCAGGGTGCAGCAGGGACCCGCCGTGCTTTGTGCGAGCTGGCAGCCGTCCTAGGAGCAGGTCCCAGCGACTGTAATAAGCGGTGCCTGTGCAAGATACTGACTGGCATGACAGCACAGAGGACGTGGAGAAAACAGTTGTGGAGTGAGAAAACATGACAACTCGTCTAAATAAGGACTGGCGGGGCCATCCTCACTTGTTTGGCCACACCTGCTAAAACCGAACACGCGCCAACACTGTGACCCAGAGATTCCACGCCTTCGTAGACACCCAACCAAAATGCCTCCCGGCGGGCACCCAGAGACACGCTTGAGAATGTTTGCAGCGGCACCATCTGTGATAGCCTAGCTCTGGAACTACCCAAATGTTCGATGGATAAATCGTGCCATCGACCCCAGAATGGTCTACTATATAGCTGAGAGTTGGCCGGTCCAGTCCACAGGCCAAATCCAGCCGCGTCCCATTTTGAAAATAAAGCTTTATTGGAACACGGCCACATCCTGCTAATAGCAGCACAGTTAAGCAGTCACGACAGAGAGCTTACAGCTCACAAAGCCTAAAATATTTACCATCTGACCCTTTCCAGAACAAATCTGCCAACCCCTGCTGTATAAAAATGGAAATAATTTATAACTTCTCTAGGCAGTGAGTGGAGAATATTGAATGAATGAAGGCAGGCACAGACGAGGACCTGTTGCCCGGTTCCGTTTTTATAAAAGGCAAAGACGGGCAAAGCTGGTGTATGTTGCTGGACGTCAAGATAGTGGTCACCCATGGGGGATAGTGACGAAATGGGGTACTTGGGAGCTTCAGGGCACAGGGAATGGCCTGATGCTCCATCTGGCTGTGGGTTACATGGGTGCCCATCGTGCAAAAATCCACGAAGATGTATCTTCACGATGTGTGCGCTTTCCCGGATGTATATTGTTCATCAGTAAAAAGTTAAAAATATTTATTTTTTCAAAAAAGGAAAAGTGGGTGTATATAGTGATGCCAAGTATTTTCTCAATGTATTTCCTGGACAGGAAGCTCAAATAACAGATTGTCAAGTTAGAAAATAGATCGCTTTAACTTTACACATGAGCACACATTTATTCATTCACTCTGCAAATATTTATTGATCACTCACCATGTGCCAGGTGCTGAGAATTCATCAGTGAACCAAACAGACACGGCAGAAAACCCAGGGGACATCCAAGGGCATCTGAGGGCGGCCTCGGGTCAGGGTCACTCACCTGCCCCAGCCCAGAGTCTCACAAGTGCTTCTCCTTGCACCCAGGCTCACAAGCATGGACCTGCTCATATGTGTACCCAGGACACGCATCTCAGGCAAACACCAGCATTTCCTGGATTTTGCTTTTCCTCCTCCGCCTCCATAATCACACCTCCCCACCTTTCTCAGACACAAAGAGACTGATGTTCGGAGCTCAGTTTACCCAACGCTGCCCAGAGAGGCCTGTGTCCTTTCCAGGACATGGGCCTGTGCTAGCCAGGGGTCCATGGGTTAGTCCCCAAAGTGGAAGGGGTCAGGCCCACCGGTATTCCCAAGTCATACCTGGCCTCTGAGACACCTGGGGACTGGGCCAGGGGAGACTCAGGATGGAGAGGATGGGTGACCCTGAACCAAAGGATGCCCTTGGATACCCTTGGGTGTTTCCTCTTGGGCCACACCTGCACTTAATGTGGTCATCTGTCCCCACAGAGTGTGGTGCCCAGAACGGTGGCTTCGTGGCCATGACCAGGGTTTTCCCATGTGTGGATAAAGGGCGGCAAATTCAAATGCTTTCAGGACCAGGCAGGAAGTGTAATCAGTGAGGCAGACTGAAGATGCATGTTTGAATCACGTGTCCCTGAATGAATGCCAGAATGACAGAGCTGGAAGGTCATGAGCCCGAGTCCTGCATGTTTTGAACAAAGAAACAGGGGTCCCATCAGAGGGAGGAGCTTGCCCAGGGTTCCACAGGGCAAGTCCATGGCAGGGCTGAATCGGCTGGGCGCCAGGCCCTTACTCCAGGTGAATGTCCTCTTGCTAAGATGCCCATGCTGAAAGGTGACCTCCAGCGGCCTCTTCACACAACAAATCCAGCTCCCTTTTCTGGATAAAGGTGCCACGTGGTCTGGCCTCTGCCCACCTCTCCAACCTCATCCCTGCCACTCTCCCCCAGCCTCTTTCCTTTCCACCAAACAGTCCAAGCTCATTCCCAGCTCAGGGCCTTTGCACGTGCTGTCTCATCTGCCTGGAGCATCCTCCCCTGTGTGTTTGCAGGGCTGGATCCTCCTCATCATTCAGATCTCAGCACAGATGTCCCTTCCTCAGAGAGGTCTTCACCGATTGCCCAGTCTCAGCAAGATGCCCCTCCTCCTGCCCCTCTATGTCCCCCAGCTTGTGTAACTCCCTTCACAGTACTCATCACTATCTGAAATCATCTCCTTTATCTATTTTCTGATAGTCTGTTCTTCCAGGGCAATGATATTGCCTTCCTGTTCTTTACTCTATCCCAGTGTCTCAAAGAAGCTTGGCAATGTAGTAAGCATTTAGACTTAGTTCAATGAATGAATGAATGAATGAAAACAGCATCTACAGCATAGCAGCTCATAATGCAGGTCCGTCTCGGAGACGGGCAAGCCCCCCTGGCCACCCTGATTAAGACATTCCCAGGACTGACAGCGGCTCCCAGTTTCTTTGTATATGGAAGCATATTGACCCAGGGCTGAAGGGACACTTGGCAGCAATTTGTGTTTACTTCTCTAATCAATAGGCGTCTCAGTGCTCACCCCAACCTGATCTATCACTGCTGGTTATTAATTATCATGCTTTCCTCTACTTGCTTCTCTTTGACCCCTCATGATACTCATCCATGTTCGTCTTCTGCCAGGGGTCTCCCCAGGCCTGTAACTGATATTGGGAAGGGGTCTTACAGTGTTGTTTCTTCTCCTAAACCCAATATTTGAACCACAGTCCTGGACTGTGCCCCCTTTCTCTCCTATGCATTATGGGAAGGACACCTGGAGTAGGAACCTGAGGGGGAGAACCTTGGATCCAACCTGAACTCTGACCTACTGTGTGTCCCTGGCCCCATCACTTTCCCTCTCTGAGCCTTGATTCTACTCACCTTCAAAATGGGAATGCTCTCAAAGACCCCACTCGAGTCCTGATATTTGGGGA
Organism: Tolypeutes matacus; assembly: GCA_026826555.1. Taxonomy (NCBI): domain Eukaryota; kingdom Metazoa; phylum Chordata; class Mammalia; order Cingulata; family Chlamyphoridae; genus Tolypeutes; species Tolypeutes matacus. The sequence goes on along the minus strand of JAKSZT010053817.1, from coordinate 4,163,142 downwards.
TTCTTCGGGTGTATGATAATTCACAAAGAGTGTCAACATGTTTAATGCCTAAAGGTCAAGCAACCCTGGGTCCTGCCATCTAACTTTTTTTTTTTTTTTTTAAGATTTTTATTTATTTATTCATTTATCCCCCCCTTGTTGCTTGTGCTCGCTGGGTCAGCCAACCACGCCGTGCGGGCGGGCCTGCCCTCACCAGGAGGCCCCGGGAACCGAACCCGGGGCCTCCCATATGGTAAATGGGAGCCCTACTGATTGAGCCACAGCCGCTTCCCCTGCCATCTAACTTTAATGAGGAACACATTCCATCCCTTGAATCTCAGAATTGCATCCGTTCATTCATTTATTCATTTGACAATCACGCGTACATTCAAATGTGAATTCAACAGGGACTTCTGGAGCATATGCAGACACCCTGGAAGTCTAGAGCACAAAGTACTTGGCACATGCTTAGCCACAGCCACTGTTACATAAGAGCCACTCCATCCCCACTCTCCTGGTGATTCAGTTTATGCCTCCCACTACCTCTGGGAATAAATAGCATCCCCATTTTACAGGTGAGAAAATTGAGGCTCAGCTTATCAGGGATTCACCCCAGGTCACATAGCTAATAAGTGGCTGGGCCAGGATTCGAACCCAGAGCTTTCTGCCTTAAAGTTTGTAATCTGACCATTACAACTCGAGATCCCAACCCTAAAATATTCTTCCCCTCTGGCCCCTCTGGGGAGAGATCTCCAAAGGTGCATTTGGCCATCTGTCACTGTTTCTCGTCAAAGAGCGAAGCACCGTGGGAAACACCGGTGACGTATTACCACAGCAAACCAAAGCGCCGATGGCTTGTGGCTGGGAGAGGTCACGAACCACACCTAATTAGTTGCCACCAATTAACATGGCACCACAGACTGCTTCCTGGCACCGCAAGCCTCGCAAAAATCAAAAAGACAGATGACCTGGGCCTTAATGCGGAGAAAGAAGTTACGCACCAAGTACCATTTACGATGCAAAGCAGATTCCTTTTTTTTCCCTAGAATGTGCTGATTTTGAGTCATGGAAATACATTTAAATTAACCCCTGAGCGATTCTTCTTCCAAATTCCCCATTTAGGGCTGACTCCGTGGCGCAGGATATTACTAATTCAGAGCTCCAGGAAGGCATGCAGATTGCGTTGGCTGAGGGCGAGTCTCTGTTAAAGCGCTGTTTGACGCCGGGTGGAAATCAAGAGTCAGGAGGCAAGCTGGAGACCCCAGAGCAGCACTGAAGGCCCCCCCAGGACCAGATCCCCTCAAGCACTCATTATACCAGTACTAATTGAGCACCTACTATACGCCAGACACTGTTCTAAGCACTGGAGATACGGCAGTGAATAAAACATAAGAAAGCTCCTGCCTTCATGGAATTCACATTCTAGTGGAGACGTTATGTAACAAAATATATTACACAGTATATCAGATGGTGAGAAGTATAGGAGAAAAACAAAGCAGGGCAAGGGAACAGAGAATGCCATGGGAAGAGGGGGAGGCTACAATTTAAAATAGGGTAGCAGGGAAGACCTTATCATGAAGAAGGCAATAGGAGGAAGGCAATAGGAGGCTGCTGAGATGATTCAGAGGGGGAAAGACCAGGCCTTGATCCACAGTGGAAGCAAGAGGATTCAGTCTCACCATATCTTGAAAGCAGAGCCCACAGTGTGATCAATGGATTGGAAGCAGACAAGGGAACAAAGAGATGGGTCCAAGGCATCTGCCAGGTGTCCCAAGAACCTGGGAGGGTGGACTGTCATTGACAGCAAAGGACACAGCTGTGGGAGAATGGGAGAGGGGACCAGTCCCACTGGGCACAGATTAAGTTTGAAGTGCCTGTTTGACATTCAGTTGGAGCTGTCAAGCAGGTCAGATTTCTTCCTTATACATGAAAAGTCCACTCTTCGTTCTTTTCCTGGCCCTCTGCTCTATACCTTTGCTCACAGGGAGCCTCTAGCTAAAGAGCCCCCCTGCCCCAATCTGGGCAGGAGAAGCCCCTACCTTCAATGCCAGCCTGTCCCCCTCTTCAGAAATGTCCTTTTCCTGGCACTTACTATTTTCTACCTAGAGCCTAGCAGACGGGTGGAAGAGGAAATATTTAAGAACTGAGCTCCTTTGGAGCTCATTGACCTGCCTTCTCTCCCTGCCTCCCAAGGACCTCAGTCTCTGCGTAAGAGCCACAGGCCCTTTTACAATATGCCTTCGTCAATAGGATTCAAATAAATGTTTCAGTTCCACATATAAATTCCAGGGCCCAGCTACCCAGCGGAGGAGACCTGTTCAATGAGCAGACCATAAAGATGTAATAATGCAATTAAAAGGTATGGCCTGTCACCCTCATAAAGCCAGAGATCAATACGAAAGGAGCTGAGGACATCAGCGAATGGAATCTGGCTTCCTTGCGATATTGTGAGGATAAAAGAAATGGTTTGGACCTGGGAGCAAGTTACCCTGGACCTTGGGAGAGGTTCCAGCTCCAGCTTGAAGTCCTGTCATAGGCCTCTGGCCTCCCGCAGAGCCCTGGGCTGGATGGCAAGCAACTTAGGTTCTGTCTCCAGGTCAGACTCAGGGACTCTGAGGCCTTAAACGTGTCTCTTCAGGTCCCTAGGCCTCAGTCTTCCCACCAGTAAAATGGGCATAATGATAGTATCTCCTTCTTAGGGTTGTTGTAAGAAAATGGCCCCAAAGAATTTTAACGCTGGGAGGGTCCTGAGTCCAGAGCCTGCAAAAGCAAATGTTTCCTAGGGCTGGGCATATGTGCACATGAGTGAAGCACGTAAGCCAGATGGAAGGCAGCAGGCAGTGGTGAGTACTGTTGCAAAATGGAGAGTACAGCCTCACTGAAAGGAGGCAGCACTGCTTTTTTCCCTCCTGCCAGCTGCCGTCATGCAGCAATGCCAGCCCAGGGTTTTCAGATCTGATTTCTCATGAGAAACAGAATTTCTGTATTTGGATGTGATATTTCACAATTTTCACAACTCTGGGTGAGAAAAAAAATAAAACCCACATGTGCTGGCCATATACAGCCCATGGGCCTCCTGTTTTCAACTGTTCCTCTGAGCCAACTCACTTAGTGCCCGTTGGCTTCCATGCTGGTGTGTGTAGAATTATCGTGATGCCTAAACTCAGGAACAAGACTACACGAGCTCATCACCCAGCTCTGCCCTTTGCTGTGTGACCTCAGGCATGTGACTGAGCCTCTCTGTGCCTCCATTTCCTGGAGTGAAAAGTGAGGTGAATGAATAACGATTGCCACTCCGAGGGGCGCTATGGGGATTAAATGACCCCTCCCTGGAAAGTACTTAGAGCAATGCTTGGGAAACAAGCCCTGGTTGAGCGTTACTTTTGTCACATGCACAAAGGGGCGCTGGTAGGTTCATGGACTGCTCTAAGGGGTCAGAGCTTGCAGTTGACAACCTGCCAACCCCTCCCCAGTGTATTTCTCCTCTCAGTGAGGGAAACCACCCTCAGATAAGAATCTTGGGCAGCCTCCCTCTCTTACCTCCTGTTGGAAGCCAGTTTCCATGGAGTCACCCTGGGTCTGATCTGTTCTCTTGGCTGCACAGCCACCAGCCCAATTCTGCCTCGGTCTCCCCCCAACTGGTCTTCCTGCTTCCCTGGTCCACTCTGTGCTATTTCACTATGGCCGCCCCAAAGAACCTAAGGCACAAGACCATCTGCTTCTTTGCCAAATTCCTTTCAGGTCCCAGAACACAGCGTGTGTCTTACCACCTCCACGCCTTTGCTTGGGCTGGAATGCCCTTCTTCTGGAATGCCCTTCCTCATTTTCTCACCTCACCTTTGCTTGGCTAACTTCTCCTCTCCTTCAAGATGAAGCTCTGGCCACACCTCCTCCAGGCAGCCCTCCCTGATGCCCCAAGTGTGTTCAGTGCCCTTATCCTGCCCATTTCTACCCCATCAGGGCATTTACATACTGCCTTTTCAGTGAAATTAGGCATGCTGTATCCCACCCAGCCACAGGGGTTTAAAGGAACAAAAGGAAATAGGTGGTGCCTTTAAAACTGGGGGTTCTTCACCTGGGGTCTATGGATGAATTTCAGGTGTTTTTCAAGCCCCCAGGACTTGTATGCAAAGTTGAAAATGTTTGGTGTGTTTGTTCATTGGTTTGCTCAATCATTTATTCCAGAGTCAATGGAAACTGACTAGGTCTCAGGGTCCTAGGCAGACAAAGCAGTTCATGCAAAGGTCCTGTGGTTAGAAAGAAATATTGGAAGTGGCTGGGAGTGAAATAATGGGTGTAGGGAGCTCTCAGTAGATGCCCAAAGGGTTTTATGACCCTTAAGATATTAAGTTTGGGTCTCGGCCAGTGATTCTCAAACTGTGGTCTGAAGACTACTTCTCAGAATCTCCTAGGGATCTATTAAAAATGTAGGTTCCCATGTGTCACCCCCTACACCTCTTGAATCAGACTCTGTAGTGATAGGACCCTGGAGACTGCATTTTACCATCTTAAAGCTTGAGAGACTTATACCGGGACTTCCTCCTGATGCCTCCTCACCCACCCCTCAGTATTTTGGCAACTATGACTAGAAAGAAAAGGAACTGCAATTTATTAGTACTTCCTGCATGTCATCCTCTTCTATGTGCTCTATCTCATTTAATCCTGGAAATGGTCTCATATTACATATAAGGAAACTGATGCTCAAAGAGGTAAAACCACTTAATCAGATAAGAGCACCTGAGCCCAAGCTCTTTGCTTCTTCCTGGCAGGGCTTCTTCCCTCTCCAGCCCTTTCACTCCTGGGGATCCATCTCCATCATGAGCCAAGGTTGAGTTCTAGACATCAGAATAATCAACAATGGAGAGACAAGACTGGCCTGGCGAGTTGTCACGGAACAAGCACTAAACTAAGGGTCCTGAGACCAATCCCAGCTCTGCTGCTGACAAGCTGTGAGGTCTTAGCCACTCACTTCCTCTCTCTGAGTCTCCATGTCCTCATCCACAAATGATAACAAAAATGGCCACCTGTCTTAAATCATAGACTCCAGTGAGATAATGGCTAGGAAAGAGAGTTCTATAGTGAAAATGACAATGCCACAACAATGGCAACTAACTTGGCTAATCCTTTACTATGGGCCATTTAATACCCTAATAATCTTGTGAAAAGATGAGCTCATGGAGGCTCAGGGAATGTGGTCAAAGAGATACTGTGCCAGTTTCAATCCTGATCCTCAAGAGGCCTCATGCAATTCTTCTCTCTCTCTTAGAACCTACTTATCCACCATAAAAACAAGCCCAATGGCAACACAACTGGAAAAAGACCTTGAATAAAAGGGGGAAATGGTAAAGACAAATGAGTTCATGTGGCTAAGAGACTTCAAAGAGAGTCGGGAGGTCATCCCAGAGGTAACTCTTACGCACACCTCAGTAGGAGCTCATAGAACATCTAAGTGCCTATCACCCCACTCAGTGGGGTTCCTGAGA
>JAKSZT010053817.1:4108208-4152680 GCA_026826555.1 Tolypeutes matacus | reverse complement strand
AAAAAAAACAAAAAAAAAAAACAAGCCCAAGTTAGCCTGACAGAGAAGGATAGGACTTAGTTACACAAGGCCACACAACCAGTAGGTAACGGAGCTTGACTGAGAATAGGAGCCAGTCTGATTCCAGAACTCAAATCCATGACATTCTATTGGCTCCCAACTTCCAAGCTTTATGCAAATGTATTCTCCTATGTGGACCTTTTCCGGCCCATGTACTTCCCTGAAGCAATGAAAAGAATGGTGGGAATTCCCATCCCAGGCATGAGATGCGTTGCTGGAGCCAGAAGGCTTCTTACCACTCACTGAATCACAAAGGATTTGACTGAAGGAATCACAGAGATAACCCTCTCCATCCAGTTTGTTGCAAGGATGGAACATTGAGGCCCAGGGAGGATCAGGGATGGCCTGGGGCCCAAAAAGACATTAGTAATGGAGGTCGGACAAGAACTCAAACAGGATGACTCCTAGGATGGTGCTTTCTTCACTGCCCCACTCAGATTTCCAAGAAAAAGAGGCTGAGGGTGGGAGTGGGAATCAATAGGAGAGAGAACAGATGAGCCAACATTTATCTGCAGCAGAGAGAGTCAAAGTGAGATGCACCAGAAGAGTTGAGTTATTTCTAGGATGATGGGCTCCTGAGAAACCTTGGACTTGGAGCCAGAGAACTTCGATTTCCATCCTTATGTGATATATTGCTTGCAAAGCTATCCCAGTTTTCTATGCTTCCTTGCATCCTTACCACTTGCAAAATGTCCCTTCAGTTCCTTGCGTTAGGAGGTGATGTCTGTTTTCCACCTCTTGAATTTGGTTTGGCCATGTGACTTGCTTTAACCACGGCATGTGGTAGAGGAGATAATGTGTCATTTCCAAGCTTGAGCCAACTTGCCCACCTACTATGAGCCTGATGGAGGATGAGAGGCAAATGGCCCTTAACTCCCATCATCCTGGTCTAGTAGCCAGTCAACCTCAAGATCTGAGCAAAACTATTCTAGACCATCAAGATGCATGACTGAGACCAGCCATGGTCGGCTGAGCCTATCCAAGGCAGAAGGACCACCCAGCTAACCTGCAGACTAATAAGTAACAATACATGCTTTTTGTTTGAAGCCACTGAGCTTTGGGATGATTTGTTACTCAGCAACAGCTAACTGATACATCTTAGTTTCTTTACTTCCTAGCCTTGTGATCTTGGGCAAATCACTCCACCTCTCCAAGCCTCAGTTTCCCCATTTGAAAACTGGTGGTGATAATGATGATAATGATAATGCCAACCCTCCAGGGTTTTTTTGAAAATTAAACAAGAAAATGCATTCAGCACAGTGCCTTTCATATGCTCAATACATGTTGATTCCTTTCTTCCAGGGGACCATGCCATAACCGTGGTCCACCTAGAGACTAGAGGATGTATGGTTTGCTCACAAGGACCACGTCAGAAAGAACTGTAACTACACTGAGGCTAAGCTGATGGGTAGTAGAAGTCCAAACCCGAATCCTGAGTTGCTCCTGGACTCCTTTTGAACCTCTGTCCTGCAGGCCAGTCGGGGCAGGGCCAGGGCCAGGGCAGGCGGGTCCGATGCAGGCTGAGTTCAGCAGTGCAGTTTGCTCTGCTTGCCAGAGCTTGCATGTTTACATACATCCCATAATTACCATCTGCACAGCCAGCGGCATTTGTTGCAAATGGGCCGTTTCCATCTGTTGAAGCAATTTCCTCAGAGGAATTTGCATTGATCACTTTTTTATGCAAAGCGTTTGTGTAGATCATTTTCCCCCCAATGGTTTTTAATAGGTCTAAATATTTGAGGGGCGGTGGGGGGGGCTCAGAAGGAAAGAGGCTGGGTGCTGGGGGTAGACGTGGTTGGGGGAGAAGATGTGGGAGGTTGCTTTTCCACAACTCCACCGGTGTCCATCTGCAGTGACCCAGTTCAGCCACGGTTAAGGACCCCAGCCCAGGCAATGTCATTTCAAATATTTATTGTTTGCCTTTATACTTGAGCTGGTAGCTTGTGGTTAATGTGGAGACCGCGGAATGAGGGGAAATGGGGACGTGGTGATTAGCCAAGCAACTGGTGACTCCAACTTCAGAGTCTCGTACCTGAGAAGACCAGATGGACGATTTTGCATATTTTTGACAGCTGTAATGAACAGGGCAGCTCCGTATTGATTAAATGTCTGGGAAATTAGTGCAACCCTCTGGAGCTTCATTATTTACTATTTCTGCTCAAATTCTCAGCAAAGTTTACACAAGCAGAAGTTTGCAGTAAGAGAAGGGGCAAAAGAGGAAACAGTTGAACAAGATGATGAATGATTTCTGGAGCTCCAACCCAACGGATGCAGAACGGAAGGGTGACTGTGGTTTTGACGTGGAGCTCCTGGAGGGCAAATATATTGGTTGATTCATTTCTGCACCCCCAGTATCCAGCATAGTGCCTGGCACATAGTAGGTGCTTAAGGAATGATTGGGACAGAGCACTTGACTAGGAAACCAGGCCCAGTCTCTCGGCTCATGCAGACACTTGTGCATCAAAAGGATTGTGCCTTTAAAGCAGGTGAGGTCATGCTTTTGAAATTATAACTTTAAACCATTAAATAAACTTGAAGTTCATGTGCAAGTGACTACTGGCCCTGCCACTGCCCTAGCCCCACGTGGGCTCTCCTCTGAGACCCTATCACATCCCTCGTGATACTGAATGGCTGAAGGATCCAGAATAAATAAAGCAAGACTTCCTTAACTGTGCCCTAACAAGGTGTGTTAGTCAGCCAAAGGGGTGCTGATGCAAAATACCAGAAATGGGGTGGTCTTTATAAAGGGTGTTTATTTGGGGTAGAAGTCCACAGATACCAGGCCATAAAACATTAAGTTTCTTCTCTCACCACAGTCCATTGCCACGTGTTAGAGCAAGACAGCTGCTGGCGTTTGCCAGGGTTCAGGCTTCTGGGGTTCCTCTCTTCCCAGGGCTGCGTTTCTCTCTGGGCTTAGCTCCTCTGGTTCCTCCACAAGGTCAGCTGTAGATTATGAGGCTCTCTAGGCTTTGCTTCTCTCCACAAGGCCAGCTGTGAACTCTCAGGCGAATGGCTCGTCTCCATCCCGGGGCCTTCTCTCCTTCCTCACGATCAAGCTCTCTTACTTCCCGGGGCTCCAGCTCAAGACTCCAACATCAAAACTGCTTTCTCTGTCTTCTGCCTTACCTTTCAGATTTGATTCCTCCACCCACCAAGGGGTGGGGCTCAACACCCTACTGACGTGGCCCAGTTAACGACCTAATCATAACTTAATCATGCCCAGATTAGCAGACCAGTTTCCAAGCATAATCCAATATATATATTTTTGGAATTCATAATTACATCAAACTGCCAAACGGCTACACAAGGTTCAGGTGGGGTTTGTCAAAGCATGGTCTGCAAAACACCTGGGGAGCTTATTGCAAATGCAGATTCTTGGGACTAGCACCTCCCCAAGACTTTGACTCAATAGGCCAAATAATCTCCCATGGGAACTCTGATATGCTAAAGCCAGAAGACTGCTATGCCCTGGAATCTCAGATGTGAATCCTAGCCCTGTCCCTTGCCAGTTATGTGACCTTGCACAATGACCTTGGAATCTCTACGTCTATTTCTTTATCCATAGTTACAGAAAGTGATTCACCTCTTGTTACAAGAGACAGTGAGATAATGTATGCAAATGTATGCCCAGAACAATGTCTGGTACACAGTAGGCGTTTAGGATTATTATAATTGGAAAGATTTTCTTGGGAATTGCCCTGCAAAGAAAGATCAGAGTTGCCCAAAGACCTCAGAGTTGTCCCTGGTGCTGCCCAGCTTGATCTACCAGTTTTGCTTTTCCGACCCTAACTCGACTCTCTTCTTCCGTAAGCTACCTCCTGTCCTAGTCACTGGTGGCTCATCTCCTGCGCACAGCTACATGCTGAGGGGGCGAGGAGTTCTGAAGCCCGCGTATGTGTCCAGATCCTTCTCTTCAGTCCCTGTAGAGAAAGTTCCTGCTCCTGGTTTGCCCACCCTTCACCTAACACCTATGGGTTCCATCCTTGGGAGCTGCACTGATTGCAGGATCTCCGTGCCTCTATCAGGAGAGGAGTGGGGGATCCAATCTGTAAGAGATATGCAGATTGGTGCCAGAGGTTTCTCGGGCTTCATGTTCACGAGGCCAGCGAGGTCTTGACTAACATAGTGAGCCTTCAATAAAGGAAGCAAGGATGGGAGACGGACGGGCAGACTTGGTAAGTGACAGATATGATGGTGACGATAGCGACGGTGATGCTGATGTCTCCATTTTGTCACAGGCTTCACCAAGGCTTAGCTCATTTCTATCACCGGCTCCTGAAGACATTTCTGTTTAAGGCCCTGTTTATTAACTGAAATAAGACATGACTGGATGGACAGATGGATGGAGGGAAGGAGGAAGAAGCAAGGAAGGAAGTAAGCAGGGAAGGAAAGAGGGATGAAGGGATGGATGGAGGGATGGAGAAAAAGGAGAGATGGAAGAAGAAAGGAAATAAAATGAGACAGAAAAGGAAAGAAAAAGGAGAATGAGAACTAGAGAAAGAAAAGAAAAAATGGGGACAAGAGGGAGACTATAAATTCTATTGTGCTGTAAACACTCATCAAGCAAGGCTGAAAGAAAATGAAGCAAATTTGTCCGATGCATCATGGAATATTACTGTACTTCATTTACTTTCCCTTCAATTAGGTAAAAAGCCTATTCTATTAACAGCTACCCTTGCAGATCCAGACAAAATTAACTCCTGGTGCCTCGTCGCAGAAGAAGGGCAATTGATTCTTCCCCGTAATCCGTTTATTTCATTAGCAATACATTTATTTGGTACATGCATTTTGCCACGCTGCAGCAATGAAATGGCTCTGCAAGGTGTGGGGCCTGGGGGAGCGCTTGGAATATTAACCAAATCGCTATTACTGCCATGGCAGTGCTTAAAGATCATATGTAAATCAAATGTCTGGGGAGAAAATTGTAGCGAGGGCTGTCAGGAAACAATTTAGCAGTGGTCAAAGGCACATCTCATGGCTGGGTGAATTGCGAACTTTGCAAATGGAAAAACCAAGCTGGTTTCCACTTTGGAAGCTGATGAGACCTGGGAGAAAGAATGGAGAGGCTGGGGAAATGCTGGACATTTGCACCCTCCAAAAATAAAAACAAACAAACCAGAAACACACTCACTTTTAAATATTCACAGCCAGCTGCTATGGTGAGTTCTCATTGAAAGTAAATTTGGCCTCTGAAAGAATTTCACCAACATTTCTGTCTTGTCCATCTAGAAGCTCAAGAAGGAGGATTTAATTTCACGGAAAAAGCAGTCGTTTGACAAAAGGTAGTGAAAGATCTTTATTCTCAGACTCCCAGAAATTTGCAATCATGTTGCAAAACAAATGTCATCATCACCAACATCATCATCACCATCATCAACATTATTTTAATATCACATACTCCAATAATGTGCAGACTGAAATTCTTTACTTGGGAAAAAATATCCGAAAGAGATTGTACTTTGTTGAATTGACCTGTGCGTGTGTACATGTGCGTATGTGTGCATAAGTGTGTATGTGTATGTGTGTGTAATGATTGGCAGCATACTTTGTCAGTCAGTGTTCCATCACTGCTCTAGGTATTTCAAGCAGGAAGAAATTGAATACAAGGAATTAGAAGGTTCCTCAATCGTTAGAAAGATGGGGAGCAAAAGTCAGATATACCTCTGTCAGATGCCATGAAATCCAAAGTTGCAAGAATTGCAGGGAGTATCCACAGATAATGTTGGGTGCAAGTACCATGGAAGTAGACAATTCCCAGGAGTTAGTGTAGAAGCCATCTGCAAAGTCTCTGCCTTCCCTCTGTCAGCACCATGCACATGTTTCAGCTGCCTCGGGGGGTCAGGGGAGGGGGTGGGTTATGGCTTCCCCTCCTTTTTCACCTTTCAAATCTCATGCAAAAAAGCTTTTCCTTGTCAGAATCTAAAATGAAAACCTGCTGGTAGAGGTGTCTGGGCAATATAGTTTCCAGGCTTCCAGCCCCTGCTTTACTGGGGAGAGCTTCGAGTTGCAAGGATGATACTAAGTATCCTCTAGCTCAGCAACACACCAAAATCTTTCAAATGACAGGGGCTGGGTGGTGGCACTATGTGTAACTTTATCTTCTTTCTGTTTATATACTTTGCTTTGTGGATAATCTGAGTTATGAATAATAACAGAACACCGCAGATATATTATAAATAATAAAATAATTTATCAAAATGCTTATTCAAGGTTATTTCTCTGAGGTTATTTTGGACCTCAGGATCCGACCTCCTATTCCATATGGTCTCAGTGCCACAGCAACACGTTCTAGGAGTTCAATTCATAGACTTGAATGGGTTCATGAATTTTCGTTTTCCCATGCCTCCTACTTCTGAACCAACATTCCGTGGTGGTATAGCAGGGAACAGCCCTGGGCAGGCAGTCAGCACCCAAATCTGGCCCTGATTATATAATCTGTAAAATGGGGGCATCGTTTGCCAATTCCATGAGCTGTGGCTAGGATGAAATATGAGGATACCTGTGAAAGGCTTTTCAAGGCTGTAATGAATTGCCCACAACTAAGGTCCCGCCTGCAGCTATGCACTGCGCAGCCTTTGGCATCCACCACCCTCTGAAGGGCGCCCCCTGGGGGTGAGCGTAGCTAAGGGATCCTAAACTGCCTGCCTCCTTCTAGCCTTAAGAGAATTGAAGGAAGGAAGACAGTGGCTTGGATAATCTTGGATAATTGAAAAACAACTAACCACCCTATAGCACTAAAAGTAGGCATTTGTAATTGGCCTTAGAATGCTCCCTATGATTAAATTATGTCGCTGTTACAGGCAGTTTCCTGCCCCCACACGTGAGGACAGGTGCTTTGCCAGTTTTGTTTTCTGCCACGCCTACGACAGTGCCTGACATCCATTAGGCTCTCAGCAAATAGTTGTAGGATGCATGACTGAAGGCATATATTTGTTTCTACAACACCTTTTGTTACCATTAACAAGAATCCATTAGGTGCCAGGAGAAATCCATGAGTTCATTATTTTAGAGTTGCCCGTCATCAGAGCTTCAGAGAAGGTGTAAAAATGACTGCAGAGAACCTCCCCCAAGTTCTCCTCTCTCTCCCCATTGGACTGATGAGCCCCAAGAAGATGGAAAGGAAAAACACCTGGAGAAGAAGGTGAATGAGGAGGTGTTTGTTCAATCCTTCAGAGCCCCTTAAAGCTTGAGTGTTGCCTCTCTTAAATGAGAAAACACAGAGCATTTCTAAAGTGAGGTAAAATTCACTTGTAAAATAAATACAGAACTGGCTGTAAGAGACCAGCCAGAGCATCTTCCCATTTTACAGATGAGGATGCTAGCTGTAACATCAGCCCCACTCACTTAATACTGATACTACTGAGTGCTCAGTTGTGATAAGCACAATTCTGGCAGCTTCTGGAGCTCAGCACTCTCCCATTGGAATTTTCCACAGTGGACTATAAATGCCACGTGTGAACAAACCTCAAGACAGGGCCATGAAGGTCACTCTCAGCTGGAGCTGAGTCTGAGACTCGGCCTGGGAAGCTTCCAGGTCATCCAGCTGGGCAGTTATTAATCTCAGTGACTGGTCTGCTGCTGCTGCAGCCTCTGAGCTCCTCAAGAGAGGGAATCTGACCTCACTCACCTTTGTGTCACCAGAAAACGCAAACAGTGGTAAGTAGTTAGATCGATGGATGGATGGATGGATGGATGGACGAATGATTGAATAAAACATCACACTCGACATAGGCCTCTCCATTGCACACCTCACAAGTAATCCCTACATCCTGCTTGATCTCCTCTGGAAACAAGGAACTCACTACTTTACAAAATAATCCATCCCAGTCCTGCATGATTACATTTTTAGGTTATGTCGAAGATCATGGGTATTAAAACACAACTCAGAGAAGCAGCCAATAAAGAAAGGAAATAGTTCCTTCAACTGGTGTAGCTACAGCAAACACACGCACACATACACACACACATACATGCACACACATATATCATGCGGCCCATATACACACCCTCAGTCGTTCAAAGCCTGTGTGTTGTTGAGTCTTCATCACTAAAACAACGGCCAGGACTCACCCCCTTATTCCAGACAACTTCCGTCTCCATTAGTTGTGCTCAATGGGAAAGAACATTACTTTGGAACTCAAATCCTGACTCAGGCACCAAAAATGGGACCTTGGTCAAATCAATTCACCTCTCTGAGCCCCAGTTTTCCTAGTTCTGCAAAGGGCTTAACAGTTCCTGGTCACACAGAGGCATTGCAAGGGTAAAGCAGCATAATGTATGTAGGTATTAGGCACATAGTAGGTGCTCAATTAATGCCAGTTGCTTTTTTGTCCTCTTTCTTTCGCCCTCTGTGTCTCTCTTCGAGGTTCATCCAAAGCCAATCTCCTCCACGCAGACATCCCCAGGACGCCTGGTGGCTATTTCCCAGGGTCCCAGGGTCCCCTGGGAAAAGTCCTCCCTTAAAGAAAGCCATTAAGGATTTAATTTCTTATCATCTTCCATTCCAACTAGCCAGAGTGTTATGAATAATATCCTATTAGCTGGAGACATTCAAACAATCGCCCATTAACATGCCCTTACGGCGAAATGATGAAGCATCCTCCGAAATCACGGCGCTTATCTGCGGCCCACTCAGCAGACACTCCATCACTCCCGCCAATGACACTTCTTACACTGCCGTCTTGGATTCCCACTAATCACTGCGGAGTGGCAGCATGGGCAGAGAGCTGGGAGCCTCCCTCGCCTGCGGTGCCTTCTTCCCTGCCCGCCCCCAATGTGCCTGGCCAGGCGCCCCCTACTTCCTGAGTGTTACCATGAAACAGATCACAAGCATGTGGTGACTGGGTCATAGGGAAACAAAGTAAAGCAATTACCGTGGAATGCATCAAACCATAACAGACAAGAATAGCGAGGTGTTGCAGAGAAGAAAGTTATATAAAGAAAAAGAAACGAAAGAACTAAAATAGAGACATCAACTGTCAAGAGTGAGAAGAGCCCTGGAGATGAGCCACTGCAGTTTTCATTCCCCACCCCACAAAATATGCCCCATGGAAACTTAGTGCAGAGAGCTATCCCGTGCAGAAGAGACTCTGGCCCCACCAGTTGGAAGACATTGAGGATTCTGAGCTCCCCTTGTTGCACATCACACCCTGAAGAAATGACACCCATTTACTTTTTTTTTTTTAGGAGGTACCGGGAATCGAACCCAGGAGCTCATACATGGAAAGCAGGTGATCAACCACTTGTCCTACAGCCGCTCCCCCATTTATTTTTCTTTTTAAAGAAGATTTAGATTACATAAATGTTACATCAAAAATATAGGGGATTCCCATATACCCCACCTCCTCCCCCTCCCACACTTTCCCCCATTAACAACATCTTTCATTAGTGTGGTACATTCGTTACAATTGATGAACACATAGTGAAGCATTGCTACTAACCATGGACTATAGTTTACCTTATAGTTTACACTTCCCACTGCACAATTTTATAGGTTTTGATAAAATG
Organism: Tolypeutes matacus; assembly: GCA_026826555.1. NCBI lineage: Eukaryota > Metazoa > Chordata > Mammalia > Cingulata > Chlamyphoridae > Tolypeutes > Tolypeutes matacus. The sequence goes on along the minus strand of JAKSZT010053817.1, from coordinate 4,143,113 downwards.
TATAATGGCCTGTATCCGTCATTGCAATAGCATACAGGACAATTGCCATGTCCCCAAAATGCCCCGTGTTACACCTATTCTTCGCTCTCCCTCTCCTCAAAACTCCATTTACTTTTGTGAGCACAACGTTTGCTAAACTTATTCAACCACAGAATCCTTTTGTCCCCTCTGGCCACCAAAAAATTCCTCAGTAGTATCTTTCTCGCAGATGATGAGCACAGTTTTTCTTTCTTTTTATAGTGTCTCTTGATAGAAAAGGATTTTTCATTTTCTATACCAACCAAAGAGCCAATAGAACTGTGTCATATAGTTCACAAAATGCTTCCTTTTGAGAACTTTTTATACATAAAAAAATTTTTTTTTTGCAAACCCTCTATACCCACCAAGCAAAAACTCCTCCTTCTCTTTCCCTGGTAACCTCAAATTTGCTTTCTGTCTCTGCGAATGTGCTATTTCTAGATAGCTCCTGTAAGTGACATCATACAGGATTTGTCCTTATGGGCCTGGCTTATGTTACTCAGCATAACGTTTTCGAGGCTCACCCATGTTGCGGCATGTGTCAGAACTTCATTCCTTTTCACAGCTGCATAATATTCCATTCTGTGTATGTACTACATTTTGTTTACCTATTCATCCGTTAATGGACATTTGGGGGTTTTGCACCTTCTGGCCATTGTGAACAATGCTGCTATGAACACAGGTACACATGTTATCAGAGTTCCTATTTTCAGATTCTTTGGGTATATACCTAGGAGTAGAATTGCCAGGTCATATGGTAATTCTATATTTAACTTCAGAAGCATAGTCCCCTTACTTATTCCAGAAAAAAACAGTGAAGAATATTCCGTAGTTTCCCCTTCTGAAGATGAGAAGCTGTGGCCAGAACCGCTGGCTAAAGAGCCCAGTGTCCGTGAGCCAGTAAAAAAAGCCCATAGCTAGATTCTGAGTCCTGGCCAGGAGCACCTTTACCTGGGCCACCATGCTCCTTCATCATTTGGGGTGCCAGGGACCCCTTTAAGGGCATGATGAGCCTGGATGTACAGTTGAGGATTCATGGACCCCCTAAGGTCCCAGGTTAATGGTACTTGTGCTATATCACACTACTGAGACCAGGGGCAGGAAACACTGTGCAGGTGTGAGCAGGTGAAGAAGGGGCCCACCTGTCCCTACTGCCTCCCTAATGCTGTGGGGGGAAAAAAAAAAAAAACGGGAAATACCCAGACAGGTGAGATCTGGTCTCAGCGTGCGACAGTCAGGTACCTCAAAACGTTTCATTCATCCACACAAGGAACCTGAAAATTTGTCCTATTCTCACACCCACTTTAAAGAGGAGCAAACTGAGGCTCAGACAGGTTGTTTAACTTGCCAAGAAGTGACATCAACTAAGCTTAGGCGTGAAAAGATGGCTTAGGAAGAAGGGAGGAAGCTACAAGAAGGATGAATGATATTTCTGAAAGCTTTCTATGCAGCATTCCAGGCTGGGTATTCTCTTTTAATAGCCACAGAAATTAGAAGGAAGCGGGCGATCTGGGCCCCGTGTTGCAGATGATGATTCTGACATCGAGGTCTCGGCTGAGTGCTCCCAGTCTGGGGCTAAGATCCCAGCCCCTCCCTCTCCCCTTCCCTGACTCCCTAAGGACCTCCAGGGTCCCCTCTTATTCTTGGGGTTGCAACTGACCTGATGCTTGGGGTGGGGGCAGGGACAGCTGGAGGAAAGATGCCCCTGTTGAGGGGAACTCCCCTGCTTAAGTGCCCGCCTTCCCGTTCTCTCTGACCTTGGGTGACTCTGCAGTTGCCTTAAGTGCACAGTAATACACTCACAGGCACTGCTCAATGCCCAGGGGAATGGCTTAAGGCCCTCCACTGGAGTAAATATTTTTATGCAGGCTATAATTTCTTTTAAGACCTTCACAGTGTTCCCGTAGCCTCCACCATGCCCTCTCCTCTGGAGAGCACGCGGCTGGAAGAAAAGCCACTTTCTAATGAGGGAAGTAGCAAGTCTGAGGCACAGGGTGGGGAGCAGAAGGGACCCCTCTCTGGGGCTAGAGCTGAAACTGAGTGCCCCCCCCCAGGGCTGACGGCTGAGTCTCCTGTCTTCTATTGTGCCCCCTAAAATCCGTCTTCAGTGATAATAATTATAGCCAACATTTGTAGAATGCTTTCTATGTGTCAGGACTGTTCTAGAAGTCCGACATAATATCTCATTTAATCTTCTCAACCACTCTAAGAGTCTGGTCCCCCATTTTAGAGATGGGGGGACTGAAGTATAGTGAAGGCAAGAGACTTGCCCAAGGTCACACAGCAGGACAGGGGGAAGCCAGAACTAGAAGCCTAGGGAATCTGTCTTCTCTCCACAATGCCAAACCACCCTTGGCTCTGGCAGCTAGGGGGAGCTCTCCAAAGAGTAACTCTGATCATGTCAGTCCCCAGCTCAAAACCCTCCAGTGGCTCCCCAGAGAGCCAGAGACCAATGGTTTCCCATTCTTTCCCCAGACCCTGCCAACCCCACCAGCCTCATTTTGTCCCTTTCTCTTCCTGCCCCTCAGCATGTCAGCTGCACTGGCCTCCTTTATGTTTCTAGAACCCCCCATGCTCTCCCTCTTGCCACAGGGCCTTTGCACCTGCTTTTTCCTCTGAATGGAACACTTTTAAGTGTTCACCTTCAATCCAGTCCAACCGAGTTAACTCATCCTCACCTAAACACCACCTCCTCAGGGAAGCCTACCCTGGCTCCCACACTAGGTCAGCACCCACATTTCTGCCCCATTTGCCTCATTTGACACATTTCCACTCTTACATTTGTTTATGTACCTATTTGATTCACGTCTGTAATGGATTGACTAGTGCCTTCCCCCAAAATTCATGTCCACCTGGAACCTCAAAATACCACCTTAATTGAAATAGAGTCTTTGCAGATGTAATTAATTAAGAGGAGGTCATGCTGCTTTAGGGCAGACCCTAAATGCAATGACTAGTGTCCTTATAAGAAGGCCATATGGATACCAAGACACATATGCAAAGAAGGAGGCGGCAGCTATTGGAGGGATATAGCTAAAGGCCAAGGAAAGCCCAGGATTGCCGGCCATGACCCAAAGCTAGGCAAGACGCAGGGAACAGATTCTCTCAGAGCCTCCGGAGGGCACCAACCCTGCCAACACCTTGATTTCAGACTTCTGGGCTCCAGACCTGTGAGTCTGCCCAGTTTGTGGTCATTTGTCACAGGTGCCCTAAGATGCTAAGCCCAAATCTGTCTCCCCAACTGGCCCTGAGTATCTAGGGAGCAGAGGCTGAAACTATCTTGTTCACTGCTGTTTTCCTAGTTCCTGGAATCATAAGCATTCCAGAATGTTTGTTGAATGGCTGTATGAATGAATGAATGAGTGGATACAGGGGAGGAGGGAGGCAACCAGGTTGGCATAAAAGCCCTGTAGGGCCAGAAGTAGGGTGAGAAGAGCGAGGCACTCGCCTCAGGCCCAAAACTGAAGAGGTCGCCCAAAACCTCAGTAGTCAAGATAAATATCTTAATGCAATATTTTAAAAGAATCAAAATAAATGGCAAAAATATCCATGGTGAATAAAAGTATAAAAATGTTAAACAAAGAAATGTCCTGGTAAGCCATATTGGAGCTTGAGGCCAAAGGAAAAATCAGTAATACCAGCCGTGTCTTTTTTCAAAATTTTGATATTTTGTTCAGCCTGCGGACTTTTGCATTAATTTTCAGTTTTATAAATTATTTCGTTCGAGTAGTATTTATCTTTACTACTGGGATTTTGAGGGTCCCCTTAAATTTTGTGCCCAGCACGTGCGTCACCCTAGCTCCAGCCCTGAGACTCTGGTTTGGTTCCAGACCTGGCTATGTGGCCATCGTACGGTTTTGTGGCCTCCAGCAAGTCACGTGGCCACGCTGCTCCTCTCTTTTCTCATCAGGAAAGAAGGCGTTGTCAAGATGCTCATAGGCAGCATCTTGGTCTCTCAGGTACACGCCAAGAACTCGTAAAGGACAACGGCACAACTACCAGTGTCGTTTCCATTTCATGGATGATGAAACTGAGGCCCAGGGATATCACATGAGTTGCTTCAAGTCACAAACTTTGTAAGGCACGGAGCTGGGTCTTGAATGCCCAATCTTACGTTCCCTCAACCACCTCCCCAAGTCCAACCCCCTCAGAGAGCAGAGGAAGCTTGTAAGGGGCGTCCGACAGCAAGTGAGGGGCAGAGGCAGGACTTGAACCCAGGTCTCCTGGTTTCCAACTGGGGCTCTTTCCTCAACCCCGTGGTGAGTTGGGAACTTGCTCGCAGCTCATGAAAGCCATTGGCAGTGCCAACCCAAGACACCAGTCAACTACATCTTCCACGGATGGTCTCGTACTTCATGCAGCCCGGAATTCTTTCTTCTCCGGCCTCATGGAGCTACCCAGCCCCATCTGGAAGCATGGAACAGTGAAAAGGGGCCACGAGGAGGAGCACATGTTCCCCCATAAGATGCTCTTTGGGCAAACCTTTAAAAACAGCCCCCTCCCAGACTCCCTAGTTCACTCTTATCAACAGAAGCTGTGGCGTTGGGTGCTGCTTATTTGTTGAATGTGAGCTGTCAGGAGAGTTACAGAGGGTCGGAGATTCATTTATGCACCTACATATCCGTTTTCACTTGTACACAAATGGGATCAGACTATATACACTTTACTGCAAAACAAATTTCTTTTTCATGTGTTGCTTTCTTGAGGGCTAAGTTTGGGACTTAAGAAAGCAGGCTTGAGAGACGAATCACGTGGTTTGAATCGCAAATGTACAACACACCTGGCTGGGTGGCCTTGGGCAAAGGTCCTAATCTCCCCTGGCCTCAGTGTTCACATCTGTGAAATGGGTACATGGACAGAGGTTGCTCATGGTGTGGCTGAAAGGATTGAGTGATGGCCTACAGGGGACTGCCTGACCCTGGTAAGGGCTGGATAGGCATCGACTAAAATTGCTCCAGAGATCAGCTTTGCTTCCTTTCAGCTGCTGCTCGGGAGTCCTCCTTGCCCTTGCCCTTCGTCCTGCTGAAGGACATTCAGGCTCTTTTCTGAATCTGCCATAGAATTGCGTGTCCGATTGAGGGATGCTGGTTCCCTTGAAATCGATCTTAGCCATTACTGCTAAGAAACTGAGCAGCCACCAGGCAGGGAATCTACAGGGGCGGGGAGATTTGCTTTGTCAGAGTTGTGTTGATGTCCTACAAAGATAAAGTACCCGTGGACTACTCGTGAGAGAGGAAAAACAAAGAAAGACAACCAAACGTAAAAGGAAGGAAGAAACGAGAAAAAAGGAAGCAAGGAGAGGAGAGAAAAGGCAGTGAGGAAGGTAATTGGGATACGAGATGCCACATGCCAGGTCTAGAACATACCGGGGGCTCCCAAAATGGGAGCAGTTACATTGCACCATCATTTCCCTCGTGGCCAACATGATCCCAATATTGGCTGGGATCTGACCAATCCAAGATAGTGAAAAACTCCTTCTCATTGTTCTGTGAAGTTAAGGGATTGGCAATGTGTGTGCATGTTTGTGTGTATCTCTATGCACAAACGTGTGTATGTACATGTGTGTGAGCTTCTGTGTGTATCTGGCTGTGCATGTGTGCATGCATGTTTGTGCATGTCTCTGTATGTGTTTGTATTTGGGTGTGTCTAAGTGTGTGCATGTGTGTGTAAATGTATATAAGTATGTATGTGTGTACTTCTGTGTGTGCCTGTGTGTTCATGCATGCATGCTTGTATGTGTGTGTTTGTGCATGTGTTTGGGTGTGTCTGAGTATGTGTGTGCATGACTGTGTGTCTCTGGGTGTAAGTGAGTATATGTATGCGTGTGTGTACTTCTGTGTATCTGTGTGTCTATGTGTGTGTGTCCTTATGCCTGTGGGTGTGTATATGTGTAAGTGCACGTGTTTCTTCTTTTGCAAGCAAGAGGCCAAGCAAAGGAGGTGATGGATAACGGATGTGAACTGGTACTTTGAATTGCCCAGCCCTGTACACACAGAGCAGGGGAGTGTTAACACCCATGTCCCGAACAAAAAGCTGTCTTGATTGAGCTCTCCCACATCTCTGGCTTTCCCTTTGCACCCTTAAATTCTTTCATTGTCAGCTCCATCCACCAAAAGAGCAGTGGATCCCAGCAACGTGTAACCTTCCCTGAGTCGTTTGAGAAAGCCAAGCTGTCTGGCCGATGGAAGATGGCCTGTCTTTAATGACCATTTACATAATTACGTTCTGGATGGAAATCTCTGCAAAAGACGCTATGGTCTTTGCTAGCTTGGACAGGGGCCCTTGACCTAAATTTCAGACCTATCATATGAGCATCACTTATTTTCCCGTGAGAATAAAAGACCCTGAACAACGAATAGGGGTATTTGCACCTGCAACAAAATGGTCCTGCACCATCCAGGATTTGACACGAGGGAGACCATTTTCAAGTTGGTCCTTTATCTTTCTAGATGACATCAGCATCCACCTGTATCTGCTTTTATTACCCGCAGGGTCTTCCTTCTCTCTTCTTATCTGTAGCCTGGAAGATCAGCTAACTACTTTGTTCGTCCTGGATGCAAAATCGGAGTAGCTAGGCTCTCAGTGACAATCAGGATTTGCTGGCTGGGATGAAGGATTTAGAACTCTCAGAGCCCTGTTCTTGTTGGCTCCCGGGTGGACATCAAGCATCCTGGTCCACCAAATTAAAGGAGCTGAGCCAGGCTGAACAAAGGCTGTATCTGCTTCATTCACTCATTCATTCATTCATTCGTCATGGAGCTCCAACCAGGTGCCAGGTAATGTGTAGGTGTTGGAAATGTCAACCGTTGTCTGGATGTCTGAGGCTTCTAGAGAAATGGATTGTGGATAGTTGAGATGTCGCCAGATAAAGCAAGATCCGTCCCCTTAAGAAGCTTTTGGTCTAGTTGGGGAGGCAGGGTGTGTATGCTCACCAAGTAGACACACACGGATGAAAACGCAGGCAGACAGAAATGCACACACATCCCCACACGGGGAGGTATGCTCCCAGGGTGAAGTGTGGAGTGTAGCCGCCAAGCACCTGGGGCATCTCAGAGGAATGCAGCAGGGTGAGAAGGTCCCTCTCTTACCTGGCCATCGTCTCCTCTAGATCAGATGAGCGTTCGATAGCAATGGACCAGGGCAGGGGTCAGGAGACGGGAAGCTAGTCCCTGTACCCCAAATGACTCTCAGAGTGACCTTGAGCATCTCTCTTCTCACTGGGCCTTGGTTCCCCATCTTCAAAAGGATGAAATTGGACCAGATGAGGTCCGAGGCCCACTTGAGCTAAACAATTCTGACCTTCCAATTCTCACAAATATTCTAGCAATACATGTGATAACAATAATCGTCATGGATTGAGTGTGTCTACCCACATTCTAAGTGTTGTGCACGCGTCCTATTCAATCTCCATCTTAACCCAATGAAGCAGGTGCTACTTTCCCATTTTACAGAGGTGGAAATTGAGGCTAGAGGTGACCAAGTGAGCTGCCCAAGGCCACTTAGCTAATCAGTGTCGAGCTCGGATTCCGACCCAGGCAGTCTGACCCCAAAGTCTTTGCTTTTAACCAGTGAGGTGCCATGTTCCTAATGTCCAATGACCCTGCAGTTCCGAAGCCCCCCTGCCCCACCACCATGCTCCTAACAATTTAGGCCCCTCAGGGATTCCCCAGACCTTCACTTAGGGTTTTTGTTAGCAACATCTCAGGGCTCAAAGAGGGGGTGTGGCAGGGAAAAGAATGAGGACTCAGGGGCTGCGATGCCTTGGAACTCAAGGCAGATTGGCACCCTGAGGTCCCCGGGCCCAGTTCCCCTGCAGGTTCATCTGGCGCCGGTGGGCAGATGGGTTTGTCGGCCAGTCCTGCCAGGCTGCCAGCTGGCCCGGGGTGCCCAATGGCTGGCACCTCGACCATTGGATGGGCTGCCGGCCCGTCTCCCATAGGCCTGCAGCTGGCAGTGAGGAGCAGATGGGCCAGTCGGCCGGGCCGCCGGTTCTCCGTCATGCTGCCAGCTGGCATTGCTGCGCCTGGTGCCTTGGCACCTCTGGGCTGGCATCGGCGGGCAGGAGGCTGGCATGCTGGCTTCCTATGGATGGGCAGCTGGCACCGGCAGCAGAAACGAGGGTTCCCCAGGCCCCTCCTGGCTGCCCTCTTCCAATGCCCAGGGGTTTTGACCAATGAGAACCGGAGCCAGGATCCACCCCGCTGTCACCCTGAGATGTTTGCCGTGGGAGCAAGCTTCCTCTCCCACACTTGCTAAGACTTGCATTGGTTTTCACAAGCTCTGGCCTCCCCATGATGTGCCACATTCCTGCCTCCTAACTCCCAACCCTCTTGGCTTCTTCCCCTGCCAGAGAAGGGGCGCCCCATAGCAGGCACACCCCGCCTCCACCCACTCCCCTCTGCATCCTCCTATGTCTGGACGCTAGTCCCTCTTTCACTTTGGCTACTTGAGAGGCTCAGCTTCTGTGGCTGCCAGGGCCTGGACCCAGCGAGGGCTGGGATCCCAGGGAAAGCTCTGTGAAAATCTAGGAGATGTGGGTTCCGGTCTCGGTGCCCTCACACATGCTCGGGGGGAACCTGGACACATACGTTTCTCTCTCTGAGCCTTGGTTTTCCCATCTCTTCTTTCCCATTTCTGATTCCCCCTACCTCGGGGTCCCTAGATAAACCTTAATGTGTTCGTGATTCCCGGCATTCTGCGCAATTCCGGGTGTTTGGGTGAGCGTGCAGTTTTCAAGGAGACGTCCATGCATTTCATCAGGTTATCGGGGGGCTCTCAACACCTCTCCTGGCAATTCAGAACCATTAAAGTCCTTCCTAATCCTGACATTCTAGAAGTCTACAAAATGACATTTAAGGCACAGAAAAGCATATGGCAGGGAGGTTTGGCTACCCAAGGGATGCTTTAGTCAGGCAAACTGAATTCATTACCCATGATTTCAGATTTAAAGGATCTTAATCAGGACTAAAGACCAGCTCCCTTTTAATATCTAGCTTTGGATGTGATATCTGAAGACCCTCGGTCAAATTCCCGCTCCCCTACTTTCTAGCTGAGAGGCTGATTAAATGAGTAGAGCCTACAACTGGAAGGCAATTAAAATATGAGTCAAGCAACTTTAAAAATTAATATCATTTCATCTTGTAATTTTATTTCTGGGAACCTGTCTCGGGGTATGTGTCAAATTACAGGAAAAAAAAAGTTTTATTTAAAAAGGTGCCTATTGAAATTTTTTGTTTATAAAATGTTAAAAAGGAAATAACTGCTCCCAAATGGGGTTGGTTGGTTAGTATGCTCTCATCTGCAGGTAACAGGTAACTCAACACCTCATGGGAAGCCCAGAGAAAGGGTAGACCGACAAGATGCCCTCAGGGTCTAGATCTGCCCCTCTGTGACTTTTGGCCCTATCTCTCCCTGAGTGTTGTCTCTGTCCCTGGACTTGCTCTCCGCATGGATACAAGATGGCTGCAGGAACTCCCAGCATCACATCCAAACACAGAGAAAGAAGAGAGCACATTGCTTCATGAGTGTCTCTTTGCAAGAGCAAAGAAACATTTTCCAGAAGTTTCCAGCAAACTTTCCTCCATATCTCATCACCTGGGATTGTGCTGTGTGCCCAAGTCTTAACCAGCACTGAAAAAAAAAAATTGAAGTGAGATGGTTGCGATTGGATTGGCCCATCAGGGCCCTGACCCAAGTTTGGAGGTACAGGATGGTGGACTGGGTTCTATTAGGAAAGAAGCAGGAGAGAAGACTGAGTATTGGACAGGCTACTAACAAGGAGGGATTAAGCACGTGACAGTGTCATAGTCCCTGGTTGGTAGATTAACAGCAATTAAAAGTAAAAGGAAAAATAATAAATAGGTGATAAAGTTTGAAACGTACATGACAAGGGTTGATATCATCGACATAGAATGCGTTGTTAAGTTGGTATATAATTGGTGACTATGAATATGTAAATGAATGACTATCCACTAGCCCAACAAAAAAAAGTAAAATTGATATCACTAATAATACATTTAGCCCATAAACTTGGCTAAACCTTGAAAGAAAAATACCAGTGATATTGAATTTCTGAGGAAACGTTCATTCATACACATTGCTGGTGGACTCCTAAATTGGTACAGCAAACTGGCCTGGAAATCAACCCATTGATTTCGCTCCTGGAAACATATCTCAAGAAAATTATCATGGAATTGTGCAAAGAACAGTTGCTGGGAACTGTCTGGTGGTGACAAGATGAGACGGGAAATTGTAATGCATTTATATGATGGGATACTGTGTAAGAATGGGCAGTTAGAATATTTCCTAACATTAGAAAATATTTATGGCAGATTGATACTTTGCTAAAAAGCAGATTACAAAACCCCATGTTCAGTATGACTCTATTTTCATGCATTCGTTCCATGATGGAGCATTTGCACTTTGGGAGTTTCCACTGTGTCCCATGCACTGTTCTAGGTGTCGAATATAAAGCAGGGATTTAAATAGACATGAACTACTGCCCTCAGGGAGCTTGCATACTATATGTTGGCAGGGGGAGTATGACTAGGATATTTGGGTTCCACGGCCCTGGGGGCGGGGTGGGGACTGGAGCAAGTTATATGCATGTGTGCTGAGAGTCTGGATGTATAAATAGAAAAAATCTGGATGGTGGATGACAAGTAATCTTTCTTTATTTCTTTTCATGTGCCTTTAACGTCCAAATTTTCTTCAACCAACATATATGTCACTTGAGAATCAGGACAAAGAAAGCTGACTTTTAAATGGTGGGTTTATGAATATATATTTAAACAAAAATTGCAAAATTTAAATTGTACAGACTCTATGCTTAAATTACATATGTTGTCTTAAAAAAACTGTTTAGAAGCCCAAATATAATTGTGTTTGTAGAGTGGCACATAGTAGGTGTTCAATAAATGGCTATTGCATGAATGGAATATTTGTCCTTTTACTTCTCTTTATCTTTTGTATTTTATAAATTCTCCTCTGCAGCATGTGGTTCCATTCTGGAGTATGCGAAACAAAACCTCATATTTGTTATGTTTTTAAAAATAATTTTAAGCACATAATACATTTGCAAGGTAAATAAACTTTCACGTAAGGAAATAGATTGGTTTTGCATAAAGTATCTTCTGCCTCATAGTAGGCATTCTAAAAATGTTTGTTCCTTTCTTTATCCCCAGGGCACTTTAAAAAGGATGCTATTTACAAGAGAAAATTGATTCCCATACAACTGTTTCTCTTGCCCATCTGTGACATAAATCATATCCTTACAAAGCATCTTCAGAGCTTGCAAACGCTCAGCTTTGGAAGGTTCCTTGAAGGTCCCCCATCCTACATTTTCTCCCCCAAACTTCCAATCTGCAGATGAAGAAATTGAGGCACAGAGAGGGGCAGTGGTCTGCTCAACATCAAGAGGAAGCCAGTGACAGCGGGGATAGGAACCCGCCCCTCATTTCTCACAATCGAGTTCTTTCCACAGAATCCAGCTGCCCCTGCCATTTTAGCATAGAGAATATTCACAGCGGTGAGAACCTTCAAGCTCCTTTGGGTTGTCTGGAGATCCTAGCCTACCCCAGCCACACTTACAGGAGAGGGTGCCCTCACCCTCACAAAGAGCCAAGGTCCAGCTTCTAGAGGGAAAGTTCTGGAAGGCTCCCGTTCCTTCTCTACGGCCACCGTGACCCTCTTGCGGTGGAGTTTCCCACAAGAGAAATGTCCGCTAATGCACTAGACATCCCTGAGGGCTTCTTCTGGCCAAGCTCTTGTGTCGCGCTCCAGGCACAGTCATAATCACAGCCCCTCCCCGGGGGACCCGGATGCTAGTGAAGGAGAAAGGCACATAAAGAGATGAGCTGGCATGACGGCGCAAACCCTGAGTCTCGTGGCAACCACTCTAGGGGAGAGAGACTGATGTCAGTTTAGGTGGAACCTGGAGAGAAGACGCCGTGAAGTTCTTAAAGCAGAAACTCCTAGAGCAGGGTCTAGTGATGGAGCTCATGGAAGGAAACCACTGTAATTATAGGCAAAATTGGGAGAATGTGTATTTTTTTTTCCCTTGGGAGAGAGTATATGGGTTTTTTTTCCCCATCTGATTGTCCAAAAGCGTTTTAACTGATTCTTCCCCTCTCAGAGTTTGAGAAGCACTGTCTTATTGCACTAGAAGGCATGTCCTAGTTGTAGAAGGTAGAGAATGCCTTCCAGGTACAGAGACAGCACAAGCTGAAGCAGGGAGGCTTTAAATGGGTACAGCACGTTGGGAAAACAGAGAGTCGTCCAGGGGGTGGCATCAGGAGTGGGGGTCGAGAGGAGGCAGACAGGGCCTCATGAGCACCCAGCTCTCTCAGGTTTGGGTAAGGATTTTATCTGGTGGAATCATCAGGAAAAGCGACTGATGCCCAGGGTTGCACTTCTGTTGAGTCTTGACTCCAGAGGAGCCCATTTGCTTTACATGTTTTGCTTTAAACCACAGATTGCCCAAGTGTCTCGGAGCCTTGCGATCCACAAACCAGCAGCATCGACCAGCTCTTTGAAAATGCAGATTCTCAGGTCCCGTCCCAGACCTGTTGAGTCCGAATCAGCTTGTTACTAAGCGCCCCCCACCCCAGGGTGTGCAGTCAAGTTTGACGAAGGCTGACCCGGAGAACTGTCACTCAGAAAGCTCACGCTGTTGGATTCTCTTGGCTCCTGGTCCGATCAGCACCCCATTTCCGGCCCCAGCCTGGTTCTGCTAGCATCCCATGCCACCCACATTGCAGAGGAGGAAACTGATGCTCGGGGTGGGGAAGGGGGATGGGGAATTTGAATTGCCCAACATCACAGAGCTGGTGGAACTGGGAGTAAATCCTGGTCCCACCAGCTCTCCTGCCACCGGGGGTACCTTTTGTCTACCTTTGAGAAAAACACCATCTATTCTCAGCACCTGCCCGCTGCCCCCGCCTGAGCCCTGCCCAGGAGCCCCAAGAAGGGAGGGGGCACATTTCCCTCCCACCCACCCCCTCTGAATCCTCTGAGCTCCCTGTTCATGTATAAAACATTCCCAGAAAACAGTTATTCCTCATGCATTTTCCATGAGACCAGGTCCAAGTTAAAACATATAAACATAAAAATATCAAGAAGCACTTAAAAAAAAAAAAAAAAAAAAAAGGACGTGTTTCATAAAATACCAAGAGACCCATTTCGGCCCTTGCCCTTCAATCCCAGGCTGTGTCTCCAGGTGTCTGCCCCTCCCTTCCCCTCTCACCTGCTTTTCTCTCCTCTTAGCATCACCCCTTCCCTTCTCAACTTCTTTCTCTCCTTTTCCCCCACTTTCTTCTTTTTTCTATCTCTTCTTTCTCTCATTTCTTTTCTCCTCTCTTTTTCCTTCACACTTTTCCCCTGTCCATTTCCCCTGTCTCAAAATTTCTTGAGAAAGCCTAAGGACATTTATATTACTCGAAGGAAAGCTAAAAAAAAATGTAACATGGGACTGCATAACATAGTGAAATTTCATGTAAAATACGAACAGGGGAGATATTGCACATATAATAAGACTGTTTATACAAAATATAAATATGAAAGTACTAGAAAGAAGGAAACAGAATAGCAGCTATGTATGGCAGGGAGAGCACAGAGAGATTAAGAGGTGATGAGTTTTGTTTTTTTGTTTGGTTTTTGTTTTTTACTGTTATAATTATTACTGGAATAATGAAAATGCTCTAAAAATGATTGGAGTGATGAATGCACAACTATGTGATTATGCCGAATACCACTGATTGTACACTTTGGACGGATGGATGCTTTATTAATTTGTATCAACAAAAAATAAATATTATACATTTATTAATATGTAGCAACAAAAAGTAAAGAAAGAAGAGCTCCTGCTACACATACCGATATGAACCAATCTCCAAAACTTTATATTTTTCTAATAAAGGCCTTGATGCAAAGAAGTGCACACTGTATGATTCCATTTATATGAAGTTCAAAAACAGGCGAACTAATCTCTGGTAATAGAAGCCAGAAGAGGGGTTATCTTTGGGTAGGGGAATGATGACTGGATGGAGGCCCAGGAGATCCCTCTGTGATGTTAGAAATGTTTTGTATCTTAATGTGGGTAGAATATGCACAAGGACAAATATTCATCTAGCCATATGCTTCAGATGTGTGCAGTTTATCGCACATAGGTTTTGTCTCCATAAAAAAAATAAAGAAAGAAATGATAATGGGGAGCAGGTGTGGCTCAGTTGGTTGAATGCCTGCTTCCCATCTCCTGGGTTCAATTCCCGGTACCTCCGAAAAAAAAAAAATAATAACAACACAGGGTATTGCTTATTATAGTAGTAATTCTACCACAATTGACACACGGTTTGGATGCAGGGCCCACAAACTCAAACACACTTCCGATCCCATTGATTAAGTTGGTTTTGGCATCTGTACCCCAGTGATGTCCCCTATGGCAGAAAGATCACCTTCCCACCGGTCCGAGAAGGGCCCCGGGACTCCACAAACATCTCAAGGAAAGCCAAGCGGACTTAAGGCCATTTGGAAAGACCCGCCCGGTCCTCAAGCTCTCGGCCTCTTGCCCATGTCTGGATATTTCCTTCCCAGCTGCATCTGCAACTGTGATGACCATGGTTTAACTCAGCACAACTCCGATAACCAGGTAGCTAATTAACAGTGCAGAGCCTTACCCCAAGTTAGTGAGGAGAGGGTGGTCTGGACAAAAACCTGGGGGACACCTCTGTGCCCCCCGAAGCTATCAGCAGATGCTACTACAACCAACAGGGGAAGGTGGAAGGGAACCAAAACTCCAGCTTGGGGACTCCGAAAAGGCCTTTATTTATGTTTTCTTCTTTCTTCGAGTCCTCCCAGGAGGAGAGGAAAACACAGAACCCAGTTTTCCTGCTTCAACAGCGTGGGTGTGAACTCAAACCACACACACCCTTGAAGGCAAACTAAAACCCACTTATTTCCATTGAAGCGGAGGAGACAGGATCCGAGGGACTCGAGCACTATTAGTTAAATAATGGTGCTGAAAAATGCATTGAATTTAGCTGCCTCCTACCCCCCTAAAAAAATCTGGAATTTTCCTATTGAGTATACTTTTTTTCCCCTCGCTCATGAATATTAATATTCTTCTCAGAGATATCTACTTGAAAAAAAAAAAACAAGAATAAATTAAATACCTACAGATTTTTCTAATTCCTCTTTTTTTGGTGACATGCCGTCATTACATCAAATTACTGAGATGGGCCTGCTCCCTTCTTTTTTTTTTTTTTTTCTTTTTGGGTAAAAATTATGGAATATAAAGTATATGTAAATGGAGCAAAGGGGGAAAAAAAAAAAAAAAAAACCTGTGAAGGAAGAATAGGCGAAGGAAAGGCATTAGGTATTCTGCCGGCGTAGTAGTCAGCCAATTAATCAAGCAGTGGCGAGAAAAAGATGCAGAAGGGATGAGTTTGCCCTTCATGTTGATAGGGCCGGCACAGGGCAAACGCTACGGCACCTGAGCTCACGGTTAGGCATGCAGAAAGGGATCATGGGAATATCTTTGTCTTTCTCGTGAAGGATGGAAAATGTCAAGCTGTTGTTTGGCTGGATTGAGGGGGGTGGGGGTGGGGGAGAGTGGAGGAGAACTCGCAGTGTAGCAAGGCTGGGTTTTAACTCTTTGAGGATAGTCCTGCCTCCCCTCCTGCCCCAGCCCCCAGCTCCACCTTCTTCTCCTTCTCCCAGCCCCTGAGCACATCTGTAGGGAGCTCTGCCTGTAAACAGCAAGCAGGAAGGAGCTGATTGATGGTGACACACGGGCTGGGGCAGCCAGTGTGTGTGCCAGTGTGATGTGTGTTTGTGTGTGTCCGGGGAGGGGGGTGTGGAAGGCATTTTTCCTCGCCCTCATAAGCGTTCTTTGTTCATTCTGGAAATGAGTCTATAAGACCCCCTCCCTCTCTAGCCTCCCCACGTCCCTTGGAAGTGAGCGGCACCTCCAACTCTGAGAGTGGCCGCGACGAGGATAATGGAAGTAATGAGGGTCTGAAGCTGAGGCTGGGGCTCCCTCTGCACGTCCCTCCGCGGGCTGAGCCCACCCAGGAGGGAGTCCTGACGGGGCGTCCTCGGAGCTGTAAGAATTCCAGCATAACTGGTAGAACTGACCATCCCTGGGGCAGATGCCAGAGGGCGAATTGCTCACCCTGATAATAATAACGACAATAATTACAGGAATAACCTGCCAGCTTCCATCAGGCAGCGCCCTGTCCTGACTCCTTTAAAGTCCCATGTCATTTCACCGATTCCAAACCCTGGCCAACCCATGATCCCAAGGAAGGGTGTGTCACTAATCCACTCACTGCGAAAATGAGTCTTTCATTCTCCCCAGCTGGCCTGGGGCACGGGCCTGGTGTGCAATGAGTGGCCTAGTTGGCTGGTGAGGACGCTGAAGACATTTTCTGAGACCGAAAAGGAACTGGGCTAGGTGGGTTGTGTGGGCACAGTGGGGGCTCAAACCCAGGTCTCTAGCTCTCACTGCGGGGCTCGCTGTCCTTTGACCAGAGACAGATGTGCAAAATGCCCTGAGCCCCTACTCTGCTCACCCTAGTCCAGAACCAGCCCAAAAGTATCGCCATCTCATCCTGTGAGCCCAATGTGAGCCCCAGATACTGGGTCTGATCAGGTCTACACCCCCCACACTCAAAGCATGGTCCACGCATCAGCAGCATCCCCCTCCCACCTGGGGGCTTACCAGAAATGCAGAATGTCTAGCCCCGCCCCTCCAGATTCAGAATCTGTGTTTCCACAACATCCCAGGTGATTGGTGTGCACACTGAAGTTTGAAAAGCTCTCTGTTCAGACAAACCTCTTCCCCACATTTTACCATCTGAAATCTAGATGAGCCTGACAAGTAATAGCAGCTTCTATTCTATGAAATATGGTAACAGGTTAGATTTCCTGGAGCACCCTACCTGCCAGGCACTGTTCCAGTGTTCTGCATACATTAACTCATCCCATCCCTGACAGCAACCCTAGCAGAAGGGGACAGTTAATATCTTCCTTTACAGATACCACACAGAGGCACAGAGAGGTAATGGGACTCACCCAAGGACACACAGCAATAAGTGGCAGAGCCTCAATTTGAACGGAGGCTCCAAGAGTCCAACAAGCTTACCCTCTGTGCCAGTGGTTCTCAAACTTGAGCGTGTCTCAGGATCACTGGGAAGGCTTGTTGAAACATGGACTTCTGGACCCCACCTCAGTTTCTGATTCAGAGGTGGGTAGTGAAGCCTGAGAATCTGCATTTCTAACAAGTTCCTGATGATGTTAGACATTGACGTCGCAGGTGCACTCTGAGAACCTCTGCTCACTGCAGTGTCCTCACTTCTTTTAAGAAACCAACTGGTTTAATGATCAGCTTCAACTAAACAGGGTTGAAACATGAATCAGTGTCCATATCCTAAAAAAATAAAAATTTAAATTTTAAATTAAAAAAAAATTTTTTTTTTAAGCCAAACAACTAAAATAATAATGATAAAAATGTGAAAGTTGCTCCCGAGAAGGGACAATTGCCCTGTTTTTTTTTTTTTAGGCAGTACCGTGGATTGAACCCAGGACCTTGTACACAGAAAGCAGGCACTCAACCACTTGAGCTACATCCGCTCCTGGGACAATTGCCTTTTGATGGTCCCTTATTTGGTGGCATTAGCTGTCCCAGTGCTCCCCGTTGCCATGGCTAATTGAGGGTACACTGCAGCATCATTGCTGTAATAATCATTTCTGTGATTTAACCTGGACGATACATGGGGTTATAATGAGTTTCCTTCCTCCATTCATTAAACAGACAATTACAAGACCCAGCCAGGCTCTGAGCAGGACACCGGAGACCAAAACAAATAAGACACTGGCCTTGTCCTCAGACACCTCTCAGGCTGGCCATTGCCCCCCACTCCCCATCTCAGGAGAAAGGACAAATAATTCCAAAGAGAAGAGCTTTGGAAAGGACGCAGAGCCCAGGCAACCTGGTAATCATCAAATATTATTTTCTTATAATCATATTATTTGGAGGACATTCTATTTAGTAGACTAAAATAATTAATTTTTTAAAAATACAAAGTTGAAAGTAAAGCCACCACATCCTTCTCCCCAGGGATAATCATTTAAAATATTTTTGGCAAAAATCCTTTCAGACCCCTCTCCCGTGCTCTCTCTCCCTCCCTCCCACTCTCTCTCTCTCACCCCTTCCTTCCCCTTTCTCCCTCCTTCTCTTTCTCTCTCCTCCCTCCTTCCCTTCCTTCCTCTCTCTGCCTCCCTCCATCACATCCAGATATATATAGCTAGACACAGCGCTCCACATTTGAGAGCAGTGATGGAAAAAGGATAGAATCCCATCAGGCAGTCAAGGGCAGAAAGAGCATGGGGGTGAGGGAAATCTATTCTAAGACCCAGAAATGTGAAAGGTCTGTGGAGCAACGGTGCTGAAAATGTACCCCATGGGGTGAGAGTGGGCGGGAACGTGCACAGGTGAGGTTGGGTCATTCCTAGATCTCAGGGGGCTCCCCCAGCCCTGCTATGGGGTTTGAACTTCATGCTAATGGGAAACAGGGAGTCATGGAGATTTCCAAGCAGAGGAAAGGTGGGGTCAGGTTTGCCTTTTGGGGAGAGCTCTGTGGCAGCTGGTGCAGAAGAATGGGCTGGAAGGAGATGGGGAGGCTGCTGGGCCAGACTCACAAGAGTTAAGGTATTTTAAAAGGATAGTGATAAGGTGCCCTGTGGGGGTGGGGTCTGATCTGGGGCTGGACATTTCCTGATCAAGGGAAAAAGGAATCCTTGCTTCCCTTCTGTAAATTCCAAGGAGAGACAGCAAGAAATACCCCAGACTTCCCCTGTGTATGTCTTCACCTTTCTGAGCCTTAGTTTCCTCATCTGTAAAATAGGATTCAAATTCCCACTTACCCGAGAATTCAAAGCGTTAAATAGGAGCAGCTGGATTTTGCAAACTGTAAAGTCCTTTACCAACAAGCCACTGGCTGCTGAAGCTGCCCCTAGGGTTGGTTGTGTTTGTAGCCCTTTACTTCTTTCCTAGAACTTTTCGCAGCCTGCCTTACGTTTTGATTCTTGTGTATCTTTCTGCTTCTCTCTAGAGAGCAGCCCTGTCTAATAGAACTTCTGTGATGATGGAAATGTTTTAGATCTGTGCTGCCCAACACAGAACCATTAGCCACATGTGGCCGTCGAGCACTAGAAATGTGGCGAGTGCAACTGAGATGCTGAATTTTTTATTTTATTGAATTATAATTAATTTACATTTAGATTTAAATAGCCACGTGTGTCTACCAGATTGAATAGTGCAGCCTTAGAGTGTAAGATCCGTGAAAACACAGATTATGTCTTATTCACCTTGAAACTTCCCCTTTAAAATAGATGGATGGATAGGTGGATGGATGGATGAAAGGATGGATGGAAAGATGAAGTGATAGAAATAGCAGGTGCTTAGTTTAGTACAGGTGAAAGAGCTCCCAAATCAAATTTCAAAAACATCAGGTTGATGTCTTCACTCCATCACTTCCAAGTTGAATGACCCAAGGAAAGTCATTCCACCTCTCGGAGCCTTGGTTTCCTCATCTGTAAAATGGGCATAATAATAATCCCAACCTCAGAGACCTATCATGAGGGGCAAATGAGATCATAAATACAATAGCATGCTACAATTTATAAAGGACTGCACAAATGTGAGGCATCACTGTTATTTTTCTTCCCCACTGAACAAATGGAGCAGTGGCTTCTGATGCACAGTAGGTCCCCAACAAGATAAATGGAGATAAATTCGTACACTGATATCTACAATATGAGGCACAGGCCAAGAGAAGGAGATGATAGTTTCTGGGAATAAGGGGAGAAATGGGTATTTAGGGAAAGGCATGGATGGGGACCAAATGGAGATAGACATGGGTGTGCGTGGTATAGAGGAAAGAGTCAAGATTTTGGAGTCCGACAGATCTGGGTTCAAATCCGAACTCAAATACTTTCTACCTTCCAAGGGAGTAATAGTTAAAACAACAACATCAATAATAATAACATCTAGCCTTAATTGAGTAGTACCTTTGTGCCTGGCACTCAGCTAAGTTCTTTACGTACAGAAATTATCTTACTCAACCCATTCAGCCATCCTGTGAGATAGATTCTATTATTATCCCATTTCACAGAGAGGTTAACAGAGGTTAACGAACTTGCCCAGGGTAACACAGAGGCTGAAATTAGAACTTGGTCACCTGACCCTCCATTCTGTGCTCTTCTTATAAAGCATAAAAACAAGACACACAGCCTCTTTATAGTTAGCTATACATATCTACTTTTAATTGGGCACATCTCACGTAAAAAGGCAGTTAACATACTTTATCTGCAAGCCTCACAACTAGTCTGTGGGGAAGGCATTGTCAGCCCCATTGTGCAGATGGCATAACTGAGGCTCAGAGAGGTCATGACATTTTTCAGAGGTCACACAGCCAGGAAGCCGCAATCTCTGATTTGCACCCAGGTTGCAGATTCCAGGGCTGGCGGCTTCACTGAATTCCCTCCTTGGGGAGGGCGGTTGCAGGTTCCTTTCCTTCCGTGTGAAAGCCTGAGCCAAAGGGCTTTGGATGGACATACTTGCCCTTTCTTCTCTCATTCTCCCTCACTGGCTCATACCATCCAGCAATCTATTCTTCCTGCAATGTGCCTGTCTTGGATTTCTATATATGCTGCGAGTTTCTAAAATGCTGACATAAAGAGTCCATGTTCTACCTGGGGAGGAGAATCGCCTCCACTTTAATGACAGAGCACTGAGGTGGGGCTCCGAGAACTGGTTCTGGTCTCGACTCAGACACCAGTGAGCTCTCTCTGCATCTCAATGACCCCATCTATAAAATGGGCAGGTTTTATAGTCTCTCATTGGCTCTGCTTCCCAGATCTCTGGCTTGAGTGCTGGGCTCCTGGGGGGGCAGCCAGGTGGTAACTTCGCCATCTGCCTCCTTAGGGTGTGTCACTCATCCCAGAGATATTCATAATATCTTCTTCAGAGTGCCCCATTAATATGAAAATACCTCCCCCCGCCCCAGAAAAGGGTAACAACACCAGCCATTTTCAGCTTCCCCCTAGAAAGAAGGGTCTGCCCTCTGCCCTAAGTAAGAGGAGCTTGAACTTTGTGGGGAGGGGTCAGCCAACACCCAGCCAGAGCTCTCTCCCTCTGTTCCCACCCCCATCCACACCGGTCCTTGCTATTCTTTTCAAGAACAGAAATAACAGGCCCTGGATAGCCGAGCTCCAGGGTGACTTCTCCTACCTCTTCTTGGTATTTGTGAGTGATATTGTAGGATATGTATTGACACGACATGATGTTCACAATCCATCTTAAAAAAAAAAAAAACTATTAAGTGGAAAAAGCAGTAATATGGATGGTATGATGCTATATTTTCAAGATAGATACCATTTAAATGTACATTTATATGTATAAGTATAAATTTTATGAGAAAACGATCCTGAAGACACATACAGCAAAATGCTAACGGCCACTTTTTCTGGGCGGAAGAAATAAGAACAATTTTTTTTAAATTTTCTTCCCCAAATTCCACAACGTTGTAAGTCACCGAAGCAGGGACGAGGCGACGGTTTGCTCACCTCTATCTATTCAGCACCTGAAATAGTGCTGACACATAGTAGGTGCACAATAAATATTTGCTGAATGGGTGGAGAGGAATTTTTTTCTGCACATTTTCTATAGTGAACAAACCATATTCATATAAAGAGAACGGGTGAATGAGTTAAATTGTTAAGCAAATGCTTTTTAAATGGGCAGGCAACTGGTCTAAATAAAGTGTCATTATTGGGTACCTGGGCAGAGCAAGGAGATGGAAGCGAGGTTGGGGGGTGGGGGGAGACCAGGAGGGCACCCTGCAGGGCTCAGCCTCAGATGGAAAAGAAGCTGCAAACAGCAAAATCCTCGGTCGCTTTATTCTCTTTATATTGGTGTCACTCCTGTCCTCCCAGGGACACTCCCAGGAGATCAGGATGGCATGAAAGCTGATTGTCCATCCAACTTGAAACACCAGGGCTAAGGAAGCCCCTCAGAGCAGAGCCAGAACCCCACAGGAGTCCATGCCCGATGCCTCATCCTGACCCCTGTGCATGGTTCGCTCATGCCAGACCCCCAGGCAAACGGTGTGTCATCGCTGAGGTTTGAGACAGCCGGGACGAGCTTTGAGTTGGGTGCATCGCTGCACCACGCTGAGCCTTAGTTTTCCCAGCTGTAAAATGGGAATAGTAATGGTACCTTCCTCGTGTGGTTATTGGGATGATGAAAGAAATCATGCCTGGACCGCGCTGGCCTTGAGCACAGGGTCAAGGTGCACCAAGTGGCCAGTAAGTGGAAGCTGCTGTCATCACCGTGAGAGTTCTAGCTCTACTTTGGGACACACTGGGCTGACCTGTTGTCCTTTTGGGGTCAGCAATCCTAGCCTGTACCAGGTCTCAGGAGGCCGAGATCTTTACGCTCCCCACTTCCTCTGCGCACTCTTGCCCAAGACCCACCCACCCCCTGGAGGTTAGTGTCACCCCCACTCTGGTGAAGCCACACTTCAGGATTCGGGAAGCTGGAACGTGTGCTTCTGTGCCTGGAATGAGAGTGCTCTGCCACAAACGAGAAGACAGTGGGAAGCTTCAGTCCTGTATCGGTCACCTATTGCCGCGTAACAAATCACCCCTAAACTTATTGGTGTAAAACGACACAACTAATCCTTATTTCTCACAGTTTCTATAGATCAGGAATTTGAGAATGGCTCAGCTGGGTAGTTCTGGCTTTGCAGAACTACCTGAGATTGCTCTCCGAGATTGCAGTCATGTGGTGGGGACTTTTCAAAGGCATTTTCACCCCATGTCTGGTTAGGGACCAGAACAGAGGGATTCCACAGGCATCTCTGTCTCTGTGCTGTCTCTCTACAAAGTCTCCCCAGCATCACAGCTTCAGAGCAACTTCAGATGTTCATGACAGTTCCAAAGGTGCATGTCCCTAGTGAGAGCTGAGTAGGAGATGTAGCACATTTTCTAATCTAGACTTAAATGTCACCCAGCATCACTGCTACCATATTCTATTTGTTAGAAACAAGTCACTGAGGCCAATCTGTATTCAAGTAGAGGAGAATGAGATGCTGCCTTTATGGAAGAATGTCAGAGACCCCTTGGATATGTTCTAAAGTCATCCCATGCTTTCTCCAAGACAGTCATGGCAAAGAGAGGAGTGGCTCAGGCTCTGTAGTTCACCAGGGAAGAATGCAGGCTCTGCAAACAGAAAGAAGAGCATGTTGACTATCTGAACTTCTTTTCAACATTGAAGGAGGCAGCTTGGAGGGGTTGTGCGTGCTCCACCAGGTAGGTGTGGCCACAAAATCTGGCTGATCTTCCCATATTGGATGGGGCTTGAGCTGAATGGGAACTTGGGCTTCGGAGTCAGGCAGGACTGAATCTGGACCTCGATCCACCTCCTATTTGCTGTGTGATCTTAAGACAGCAGCCTCGCTTCTCTGAGCCTCAGTACTAACATCTGTAAAATGTGGCTCATTGTACCAACCTCTTAGGCTTCTTGTGAGGATTAAATGGCTGGACATACATAAGGCACTTAACACAATGTCCAGCCCAGAGTAGGCACTGATGCTACCAAGTCCCTTCCAGAATGCCATCTAAGTTTAGGGATGGTTTGATACGCAGCAATAGATAACTGATACAGGACTGAAGCTCCCCGTTATCTTCTCTTTCCTGGCAGAGCACTCCCATTCCAGGCACAGCACACATGTTCCAGCTTCCAGGAACACCTTAAACAGGTGGATGTTTAAGGGGGGGGGTACAGATATTAGGTATGACTATTCATCTGCTATAAATTTAGCAGCTTAAGACAACACAGATATATTATCTCACAATTTCTCTAGGTCAGAAGTAAGACATGGGTCTCATGGGGCTAAAATCCAGGAGTCGGCAGGGCTGCTCCCAGACCCATTCAGGTAGTTGGCAGAATCCACTTCCAGGAGGTTGTGGGACCACAATGCCATTCTGACACAGACTATCTAGAATCAGACCAAACTCCACAAGATGAGGGTACAGTCCCCGCAGGACATGGCCGCAAGCTCAGGAATGCCCAGATTTGGGGGTCCCCACCACTCCTAGGTTTGATGATTCGCTAGAGTGACTCAGAAACCCGGGGAACTCTATACCTACAATTACAGTTTCGTTACGGCCAGAAGCCTACGAATACAAAGAAGCCAGTAGGAGAGATGCGTGGGGTTAGATCTCAAATCCCAGTGGCATCAAACACGCATCACCCTCTCAGCGCACGGCCCACCAGGGAGCTCACCTGAGCTCCAGCATTCAGGGTTTTTATTAGGGTTCCATTACTTAGGTACCATTGGTGGGATCAACAGCTGCATGGTTGAACTCAACCTCCAGCCCCCTTCCCTCTTTGGAGGTCTGGCTAATAGGATGTGGCTCAAAGCCTCAACCCTCTAACCACACGACTGTCTTAGCATGGCCAGCCCCCATCCCAAGTCATCTCATCAGCGTACCATCAGGTGAGTGCCTCTCTTTAGAGCCCAAATCCTTTCCTGTATAAAGACTGAGGTTCCCAGCCTCCCTTGAGGTAAGATTATTATCCCTCCTGAACAGGAAGAGGAAATCAAGGCACAGAGAGGTGCAGTATCCTGCCCAAGGCCACACAGCTTGGCAAGTGGGAGAGAGAGCCAGGAATCTCACCCAGGCAAGCCTGACGCCGGCGCCCTCTCACCCATCAGCCGCAAGCCTTTCCCTGAGGCATGTGCACGTGAAGAAAGCACACGGTCCAACCCACTGCGGAAGTTATTTGCAGTGATAAATAACATGTGTAACAGAAGTTTATACAAATCGTTAGGAGAGGATTTACGTGGTGAAGGCTGGGGGGCAATGGCCTGTGACGGGTACCTGTAGCTGTTAGCACGCCACCAAATGACAGCATCGCTGCCCAGCTGCAGCCTGCAGCTCTCCCCAGGGGCTGTAGAAGCCCAGTGCCGCTCAAGTCCTACAGCCACTGGCTCTGGAGCTCCAGGCACAACCATCTCCAAGGGGTAGGAGAAGGGGATAAATCCCCTCCAGGCAAAAACCAATCAAAGGTTGAGGCTGTGGGTTACAGAAGACAGAGCATAGGGCTCTGATTTGTTCATTCATTCATTCCTTACTTACCTAACAAACATTTACTGAGCACCTACTATGTGCCAGACACTGGGCTAAGGGATGGGATCTGATGTGAGCAAAGGGTGCTATGTTGTTGCCCCATGGAACTAGGATAAAATCTAACTGTGCAAATAGGAGAAAACACTATTGCATGAGAGTGAATAAGAACGACCCAATCCAGACGGAATGGGAGAGGGCTCTACAGGAGGACTGGAGAGCCTTGCACGAAGAAGCAATGCTTGATGTGAGGCTTGAAAGATCAAAAGGCAAAGAGCATCTGATGTAAGCAAAGGGAATGGCACATGCAAAGGCCCTGTGGCATGATCACATTCTGAGCGATGCCTTGTGTGCCTGAAGCCCAGAGACTGAGATAGGATTGGAGAGGTAGGCAGGGGCCACATCTCATGGGGCTTTGTGGTCCATACTATGGAGACACCTCTAAAAGCAGTAGGAAGGGTGGTGTCTGCCCTAAATCAGATCCACACTTTTTAAAATCCCTCTGCTGTGGAGTGGATGATTAATGGGTGGGTGTCAGTCTGGACTCAAGGATTAACCATTCAGGAGACTCCCACAATCATCAGGTGAAAGGCAATGGCGACTTAGCCAAATCCCCGGGGGATCTCATTTTCATTCCTAGTTCTGGCACTTGCTCTCTCAGTGGCCTTGGGCAAATGACTTTCTCTCTCTGAGGTTCAGTGTCATGCTCGGTAAAATGGGGGGATTTCCTCCCACCATGCAAGGTATTGAGAAGAAACTGTAAGATGTTCAAGCTCATAGGCCAGCTGAGGAAAGGAAATCAGGAGAAGCCACATTGGACCTCAGTTAAACTCTGTACCCTTTCCTTTGACCCTCTACCCTTGATGTGATGTTGGAATACTATAGGGCCCCCTTTTGCATTCTTTTAATTTGTAAGGATTCTGCAGGAAATAGCACCCCTTCAGCAGAAGATCCAGCCATGGTAGGCATGGCCTTTGGGAGCCAGGCACTCTTTAAGAGTCATCCCAGCTCTAAGGTTTGACCACTCCTTAGCTTGGCATTCAAGGCTTTCCACAAGCCACCCCCAGCTCATAAACCCCTGGCCCCTGCGAGCAAGGCCCAAGAATGGAGAGGCCACAGGGCAAGTCACATGGCCTTGTAGACTGCAGTAGGAACTTAGTTTTTCCCAGGGTGCAATGGGAAGCCAGTTCAGGGTAGTTTAAGTGGGAGTGACAAAATCAAAATTCTGAATTTTAATTTAACATGATTCCTCTAGCTGCAGGGGGAGAATAGATGGGAAAGAAGCAAGACTGGAAACAGAGAGAGAGAAGTGGACAAATCCAAAATCTGTGGTTAGAGTGAAGGGTGGTTAGAAGGAGGGGCTAGGAAGCATTGAGCGGGGGCATGAGGTACAGAGAGGAGCCAAGAGGGATTCTAGGTTGGGGTTTGAGCCATTTGAGCACCTTGAGTTAAAGGACTGTCACATTTATTGCTGTATCTATAACAGGTGGCATACATAGGTGCTCGATGTCTGGTCTTGGAATGAAATGTCCCAGTGAAATCCAGGCCTCCCTGGACAAGTGTTTCTGGATGGAAGTGTACCTCCTCCTAAGGAGAATTTGGGAATTGTTGGGTGGTAGTGGTGGAGGGGGAGTACATTCTATTATCTTAGTCCAGTGGTTCTCAAGAGTGAATTGTGGGAAGCAGATGTGGCTCAAGCAATTGAGCTCCCACCTATGTGGGAGGTCCCGGGTTCGGTTCCCGATGTCGCCTAAAGAAAACGAGCAAAGGGGACGGATGTGGCTCAAATGGTTGGGCGTCCGTCTCCCATATGGAGCAACTTGGGTTCGATCCCCGGGACCTCCCGGTTAAAAAAAAAAAAAAACGAGCAAGACAGCGAGCTGACGCGACGGGCTGGCACGACGAACTTACGCAACAAGATGACACAATAAGAGACACAAGGAGGAAAGCATAATGAGAGACACAACAAAGCAGGGAGCAGAGGTGGTTCAAGTGATTAGGCACCTCCCTCCCACATGGGAGGTCCTGGGTTCGGTTTCCAGTGCCTCCTAAAAGGAAAACGAGCACACAATGAACAGACACAGCTAGTGCAAACAACGAGGTGGGGGGTGGGGGGGAAATAAATACACACAAAAAAAGAGTGAATTGTAACCCCCAGGGAACTTCTGGCAAAGTCTGGAGATATTTTCAATTGTCATGACTTGTGGGTGGGAAGAAGGCTATGCTATCGGCATCTGGTTGGTAGAGGCCAGGGATGCTGCTGGAGCATCCTAAGATGCATAATTCAGCCCCCCACCACAAAGAATTCTCGGGCTCAAAATGGCACTTGTGCCAAAGTTGAGAAACCTTGTCCTAGTGCTCAAGGAAAGCACCGCTAGCTTTGAGGGGATGGAAGTCAGTCATGCTGGACATGCCAGGCCCAGGAGACGTCACAAAGAAGAAAGAATGACCCTGAGTCCCTCATGAATTGTGAATGCCCTTCTGAACATCCATGGAGGTAAAACTCCTGCTTAATAATTCCCTGAGCCTAGAATTGAAGTCCATTTTCTCTGCAACAAAATATTTTTTTGCACAGATTCACATGACATGGGATTTTCCTGGAATGCAGCTGCAGTAGAAATTGGGGGAAGGTAGAATTTTGTTTTACCCAAAACTCCATCAAGAGTTGTTTTCCACTTTGGAAAATCAAGGTACTGGCCTCAAAGCTGCTTTTAGAATGTGAGTCACCGAAACAGCACACCTGTGTCACTTGGAATTTCACAGCGATGCCACCCATACATATGAAGATACTAATTTAGCTCTTATTTCAAAATGTCAACTATAAAGAAAAATGTCGACAATATTCAACTGAATATTTGTCTGAAATCTAAACTTATTCATTATAAGTAGGTACAAGCATCAGACTGCTTCATTATGTCTCCTGGCATATTGTGGTTTCCAGAGAATTTATATATTGAAATAGATATTATTTTATTATAAATTGCCTTCATTTTATTCCTTCTTTATATTGCAGTTATATTGATTTTTTTTTTAATTATGTGTATGTATGGATGAAATGCGTGAATTTCATTTCACGTTAGTAAAGTGGCCATTATAAAATATATATGATGAGAAGGCAGCCTTGGGCCTGCTAGGGCAGATGCTTATTGTCCTAGACTCACTCTCAAATTGAAAGGGGAACGTTGGGATTTCCTGGGGAGAAGCCAGAGATTCTAGACATCCTGCAATTCACAGGACAGTCCCACTCAGTGAAGAATTTCCCTGGGTCCCCCATAAATTTTGTATGTTCTGCTGAGCATTCAGGAAGGTAAATTACTCTTTATATCCATCTGGGTCTAGCTACTGTATTCGTTAGCAGTTGCTGTGTAACAAACAATCCCAATAATCTCAGTGACTAACAACAAGCATTGATGTCACTTCCAGGCCGATGGGTTGGCTGGACATGACTCTAGGCTACTCCATCTGTCTCTCTCCCTCCATAAATCAGAATCTCCCTGGGGCATGCCCTTCTCAATGTGATTAGTGGGAGGGTAAGAGGCCACACCATATCACACAAGCACATTTAAAGTCTCTGCCTGCACCACGTCTTCTCACAGGCTATTGGCCAAAGCAAGTCACATGGCCAAGTACAACAACAGCAGGATGGGAAATCAGCCCCACCTCTAAGAGGAGGGGCTACAAAGTCACATAGCAAAGGGCACTGGTACCTGGAAGAGCCTGGAACAATAGTCACAGTCGAGGCTAACTCCAAACGCAAATTACATTCACAGATTTCTTTCCCGTACTTGATAAAAAGTTTGTTGGATAAATGCCCTCACCACACAGTTTAAAAATGGCTCAAACCCTTTGAAGGGGGAAAGAACAGGCAGGTACCCTACTTGTCCCAACCCTCCTAATTTTTGTACTGATAATCTACTCCATGCCAGACAATACACCTTAAATATTTTCATCCTTCCAATAACCTCGTGAAACAGATATGACTATCTTCATCTTCCAGATGATAAAACAGAGGCTCAGAGAGGTTAGGAAACTTACCCAAGCTCACACAGCTCACCCATGTTGGAACCAGCATTGAGACTTCCACTCACATGACTCCAAAGGCTGCATGCTTTCTATTTCATCAGGGCTTCACTCTGCAGATGAGAAGAGCCAAGTCTGACCCAGTACCACCCAGGAACCCCCAGATACTGGCCTGGGTTCTAACACTGACTTTAGTCATTTCTAGTTGTGAAAGGCAAGCTGAGTAACTGGGACGTGTGACATTTATTTAGTTACATATCTCTGGTAGGAGGTTCCGAGGGCCATTAATGTAGTGTGCCTGCATGGCTAGTTTACATGCTACTTCTTGTTATTGCTGTCTCTACTCCATGCCCCTCACACTCAATTTCAATTCAAAGTTTGGCAGTCAAGGTGTCAGGGCTAAAAAATGGAATGGCCTCCCTCCGAAATGAAATAATTTTGTTGTTCAGTTCCGAGCGATTTTGTAATTTCATGCTTGTGTATGATAATTTTATGCTGTCCTGCCTCACGTAACTCAGTTCTGGCAGATCCTGACAGGTGATAAATACAATCTTTTCCGCCCCACATGCAACCGGCCAGTGCGCAGGAGCGGGGGGAGAGAAAAACGGCAATTTCACATCTGAGGCCAGTGCACAACTGGAAGCAGCAGCAGCCCCATTCTTTTCATAATTTCACGCCTGGATTCCAACCGGCGCCACCTCTGTTGTGGCTGAAGGACCCACGGGTCAAGGGAGCCTTCCTGAAAATAGAATGGTGCTGGGCAGGGGCCAGGGAATTGGCGGGTGGGGAGGGGAAGAGGAGAAAGTTATGGCTCCGGGCCCTGGGTTGGCACGCTGTGGGCTGGCAATGTTCAATTTATGGAGCTGTTCCTTGCTTCTGCTCTCTTCTCTGCGTATGTCAAGAGGATGGCAGCCTATTGGAGGAATTATTTTTACAAATCCATTCAACATTTGAAGAATAGCCATTTCTAATAAAGAGAGGAAGGGAGAAGAAAAGAGGCAGGGGGGAGAGGGAGAGAGAGAGAGGGAGAGCTAGAGGACGAGAGAAAGGAGAGGAGGAGAGAGAATAGAGAATGAGTCCTTAACATTTATCACCAAGCGCTGAGTTTTTATAACTGCTCCCTATTGAAAAAAAAAAAAAAATGTTTCTCCTCCTGAGAATGAAAGAGTCAAAAGCATATTAAGGAAATGCCTGTCGTCAGGGAAGTGTCACGGTGGCTGATGAAATGAAAGTAGAGGCCGAAGCTTTGGGATCAACAAAGAGAGAGATGAGTGCCCATTCCTGGAATAGCCGACTTAGAGGCCAGTGCTTGCTTCTCTCCCCAACTCCCTTCCTTCTCCAAGGAGGCTCTCTACTTGTCTTCTCCTTCATGTCACTGTCTTCTCCCTTCTTCTAAGGAACTTGTCTTTGAATCTAGGACTCATCCTGGACCAAGATAATCTCATCTTGGGATCCTTATCTCAATGACATCTGCAAAAAGCCCGTTTCCAAATAAGTCCACTCTCTGATGTTCCCGGTGGACTTGCCTTTTGGGGAAACTCTCCAGTCCAGTCCAGTTGCACAGCTCCCAAGGGGCTGAGCTGACAGGTTAAGGGCTGGGTCCACCTGCCTTCTCACGGCACAGAGCATGTCAAGCCGCGTGTTGAGCCAACGGTTCCACTGATGGGAGGGGACGGCTTGGAAAGGGGAAAGATTCAGAAGAACAAGACTGACGTCAGAATCCCTCATCCACTCTGAAAATGCACCCAGCATGCTGTCCCTTGGTGATATTCCTAAGTCGGACTTGGAGTACTTTAAAATCGCTGTATCAGCATGATGTCCAAGCACCTTGGAGTTGGAAGAGTTCTCTAAAGCCGCATAGATGCAGTGGCCACATCCATTGAATACTAGGATCATCTTGAGGATAAAATCAAGGGCGTGGACACTGATATTCATTGAGATGATTCTATGGCCCATTACGAAGTTCCATCAGTTGAGCCTCCCACTAGCCCTGTTACCCCATTCAGCTCATGCGAAAACTGAGGCTCGGTGATGTGGTAAGAAAGCAGAAAATAGATCCGAGCCAGGTCTGCTAACTCCAGAGGCCAAGCTCCTTCCTCTCCCATCAGCCCGAAATCATCTTCTTGAAATCAGAGCTGCTCATGTGTATACAGGTGACAGGATCCCTCTCCTTTCCCGCCATCTACCTGGGGTCACACTCATTCCAGGCACTACACAAATCTCAGAAAACACTCCACATCGGGGTGCCCTTGGGACAATAGCTTCCTTAATAACAATGCCAACGATCATGGCATCGTCGTCTCTGTGCCACAGATGAAAAATCGAAGGTGTGCAAACTGGAGTTGGGGAGAAAGCAGTGGGCAGAACTGAAGCGGGCCCTGACTTTGTGGGGCTCATAGTCTAATGGGGAAGAGGTGATAAAGAAGTAAACCAAAAATGTTCTCAATTATGATAGATGCTCTAAATGATTCGTGAACTGGGTGCAGATCTAGGCAATACTTGAGTGGGTGGTTGGGATGAGTGACGGTTAAGCTGAGACCTGAACAATGAGTGGCAGCCAAAAGGGAGGAGGGACTAGCACTGGGGAGGGTTCTGGGGCTGGAAAGAGCTTGGTATGTCCAATGCAATGAAAGAAAGCCCATTGGGCGGGGGCACAGTGAGGGGATGGGGACTTTCCAGGCATGCCGGAAAGTCAGCAGTGGGAAGACCTGGCTTTCCGGGCTGGGGGCTGGAGTTGGAACTCCATCCATGGGAAGCCACTGAAGCATTTTCTGCAAAGAAGATAGGATTCAACTGAGTTTTTTGTAAACGAGTGTCCCACTGTGCTGGTGGAGAATGGACTGGAGGGGGCCAGAGTGGAAAAGGCAGGGAGACCAGGTGGGAGACTCTTGCTGCCTTCCAGGAGTGAGCTGACAATACTTTGGACCAGAGTGGCCATGCTGAAGGTAGCAAGAAGTGGTCAGATTCCAGAGTTACACGTAGATGTGCTGGAGACAGAATCAACAGGGACTGCTGATGGATCCATTAGATATTCGGGAGTGAAGGAGAGGGAACAGTTTAGATGAAGGCTCTCTCTATATACTGCTGGGTTTCTTGGAAAGCTTCATTTTTTTCCAGCTACAGGAGTTACCATAAGAATCGTGCTATTGTCTAAATAGGGTTTTATGAGATGCACAGCCCAGGGGTTGGCAATCTCTCAGCTCCAGCCTGCTGTGCAGACTCTCAGCACAGGACAGAGAAGGGTCCCCTCTTTGAAGCACCATCTCGGACATGCCCCTTTGGGAAGCCTCTCTTGGAAATGTATTTTCAGATGCCTGGGCATGTTGCCTACAAATGTGCTTTATTCTCTCTTTGGGGACAGTTGCAAATAAATCGCTCTTTGTCAGCCCTGTTTGGGAAAATCAGCCTCCACAGAATTGAAAGACCTCTGCGGGAAGTCCCCTCTCTCACCCCTGTTTTGTGATCAGAAGGGGGCCTGGCCCTCCACCAGGACTCCGGACATTTATGGACACACAAAATCAGAGTCCCATGGCATCGTGGAAATCTTGAACACCTGATTTGGAGAGATGGTTGAAGATATGAAGAAACTGAGGCTCAGAGTGGGCCCATGATTTGCCCAAAGTCACACAGCAATCACAGGCTCCTGTGTGGAAGGGATGAGAAGACATCTGTCTTGGAAACCATCAGGGAGAGAGGTGTTCCAGGGAGCCCCCCAGCGTACAAACATTAATATCTTGTCTTGGTCATCACTACCTCCCCAGACCATGGTCAGAGGCTACAGGAGGTAGGTTCCATAAATATTTGTAAAATAAGATGCTACATTTCTCAAGGAACCACTCAGTGGTCCATGGGTTGTCATTCCACTTTCCAGATGAGTGTACTTGAGCATAAAGAGAGGAAGGGGTGGAGCTGGCATTTGAATCCCATCCTCCTGGCCCCAGAATCTGCATTCACACTGCCATGGCCTCACCTGGAAGCAGGGCTCATCCATCAATCTGCAACACACTCAATAGTTATTTCAACTAATTTGAAGGGTGCAGTGGCCATTTTCCATGGAGTACAGAGAGCCCCGGCCCAGTGACTGCCATGCTGACACTGCTGCCCCCTGGCAGGGTGACCTTCTCCTGGGGCCTTGGTTTCACTCTCTGGAAATATGAAAGAGGTTGAGCTGCCCTGACACATAAATGTGCTGTGAGTGTCAAAGGTGACGGTGGAGAAGAAAGGTGTTTTGCCAACTGAGAAGTGCCGTGGGTGGAATCTGATTATAATAAAGGCTCTTTTGCAACTCAAAGACTTCGTACATGCTCTTCCCTCAGCCCTTCCACGCCCCAGCCCCTTCACGTGGCTAACTCCAACCACTCCCTCAGGACTCCCATGAAGTATCTCTTCCTCCAGGAAGTCTTCCTGAAACTTCCAGGTTGAGTCAAAGTCCCTATGGTGGGCTCCTGTAGCTCACCGTTTACCTCCCAAGCTGACACCACATTCCACTAACCTGATCATTATCTGGTGCCCCAGGACACCATAAGCTCATTTATTTGTTAATTTGGGAATCGTGTATTGAGCACCTACTATGTGCCAGACACTCTTCGGGAATGGAAAATGCTATGATCCCAGAATAAGGTTCTTGCCCTTATGGAGCTAGCATGTAGGGAGACAGACAATAAACAGTAAATATACAATATCCTAGCAGGTCATGATAAATGCCGCGGAGAAAAATAAAGCAGGATAAAATAAACCTTTTTTGCCTAGTAAGTGATCTCAATGATTTGTTTACTCATTCAATGATCCTACTGGTCCATGAGCTCCTGAAAGTTAGGGGCTGGGGCTCACTGTTTTATTTATACCCTGGTGCCTAACACAGTGCGTGGTGTGTAGTATGTGTTCATTAAAATTTGGGAACTGAATGAATGAATGAATTGATAAATCAATGAAATGAATGAATAAATTAAAAGATGGATGTGTGCATGGATGGACAGATGGATGGGCAAATGTATGGATGAATGGATGGGTGGGTACATGACCCCCTAAAGATGTCCACATGCTAAATCCCCCAAACCTGTGATGTCACCTTAACTGGCAAAAGGGACTTTGTGGATATGATTAAGTTAAGGATCTTGAGATGGGAAGATTATCCTGGATTATCTGGATGGAGATTACAATGGAATCCCAATATAATCACAACACTCCTTATAAGAGGGATACAGGAGAAGCCAGTCAGAGGACAAAGTGCTGCAATGACAGAAGCAGAGGCTGGAGAGATGCGCTTTAAAGATGGAGGAAAGGGCCACAGCCGAGGAACGCCAGCAGCCACTGGAAGCTGAAAAAGCCGGGAAATGGATTCTCCCTTCACCTCAAAGCCTCAAGAAGGAAACTGATTTTGGATTCTTGACCTTTCTTGTAAGAAAATAAATTTTCATTGTTTCAAGCCACTAAATTTGTGATAATTTGTTACAGCAGCAAGAGGAAATGAATATAGTTTTTTATTTGGATGGATGGATGGATAGATGATGTGTGGATGGATTGATGGATGGATGTGTGGATGGATGGATGGATGGATGTGTGGATAATGGATGGATGTGTGGATGGATGGATGGATGGATGGATGTGTGGATGAATGGATGAGTGGATGGATGGATGGATGGATGGATGTGTGGATGGATGGATGGATGGATGGAT
>JAKSZT010053817.1:4051965-4108108 GCA_026826555.1 Tolypeutes matacus | reverse complement strand
TGGATGGATGGATGGATGGATGGATGGATGGATGGATGGATGTGTGGATGGGTGGATGGATGTGTGGATATATGGGTAGATGAGTGAATGGGTGGGTGGATGGATGGAAGTTCT
Source organism: Tolypeutes matacus (assembly GCA_026826555.1). NCBI lineage: Eukaryota > Metazoa > Chordata > Mammalia > Cingulata > Chlamyphoridae > Tolypeutes > Tolypeutes matacus. The sequence goes on along the minus strand of JAKSZT010053817.1, from coordinate 4,107,994 downwards.
GATGGATGGATGAAGTGGAGGGCAGGAATATAAACTTGATCTTGGGCCTTCAGAACTCTTGAAACTTAGAAGTCAACAGTGGCCCACCAATAAATAAAAGATGGATTTTGCCTGCAAGAGAGTAACCAGATCAAGATGGCCCAGGGCCAATCCACAAACACACAATGAAAAAGCTTTGCATGAAGTCATGGATGGCAGATTCACAGGAGTTTAAGTGCAGCAGTGTGTTCTCACAACTTCGAGGCCTATATCTCACTGATAACTATTGGAAACATGCCGGTCTTCCATGTGTCCTATTTCTTCTGAGCCATCTTCCTGACCGCAACCTGAGGAGCGTGGGGTGGTGAAAAGAGGCCAGGTTTGGCATCAGACAGCCAGATGACTCCCAGCTCTGCCATCTGCTGTGCTGGTTTGGGCAATTTGCTTAACCTCTCTGTGCTTAGTTTCATTGTGGTCAAACTAGAGGAACCAACCTCAACCTAACAGGGTGATTGGAGGATTAAACATGATATGAAGTGCCAAATGCTCATCCCAAGGCTGGGCAGATAGTAAGTGCTCCATTAACCTCAGATATTCTGCTATATCACAGTTTAATTAACCTACCCACCTCCCCGTTGTTTCCATTGGGATTGCTTCCATTTTTCCCTCTGTTTTAAACAACACAGAAGGGTTTGTGGTTAATGCTTTGTGTACATTCATGAAAAATCCCCTAAGGTAAAAGCTCCAAAGGTAAAAGTTGCTGAGCCAAAGGAAGTGCACATTTTGATAGCTTTTGATACATAAACCCAAAGTAAACGGGACCTCTTGTAAATATCATCCCACAAGCATTAGTCTACATCAGAGTTGCCAGGTTTAAGGGCTACCCCCTTGAAATTCAGAACACCGTCCAGATTTTTAAAGATCTTCGTTTTTAAATGAAAAGAGTTGCTCCAGGTGAGATAGGTGGGATAACAGCAATGACCAAAACGAACATTCTGGAGACTTGGAAATGGTGATAAACACCCTCCAGCTACTGGACCACTCCATGCTCACACCTCTCCAGGCTGAGTTGTCATCATCCCCATTACACAGATGAGGAATTGGGGTTCCTAGAGAAGTTAAGCCGTGAGTCCAAGTTCACCAGTGCTCAGAAGTGAGGAGGCTGGGATTTGAACCTCCAGAGCCTGTGCTCTCAATACTAGACCACATTTCTTGCCTGGAATTACCGGCTCTGGAATTAAGAGCTGACTAGAGACTAGAACTCAGGGTGCAGAAGCAGGGGTCATCTAACGGGCTGGGTGGAGGTGATCTAGCAGACAGTAAGTGTTTCAGTGTGACTGTCCTCAACCCCTCCACCCCTGGGCTCCTAAAATGCCCCCAGCCCCCAGCTGAATGCCAGATGTAAATTCACACTTGCTGGGCCAAAAAGTAGGAGCACTGCCAGCTTCCAGGTCCCCACTTCCCCCGTGAGTGGATCCCCAGAGCTGCTCTTAAATTCCAGCTCCATGGAGTTCTGGCACACGTCAGTTCAGCTCTGTCCCGGCACAGCCTCCTAGCAGAGGGCCGAGGCAGGAAGTCTCACTGGTTCCGGGCTTGCCTTTGCCTGCCCACTTGGGAGTTGCTTCCTGTCTCCTCGCAAACTAGAGGCCACAGAGGAGCATGTGAAATCCACGGCACATTCTTCAGCAGCTTTGTGACAACCCGAGGAAGAGCCACTTCTAGCAGGGCTTCTTATCCTGATTCTGCCACTTGTTTGCTGTGTGACTTTAGATAACTGTCTTAACCTCTCTGGGCACCCTCTTCCTGATCGGCAATATCAAAAGAAGTACCCCTAACATTCCCACTGGCTCTATACTGCTTCCCTTAAAAAACCCAGGTCTCCTGGGCATCCCTAGGACACACTTGTCACCAAATCCTGCCAGATTTTCCAGACTCAATACTCCCCCTCGCCACAATGGAGGGCCACACCCCCCACACACACACACACATCTGGAAATTAACTTCATAACATCCCACTTTCATCACTTCACGAGTAACCACAAATCACCATTGGTTTGGGTTGCATATTTTTACACATCGCCCTTTTAATGTCTCTTGGAAAATATAAATAAAGCATACATAACCATTAGAACTCTCCGAATCCTGAAGAGTACATAAGAATTTATTTGTCTCCATGCAGATCATACATATTGTATTAAAACCGCATAAAGGGGTTTAATAAAATGGCAAAAAGAGAGGTAGGAGAGCAGCTTCGCAGGCGGCATGGAGAGGTGGAAGTGATCTTTCTTTGATGCCTGCTAAATGTTCCAGCAGATGAACCCTATATTCTGCCAGGAAATGAGTTTGCCACCAGCCTATTGGGCCTGCCCTAAGAGGTTGGTCTCACACAGCCATCCCTCTTCTGCGCGCCGTAATACATTACGCCACCTCGATTTTTCATTCCTTGCTGCCCGAAATGCAAATTTCTTCTCTGTTGTTTATATTAGGTTTTCAAATATATGGAAATCCGGGAGATCTGGAGGGAAATGCCAGAGCCACGGAGGCACTCAATCTGTCTTTTTGGTCTGACTGACTTCTTTCCATCACTTACCGGACGCGTGATGGGAGCTGAGCGTGGGGTACGGTGCACCAGGACAGAAAAGTGCCCCCCTGGGTAGAAGGCATCAGGGGGGAAAGGGCAGCCCCCATTTCAAAAGGGGCCGCTCTTTGGGCTGTCTGAGCCCGGAGGTGGCCTCATTAATTGTCCTTACTGAGCACCCATATGGGATCAGCAACCCTTCCAGATACTGTGGGCAAAAGGTGAGGCCCCAAGCTCTGCCTAGATGAAGACGGCAGGGGGGCGGAACTCCTACATCGTGCAACAAGCATATATTAAGCATACACTGGGTGCCAGGGATGGTGACACACACGCAGCTATGGCTTAAGGGACATGGCATCTCATCTCATTGTTCCATCCCCTAGGGGGTATCACTTCCATTCGGGAGAATGAGGAACAGTGAGATTCAGAGGTTTCACGTGATACGCCCCATCGTCGCACACACAAGGAAGGGGAGAGGCTGAGTAAGCGCCAATATCTGTATCATTCCATACCAGGGCTCAGCCAACTTTTCTTATAAATGACCAGAGAGTAGACACTTTAGGTTTTCCAGGCCATACAGTCTCTGTGGCAATTACTCAATGCTGTCATTGTAGCTTGGGAGCAGCCACAGCGGGTATGCGAACAGTTGGATGTGGCTGTGTGCCAATAAAACTTTATTAACAAAAAACAGACAGTAGGCCAGGTTTGGCCCCTGGGCTGCAGTTCGCTGACACTGTCCGTGACCTCATGGGGGAAATCACTGTTTTGCGGGAATTCACCAAGACGGTCTTATAGATGCCTGTTATTTCCTACCTTCTAGTGGCCAACAGTGCCAGCCTTCCAGGAAATTCCGCCATTGTCATCATGACACATGGAATTGTGTTTCATCCTCATAGCAACCCAACGAGGCAGGGATTTTAATTATCCCTATTTCAGAAAGGAAGGAGCGGAGACTAGCTCATGCTGAGTCAGTGGCACTAAGTAAGACTCCAAAGCTCAAACTTCTTTCCACTAGGCTCTAGGCCTTTGCCTGGTTTGGGCCAAGTGTAACTGCAATCAGAGGCTGCTCTTGGGGAGAGCTAGGACCTCTTAGGAAATCGGAGGCTGTGCCGAGGCAGGCATCCAAGCCGGATGGGCCTCAGCTGCAAGTCTGTGTGGCCAAAATGAGAAGGAACCCTCTACCTCGGACCCTTCTCACAGCAACCTCCCAGCCAATGTCTCAGGGACCAGCTCTGAAATAACCCCAAATTGTCCAACTGGATCCTAGCTCTGGAAGGCTGGTTTTTCTCCCTAGAAACACGAACAGGCCCATCCATAGACTGATGCCTTTGGCCCTCTTAGATCATTGGTTCTCACCAATTTTCCACTGAGAAAACATTTATTGAGCACCCACTGGATACCAGGCCCTTCACTGACTCACTCAACAAGAATTAACTAGCACCTACTATGTGCCCGGTCCTGTGCTGGCATCATGCCAAGCCAGGTCATGAGGTTCTTAGTCCCACCAAACATGGAGATCCTGGTGCATTAGTCAGGATGATGACAGCTGCTATAACAAATAAATCCCATCATCTTAGCTTCACCAATAGGAGTTTATTTCTTACTCACCTGATTGCTATGGATACAGGGGATGGGGACTGTGACTGGGGATGCGTTCCATACCTTTTCCAAGGACCCAGGCTAAAGGAGGCTCTGCCGTCTTCCATGAGCATCCGCAGAGTCAACCTGGATGCCAGCAGATGAGAGGAGAGAGAGCTGCCATCACTCAGGCAGTTTCTATGGGCCAAACCCATCACCTTGCTCTCGTTCCATGGGCCCAAACACAGTCCCATGATTCCACCCTACAGCAGGGGAGGTTGGGAATGTGGCCCAGGATACGCCTAGAAAGAACAGAGAATGAGTTTGCTGAACAACTAGCTACTCTTTGCTTTATCCAGAGTGCTAGGCATCGTAGAATAATAAAGACGAACAGAGCCTGACTCTGTCTCTCAAAGAACCCCGAAGCCTGGGTGGTGAGGCACAAGCAGGGACGTCTGGAGTAGCAAAAGGGGAGAGAGTACAGCCCTGGCGCCCACTGCTCCCACCACCTCCCTGAATGCCTGCCCACACCTCAGGCTGGTGACTGAAACCCGCTCACCAAGATCCAGCAACCCAGGCGGGACCGCCACCGTCCCCGATTCCCAGCAAGATGACGAGTTGAGTTGGAAAATGAACTCATATGGCTAAGGGCTGCCTGGTGGCTGGGAACTGGACTCACAAACCCACTTCAAATCCTCCCATCAGCCCCATGGGGATGCATGATTTTCTCCATCCCTTGGACATGGAAACTGAAGCCACTTGCTCAAAGCCACAGAGTAAAGAAGTCAGAGGTTTAAGCCGTAACCAGGCAAGGGACATGCTGGACTCCAAAACCCTCCGCATCCAGCATGACACTGAAAAGAGACTGATGCCTGACCCATTCCACCTCTAACTGGCTCAGAAGGGGTGGGAGACAGTGGGGGGGGGATGGGCAGGGAAACAGCCAGAGAATCCTTGGTTAGAGTCTCAGTGTCGATATCGCCCACTTCTGGGGCCCTAGTCTAACAACTTCTGCTCTCCAAACATCAGTTAGAGCTTCCATCAGATAGGAACATTAATCGTCTCTTCCTCCTCCAGATCCTGGACTTGAAAACGCTCTGTGAACTCTAAAGCGCCGTTCTCTGCAGCATCTTCTTTTTCCACGCACCTCCTGGTCATCAGAGGCCCACACTTCTGCAGCCTTGTACGGGAACTCAGCATCCTCCCGCAAGGAGTCCTCTTGTTATCTGAATTCTTTCTGTCCTTTGTGGCCTTGGCATGTGTGAGCTCTTCCTCAGAGGGTGGGAAAGGGCCTCCAGCATTCCTCTCTGCACCCAGACATTGCTCAGCACAGCTGTGGGGACCCCCATGGTCTTGAGGTCTCCCCAACCCCTGGAGCTGGAAGTCACAGCAGCTTCTGTCCTAGATAGAACCCTCTTCCCTCTTGGAAGAGAAATGAGGGGGCTGCCTCTTCGGGGGATAAGACACTGGAGCCAGAGGAAGCAGAAGAGGGGACTCCAGGCTGGGGCTAAGAAAGGAAGGATACCGAGGAAATCCAAGTCATACACAGAGCTCCCACGCACTCCAAATACGTCACAAGGGTAAAAAGGCAGGGGCTGGGAAGGACAGTGCCGGTCTGAGCTCCCTTCCTGCCTCTCTGACCATCCCACACCAGGTGATTCCTCTTCCCATTCTGCTTCCCTCCAAAGTGCTCCAGGGTTCTTTCATTCATTCATTCATCAGATATGTACTGAGCATCCATCAAATTCAGGTCCTGGAGACCAGCAGGACCTTCAGTCATTCTGAGGCTCTTTGTAAGGTGCTCACCCAGGGCCTGGGGCATGCTGAGCCCTCAACACCTCCACCTGCTTCCCCAGGGGAAATCTCATCGTGCAGATTTCTCGGGAGCCATCCACCTTCTGGGATCACAGCCAGGCTGCAGACATCTCCCTTTCATCCACCTGGGTTCTCTAGACAGATGCTCCAGCCCGGGGATTCCTGATCTCCATGTGGGTCTATCCATCATTAGCCAAGGTCAAGCCACAGGTGCCTCCTTTCATTTGCTAATTATGGGTGGCCCGTGGGCCAGTCCCATAAAGTGGACTCTGCTTGACTCCTATTAGTTAAATATCACAGACTCCAAGAAAGGAGGGTGGGCAGCTGGCCTCTCGAGGGTAGACTTTGTATGGTGATGGTGACATTGGACAGGGATTAGGGAATCAAATGGCAGAGGGACAATCTTGCACTTGTCTTGAGGAGAAGAGCAGGGAGGGCTTCCAGGAGGAAGTGGTGTTTAAGCTGGGCCCTAGAGAGTGAGTAGGAGTCTGCCAAGGGCAGAGTAAAGAGGAAATGTTCTAAGCAGAAGGAAAAGAAATGTTCAAAGGGCCTGAGTGGGGAGAAGAGCAAACCATTTCGGGGAGACAGGGCTGCAGAGGGGGTGAGCAAGGGGTGGGACAGGAGGGGTGCAGTTTTATTTGGGGTCTGATTATGGTTAATTTTTTCCTCCTTTCTCTGTAATGAGCATGCATTTCCTTAATCACGAGGAAAAGGGTTTAACAGGGGTTAAAACAAAAAAGAGTGAAGCTTCTTGAGAAGACATAGAAAATCCAGGAAAAGGTTGTTATTACCAAAAAAAAAAAACAGACCAAGGTCAGAAACAGAGCTGGGGGCTGGCGAGGAAGGCGAAGACCCAGCCCTTCTCAACCCCCCACTCCGGCCTTCCTTCCTCGGGGGCCTTCGAGGAGGGGAACCAGGGAGGGGGCCTGCTGTTGCAAGAGTCTGGCATGTGGAATAGATATTGATGTCCCAGAAGGGGGAGCTGGGGGGAGGGCGGACTATTAAAATTCTGTAGTCCTGAAACATACATAAGTCTAAAATAAGACTAATGAGACATTTACTGGCGTGGCAGCCTTGCATTAATGACCCTGCCGAGGATAAGATCGCAGAAGGCTTTCAATGTAATTACCAGGCTAATGACTAGCTGTGACATCATTGAAGACTAGAACCCAGACCTTGTTTTGGATTGCTTTCAAAGTCAGGGCGCCGCCGGCTGCCTCGTGGCCTGCGCGAGCGCAGGGTGCCTGCTCCCAACTTCCTGCACCCTCCTCCCTGCCAGAACCCCCTCCACACACACACACACACACACACACACACATGCCCTCCTCACCCTGCACATACACACCCTGCATGCCTGCATTCCTGGACATTTTAATGAGACCTCTGGGACCGTGAACTTCAAGCAGCAATTTGTCAGCAACAGTGGGAGTTGGGGGAGGAAGTCTTGGAAAAGTGGGAGCAGGGAGCTCTGAGGATATCCAGAAAGAATCTTGAATGAAGAAGTGATGCATTAACAGACGAATGCTTTCCGAAAAAATCAAACCTTTCCACCCCAGGAGACCCAAGATGGACCCAACAGCCAGCATCTAAGTCTTCATCTCAGAGAATCTGAGCTCACCTCATCCATCCATTGAACAGATGCGGAAGGCCGAGGCTCAGAGAGGGAAACTGGCTTCCCCAACAACACACAGCAAGCCTCATGTTCTCCACATGCACTATAGGAAAATTAAAGTGGAGAATGACAGCCCCATCCAGGCTTCCCCCTGCCGGAATCCACACCTCTCTAAATCGCTGATGCCTTTCCCCTGTCATCAAAACCTAGGGGTTCTTGTTAGCTCTTGGCCCGTTGAATTGGACTCATACCTACCCACATGGGATTAGGGAGATGAACCTGAACAATGGCATGGAGCAGGGAAGATATGCTGAGCCCAGCTGTGCCATGCCCGGTGGGAGGGGGGCCTTATTTAATAGATGATGGAGAACCAGGGAAAGAGTCTAAAGTATGGGGCTGTGGCTCCTGGCTTCGGACCAGCTGGATATGCTAGAGACACAGAGTGTTCCTTTAGGTAACCTTCCCTCTTTACTGAGAGTCTACTGAGAATCAGGAAACATCAGAGCAAGCCAAGGTGGGGCATGTTGGAGCAGGAAGCCTGGAGGACAGAATAGATGGCCCAGTGCAGTGAAAGGAAAGGACTGGAAAAGAGATTCAGAACCAAGACTAAGGATCAGGCAATTTGGGGGCTATTCTCTTGCGTGAGTTTGGACCAGAGCCATCATAGGTGGCTTAAAAGAGCCATAAAGAGCCAGACAATAAGTTCCCAGTGAAACAATAAGCAGGGTACTGAAGAGAAGGGGAGAATATGAGGCCGTGTGCAGAGAAATTCATTCTGAGAAGCTCCTGTAGCCGCACTGAAGTAGCCCCACAAAGTCGGTGCATAATAAATCTGATTCATTTCCAGAGACCCTAGAAGTTCATATTCTAGAATCTGAACCCCACCCCCCAAGCCCGTGTGCATCCTTAGCACACATCTGGAAGATCCCGAAAGTGGGGTCAAGTGGGAAGAGTGGCAAGATGGAAGAGCCTTCCTCCCGCCACTGTAGACACAGAAAAACTGAAGCCCAGGTTTGGCCACGACTGGCCCAAAACTCACAGACACTGAGGCACCCTCCCTCGCGGCTCACAGTTCCTTCCATTCCACAGCGGGTTGCCTTCCTGCATTTCAGTTTTAGTAATTCCAAGACGGAAGGCCAAACCAGTGATTCAGCTCAGAAGCTAAACTAGAAAAGGAGGGACTGTCTTAAGTAGCCTGTAGAACTAGCACAAACAGTTGCTCTGTTTGGGGGTAAAGGAGCTGGTTTTCTTTGACACTCGAATATGTCAGCACTTAACAAGGAGGTGGCAGTGAGCTCTTGCATGGGTATCAGGCAACCGATAACCCCCACCTCAGCACAGACTCCCTCCTACCCCCACCCACCCAGGCTTCCAGATATGGAGCCCAAGTCCCAACATTTTGGGTAGCAACCTCCACCTCTACCACCCACCCAGATCCCACTCGGCCTTCGAGACCATCCCAAACTAGCAAAAGTCAGAGACGCCAGCATTTCTGTCCTGACTCTGTCCCTTGCCAGTTGGGTGGCTTTGGGACAGTGGCTGATCCTTAAAACGGAAATATCTTCGGTGTCTCCAGGAAGGGACTGCACCAGATGTCGCCGGAGATCACTAACAAGATGCGGACTTTCTTTCCTCCACTCACCTTTGAGTCAGTGGCAAGGGGCCCTGGAGGCAATAAGCTCATAGGTAAAGGCCACATATACTTCGATTTCCAACAGTCTTGACTTGAAATCTGAACCCACTACTCACAAGCTGTGGGGTCTGGGGGAAAGCTCCTAGGCTGTCCAGTGTCACATCTCTAGCTGTCGATCTGGCACCATCAAGGTACCATTTTGAGTTGGGTTCCCTGGAAGGACGCCCTGAGACGGAGACCAGGGCTGGGATTAGGATGAGGCAAGTGACTTCCCAGGGTACAAAACGTAAGGAGACCCTCACTCTTCAGGCTCACGGAAGGGCAAGGTTAGCCCCCGAGAGGAAGGGTCTCCTGGTCCTAGCCCTGGGTGAGGAGCCTTGTGCAGGAGATGGATTTGCTGGAGAACTCAGGAGAAAATCTGGCAGGGATGGGGAGAAGCTGGGCTGAGCACTGGATGGAGCCAAGCACAGATGTGATTTCAGCTGGGTTCTAACCTCTGCCTGAACCCAAAGGGAGCACGAGCAGAACCAAAATGCTGTCCCCAGGAGGAAGGGGGCCCTTACCCCAGTTAGTCCCTGATTACAGACCAGCCCTGGGTGGGCATAACTGCCCCTCACCCCCAGGCATTTCTGAGCAAGGTGGCTCAAGGGCAAGGCTTGGGAAAAGAGGGGCACCAAGAGCTGTTAGCAGCCAACACAGCAGCGGATGGCTGCCCAGCCAGGTAAAGCAGATTTGGATGGAGAGCAAGCACCTACTCCACAGAGTGGCTGCGAGGATAAAAGAAGGTGATGTGCACACGTGCACAGTGTTTAGATGATACATAGCAGGTTTTCAACAAAAGATAGCTAATATTCCCCTGAACCCAGAGTGTAAGCTCCATGGAAGCAGGCTCCACATCAGTCTTCTTGGCCATTTGACCCCTATCACCAAGCTCAGAGTTAGGCTCAGGGTAGGTGCTCATTTATTTGCTGTATGAATGAATTATTGTTACTGGTATCCATTATTTTGACTGAATCTGACCCTGCAAATATATGGAAGATGGATTTGATTACTCTTTCTAAAACTTGAACTGGCAGGATGCATCTAAGAGAAAGAATTTTAAGTTTTATTTTTTTATTCTTATTATTTCCTTTAAAAAAAAAAAAAAAAAAGATTTATTTATTTATCTTTCCCCACCCCCTCGTTGTTTATATTTGCTGTGTCTGCTCGTTTTCTTTGTTTCTTCAGGAGGCACCGGGAACCAAACCTGGGGCCTCCGACGGGGGAGGGAGGCACCTAATCCCTTAAACCACCTCCATTCCCTGCTTTGTTGTGTCTCTCGTTATGTTTTTCTTCTTGTGTCTCTTGTTGCATCATCTTGTTGTGTCAGCTTGCCACACCTGCCCGTCACACCAGCTCGCTGTCTTCTTTAGGAGGCACAGGGAACCAAACCAGGGACCTCCCGTGTGGTAGGCAGGAGCCCAATCACTTGAGCCACATCCGCTTCCTATTATTTCCTTTTGAATGTCCAGCCTGGACACAGCCTCCCAAGCCCTGGGACGTTCTGGGCCTTCTCCCCTCTGCTGTTTTGAGGGGACTGGTTCCCCTCGGCATCCTCAGATCTTTCCTTTCAGCCATCCCTAAGCCAGACTCCTATCAGGTCATGGTGTCCCTGGCTCTTTCGCTAGGACACAACTCTCCGTGTTTCCCTAGTTTTGATCTGGGCCTGCCAACTTTGGTCCCGTTGCCACTGAAACTACATCCAGGAACGGAGCCCTCCTTTCATGGTTTGGAATCCAAAACTTCCCTTTTAGTAACGGGGCTGGGGAATCGGTGCTCATTCACCAGCCACCTTGGGGAGGTGCCACTTCCTTGCTGTTTGACCTCCAGCAAAATTGCTTCACTTCTCTGCACTGCAGTTTCCTTGCCAAAAAAAATGAGGAACAACCATATTTACCTCACCAGGTTATAATGAGGATTTGATGACATAACTTGGGAAAGGAGAATCTGGTCAGTCATACCCTTGCTTTAGAACCTTCAGTGGCTCCCCATTGCTCTGTGACAAAGCCTAATCAATTACAAACCACAAGTCCACACCTGGTCTGATCTCTACTTAAATTTACGATCTATCTGAGCCCTGACTTTGTGCACCAGCCTTCCTGGCTTCTTTTCCTTTGATCCTAAGTTCCAAACATCCTACTGTCTCAGGACTTCCACACATGCTCCTTCTCTCTCTCCCACCCCATGCTACACACACACACACACACACACACACTCCACCAAGTTCACCCCAACTCCTCTAATTCTAAATGCTCTAATTCTAAATGCCACCTCCTCTGGGCAGTCCTCCATGACTTCTTCCTAAGCCCTTGCCTCTCCCTGTTCTTCTCCCTAACGTACTTTTTTACAATTACATGTATCCAGTTTGCACTATGGCTCAGGTCTGTGTGCCCCACCGGAATGTGAGCTCTGGGAGAGCAGAGGCTGTATCTAGATGTTCTGCCCTGTACCCCCAGTGCCTGACATTGAGTAGGTGCTCAATAAACATGTGATGAATGAATGGTTGGTACCAGCTCACCTTGAGTATCCTCCACCAGAGCTTTGCCAGGTGGGGTCTGGTCTTCGTAATTGCAAACGGATGCCACCCCCCACCCCTATCCTCCTTCACCCCGCCTTCAGCTGTCTGCCGGCTTGGAATGCCATATATTTTCAAGGCATTACCTTGTGATGTGCATTCACGCCACCCCCGGCAGCTCTATCTTCCCCTCCCCAGCGTCCATTGGCATAATCAACCGGGGGCCTGCCCAGAACCTGCCAAGCTTGTATTAATGTTGGCTCAGGGAGAGATTTATTCCTTCCCAGCACAGCTCCAGCTGGTCCCGACTCAGCTAGGACTCCCCCCACCCTTATACCTTCCCTATACAAACACGCACACACACACACACACACACACACGAGCTCAATGTCGAGCCAGTTCTGATTAGCTTTGGGGAGGGGAAGCTCCTTGGCCTCTGCCAAATACAGTCAATCAGCCCCAGAGAGTTCCAGAGCCTCTGCCTCTTGGGACCTGGAAATCCCTTTGCTGCTTTGCCAAGGGCCACAAGACAACCCAGGTGTGTGACTTGAGCGGGTTATGTACCTCTCTGATCGTCACTCTCTGCATTTATAAAACGGGGATGATATTAGTGATATAAAATCATAAGGTTGCCCATGCATTAGATGGAGTATTTGAAAAGAGGGAGCTAAAGAGTCCCAGCCCTTGGAGGTGGGAGGGGTATAAAACTGAACGTCTACCCCTACGTCAGCCCAAGATGGAATTACTCTGTAGTCTCTAACTCCCTTCCAGCTCCAATCACACACCTTCTGCAGGTAGACAGAGCACAGCAGCTCTCCTAGACTCAGGCTGCAGCCTCAGCTGACTCTGTCGGTCTCACATACCCCTGAGCCCTAGTCCCACCAAACTCCTCACTGAACACAGGACATGCCACCAGTGCACATGCTGTTCCCTCTGCCACGGTTTCCCTTTCACCTATTCTCTGCCTAGAAGACTTCTATTCATCCTTCAAAGCCCCAGATCCAAAATCACCACTTGTCCTCCTCGGCCCCAAACAGAGTTAATTTCCTGAGTCACTGTAGAACCTCATAAAATATTATATTTTCATGCTATTCACACTGTATCACCACCAAAACGGTAAACCCCTTTGGCATAGGGGCCTTCCGTGTTCATACTTGATTCCATAATGCCGATGTTTGAATGAATGAATTATTCTTTCTGTCCCCAAAGCATCACACCAAGACTGGGGCATATGAGTTACCTAATGAATGTTTGTAGTAATAATCGATTAATTTATCTCTCAATCCCCAGAGCCTAGTGCAGTCACTGTTGGATTGAATGAATTGTGCTCTGTGTTCCTAGTGCTTAGTAAGCATCCTGGAATACAGAAAGCGCCCAGGAGAGGCTTGAATGAGTTTTCATGTCCCTAAAGGCTTGAATCGTGCCTAGCTAACTATTGCAACCTCACATTTTCGCAGCTCAACAAATGGGGCTTTATCATGTACATGAGATGATGCAGTGCAGGGCCGGGTGGGCAGAAGACAAGTGTGGTGGGGGAGGGACCCTGCTCCACTTGTCCACTCGGGAATTCAGATTATTGATGGCTCTGCCAGTTTGGACAAGTGGCCTGCCAGGGTCACCTTGGGTGCTGACACCCAGCAGGAAGGGTGGGGAACAAGCATGGAAGGTCACCTGTAGAAGGGTTTTATGGGGCCTGGGAGGGGTCACATTACTTCTGCTCACATTCCATTGGCTAGACTTTAGTCACACAGCCTCATCTAGCTGCAAGGGAGGCTGGGAAATGTAGTCCATGTGCTCAGGAAGAAAGAGGAAATGGGTTGGATGAGAAGGTATCAGTCCTGCAAACAACCAGTCAGTGACCAGTGTGTTTGAATGAAGAGTAAGTTCAGCCCTATGTGAATGGCAGCACAAGGTTTGCACAAAGTAGGTGCTCAGAAAATAGTTGCAATAATTCATCTCTGTATCTCCAAAGCCTTCCACAGGGTCTGGCATGGACATGGTGCTCAGGAAATGAGAGGATGGGGAGTGGACAGGCAGATGGAGGAGTCCCTACAATCCCAGAACCTAATAAAATTCTTGGCACATATTCAGGGCTTAGGAAATCGTTACCTCCATCAACTATGGCAACGAGCAGCCCTGGCAAACTCTTGCCTCCCTGGCCTTCAGACCACATGGGACTGCTGGGTCCCATGGGATCTGCCCTTGGACATGACCCCTTGGTCTATGCCGGTCATATCACTCGTGACACCCTGCACAATGACCTGGGTGGCCACCTGCCAGCTTCCAAGCCGGAGAGGGGTTCCCTCCAGGTATCTGTGGCTCCAGCTCCCTCCAAACAGGAGAGGGGAAGGAAGGGGGTGGGGAGCCCGAGCAGGGTTTTCGATTCAAGGTCTGCTCCCTGCTTGAGTGATCAACATCATTTCCATACTATAATTACATTGCCCAATCCTCTCCTGATTTTACTGCTATCTTGTAAGCCGTCCCGGTTGTGAGTAATTTAAAGCTATATGAGATGTCAGACTCCGTGAAACAATCACCCCTCCAAGAAATATGGCCCTAGATCATAATTGATAAGTCCCATTAGGCAATGGGGCCTCTTATTTCCTATTGGTCTCTTCTGAGATGGCCTTGTTGATTCGCCTAATGCAGGCTCCGTCCCCAGCGTTACGAGAGAGAAAGATTCATCCAGTGTTGGGGTACAGGGGCTCAAAGGATGCAGGTGGGGTTGAGGAGGGGTCAGGGTTCTGGCTAGGCCCGAAAGACAGCAGCTGGTTTCCTCCAGGGTCTCCTTGATTGGTTTGGTGTACAGCACTCCCCAAAGGCATTGGAATTCATGTGAGGGGCCAGAGAATCCTGTTCTTGGGGGGCTTGGGTAGTAGAAAAGGAAGAGGGAAAGCAGCTGGCTCCAAGCTCAGAGATGCTCCCCAAGAGATGTCCCGGAGCCCCGTAGGTGTTTGAGAAGGGGCACATCTTTGCAAAGGCATCCCCGCCCCCCTCAAATTGCAATGTCTCCTTTCCCCAGCCTTTATCCTCTCACCTGCCTTTCCTAGTCCAGGGCTCAGAGAGGAGAGGCCTCTCCTGTCAAAGAGGAAAGCAAGCTGGAAAGAAAAGGAAAGGGCACTGGATGAAAGTCAGGCACTGAGCTTCTGGACCCTTCCCTGCTCTCAACTTGCTGAGCTGCTCTGAGCAAGTCCCTTTCCCTGTCTGGGCCTCAGTTTCCCCATCTTAAAATGAAGGGCTAGTTCAGAATGAGCAGTACCAAACTGGCAGCCCCTTGGCCGAATCTGGTCCCCAGATTTTATCCACCATACCCAGTGTCCTAAACATTTTTAATTAGCTGCTAACATTTAAAAATCAGGAAATCCCACACAGGGGTCCAGGTTTATAGCTCTTCTTATAGAATTCTGATTGGAAGCACTGGGTCTGCATTCCCACATGGCCTCACACAGCTGGAACTGAGTGGCAGCTGACTCATTAGATAAAACATGTGCTCTCTAGTTAACCGCAGTCCCCTCTACTCCCTACTGCCTTGTACCTTGTTTCTCTCATTTATGTTATCAACTGGTCTTCCTAAGCTTATGTGTTTGTAATCCCAAGATATCTGTCCCCAAACTCTAACTTTATCAATCCACACTCACACAGGAGCTAAGGCTAATAACTATCATCTGTGACTACTTCTTTCCAACACTGATTAACCCCTGAGCGGTGGCAATTCAGGCATCATGGACAGACTCTCCTGCCTTGTGGACCCTTGCCCACAACTGAGACTATCTGATACCTGGTACACTGGAACTCCATCTTATTACCACCCAAGCCCCAAGTCTCCACTGCTTCAGTTCTCTGCCTGATTGATTTGTTTGTAATTCTGTCATTCCCCGTGATCGGACCAAGGAGGGTAGAGGGATGAGAGTGGGGTGGGAGATTCTTCTCTGGCAAGATATGTCAAAACTGCCTGTCTATCTTTTGGGCGCAAATGCTGTTTCCCAAACGCCATCGTCCATGTTGCTGTAAAGAGTGACGGGCCTGCTATCATACATTACTGTTGCATTTTCGTTTGCAATATCTGTTTTCCCTTCCAAAATTTGCTGAGTGATTGAGAGGCCGTGGTTGCTTTCTTGGAGATGCGTCATAAGGCCTCCTTCACGAACAGGCCAGGCAACGTGGATGGGAGATAAGGGAAAATTGTCAAGTACCTCTCCAAGCTGTTTCTCGCTGGCACATCTTTGCGCGTTTCCCCCAGTCCACGGCTGTTGCGGGGAGGTTGGTTGGTGAAGCTGGTTTAAACTCTTTTTATAATTACTTGGCACGGCCTTCAAAAGCCAACGGGATGTGGAGCCGACCGAGCGCCCATCCGTGCAGGGACTGTGCTGGGAACCAGGACACAGGAGAGTCAAAAAGCAATGCCTCTACTCTCTTGGAGCCCGTATGCCAGGGTGCAAGACAATGAGAAGCAACATATAAAACAGCTAGTGGCAAGAAACACTGGGAAGCAAAAATAAAGCCGAGTAAAGAGAGAGTGATGGGGGTGGATATTTTTGATGAGCTTGGTCAGGGAGAGCCAGTCCAAGAGGTAGCATTTAAGCAGAGCCCTGGATGAAGGAGTAGAGGAGGCCAGGCCTCTACCTGGGGGAAGAGCTGTCCAGGGCAAGAGAACAGCAAGTGCAAAGATCTGGAAGCTAGACCAGGCTTGGCATGTTTGAGGAAGAGAAAGTAGGTCTCAGTGGTCAGAATAGAGTGAGTGGGGGAAGAATGGAAGATGCTATGGTCTGAGAGCTGGTCCCATCTCCTGCTGTTGACCTCTGACCTTGACCCTAAATGCTCAATCTGGAGGTGCTAAGAGCTCCCCATACTACCTCCCACCCATGTCTCTGCTCTCACCCTCCCTCCTGCCTACATCCCCTACCAAATACCCTACCACAGAGGAAAGCATGATGTCTCATCTTGAGGATATACTGAAGACATATGATTGTAATTATTTTGTAAGCCAGCTGAAATATTTGTACAGGGATTAGAGAATACATTACAAATGTCCATACCTGGGACTTGAGATGTTTGGATTTCAGAGAGGAGAACTAGGCCTTGGTGGCTATAGTCCCGGTAACTCAGAAGGCAAGAGGCAGGCATGCGTGATGGCCAGCCTTGGTTCTGGGTTAGGTCCAGCAATAGTGGCCCCTAAGACTGACCCACTTTGGGGATAACTGTTGGCAAAGTAATTGTAAAGTTCTCTGTCTCCCTGGGCCCTGAGGATGGGGGGACCCAGTAATCCTTTGCATTTGGGAAGTAGCCACAAACTGCTTTGCGTCGATGAGTACATCTGAGTCTCACAACCCTCTCTGCAGATAAGGAAACAGAGGCTCAGAGAGGGGAAGGAACTTCTCCAAGGACACACAGCTGTGAGTTGGGTTAGAGCTAGCCCTGCAATCCAGATCTACTGCTCTCCCACAAAGTCCTTCCCAGGCCTCCACCCTGTCTTCCACCTCAGGGAACCTGGGCTGTTCTGGAACTGAGACTGTCAGAGAGCTGGCCGGTGAAGGATGGATCTGTGGCCCTCTGAATCATCTGCTTGTTTTCAGAGCTTTTACAGAAAGACAGCGCCAGACTGAGTCTGGGCCCCAAGTCTGTCTTGCCAAGATGACCGCATCAAGGAGAAGGCTGAGAGGGCCCCGCCCCCACCCCCCTCTTCAGTCTCTCACTCTGGGAAGAAGGAATGCCAAGCCCTGTCCATGTAGCGGCCCCGTCCGTCCAGGCTGGACCTACCCTCACTCCAAACTCCACCTTCACAGAGCACACATGGCCATCTCTCTCTGACCCCTGGCCCTACCTCGCCCCATCACCTGCACCAAAGCATTCACTGTGGGATCAGAATTCCAAACATCAGCTCTGGTCTTGGCAACCCTTGCTTAAAATTTCAGGCCTCTGTGGCCTTCAATCCCCAGCTTGGCACTAAGAAGCCTCTGCAATCTGCCCCCACAACTCTTCCAGCTCCCCTTCACTCCAGCCCTCCCCAGGCTCTCCTGCATGCCCCTAGGCTTCAGGTCACACCTGCTGTGCTCGTGGCCTCCAAGACCCTGACCTTTCCACCCCTCAACCTCTGCTCAAACCCTCACTCCACTGGAAAAACCTGCTTTCTGCACTCAGGTATGTGTGAGGGGAAAAAAAAAAAAAGACAAAATTGACTATATGAAAAATGAGAACACCTGTCCTTCAAAGGTCACCAGGAAGAGAGTGAGAAAGCAACCCATAGAGTGGGAGAAGATATTCACAATAAGATATCTGACAAAGGACTCGTATACAGAATATGTAAAGAGCACCTACTAACCAATAAGAAAAAGGCAGACAACCCAATAGGAAAAAAAAAAGTAGCCAGAAGACTCGAACAGGCCCTTCACCAAAAGAAGGTGACCAGATGGCCCATGAACATGAAAATGTGCTCAGCTATTGTCATAAGGGAAATGCAAATTAAAACCACAAGGCAATACCACCTCACCACCACAAGAGTGAAAATGACATGAAGATGACAGAAAATACCAAGTGCTAGCCAGGTTATGTTGCTCAAACTCCCATACACTTCTGGTGGGAGTGTTCATTGGTACAACCGCTTTGGAAAACTGCTTGACAGCATCTGCTGAAGCTCATCAAATGCACACCCCAATGACCTAGCAAGTTTACTCCTAGGTAATACCCAACAGAAATTCATACATAGGCTCACCAAAAGACTTGTTCTAGAATATCATAGCAGCACCACTCATGATGACCAAAAACGGAAACAACTCCACTCTCCAGCAAGAAAAGAACAGGTAAATAAATCACAGGTATAGTCATGCCTTGGAATTCTGCATGGTAATGAAAATAAATGAGATGCACTTACACACGACGGGGACAAATCTCACAAACATAATACAAAGCAAAAAAATTGCCAAACATAAAAGGGGACATAATGTATATTAAAATAGACAAAATTAATCCATGGTCTAGAAGTCAGGTTAGGGATTACCTGCAAGAGGCTGGAAAGAGTCTTAGGAAACTTCAGGGGAGATGATCATACTCTGTTTCTAGATTAAGTTGCTGGTTGCCTGAGGGCATTCATCATGTGAAAATGTATCAAGCTGTGCACTTGTCTAATGTCTTTAAACAGCTACAAATGTAAGAATTTAAAGAAAGTCTACCTGCCTTTGAAGTCCAGGTCATGTCCTTCCCCGAGCAGACCAGCCCCCCATTTCAATTTCGCATCACCTTTTCCTATATCTGCCTGCGGCCATCAGAGCGTGTCCAGTGTGTGTGTGTCCACTCTGCTAGTCTGTGAACCCCCTGAGGGCAGAGTTTGGATCTGGTAGACTCTGCCATCTCATCTATTTTCTGATGCAGCTACCAAATGGTACATATTCAGGAAAGTACATGCTGAATTGAATAGGCCTAGCATAGTGGGGAAAGAAGGTGTTAACCTCAGGCTCACCTAAATTCCAATTCCGCCTCAGGGCCTTTGCACTTGCTGCTTCCATTGCCTGAAGCACTCTCCCCGGATATCCACAGTGCCTTGCTCCCTTCCTTACTTCACTCAGGTCTCTGCTTAAAGTCACCTTACCAGGGAGTCCCTCGCCAAACATCTTATGTAACATAGTAATATCCCCTTCATTCTCTAATCCCTTTCCCTTATTTTTATTTTTTTCTTTGTAGCACTTGATAGCATCTGATATACTATGTCTTTATCTATTTGTTTGTTTCCCTTTCCTCCCCCTAACACTGGGACGCAAACCCCAGGAGAGCGGAAACTTGATCAATGTGCTTTTCTCTGCTATAATCCCAAATGCTGGAATGGCACCTGGCACTTAGTATGTTCTCAATAAGTATCTGTTGAATGAATGAGTGAATTAATAAATTGACGACTCTCGCCATTTTCTTGCTGTGGGAACTTTGGCTAGAGTGGTGCGTCTCTGAACCTTATTTTTCCTCATCTGTGAGTGGAGCTAGTGGTAGCACTTACCTCCTAAAGTTTGTGGCGGGGACTGACTATGACAATCCATGAAGAGCCCTCCAGCCTGCCCCTGGCACAGGGTATGCTCTCAGGAAATGGTAGCTGTTCCTCTCACCATCACTTGTCATTCTAAGGTATGTACCTGGCTGTATCTCAATCTCCCTGAAATCGGGGTGCCTCTTGCAATGGCTATGCCGTCGTTTACTTGGCAGAGCCCGGGTGTGTTTTGCTTTCCATGGCATCTCCCATGCCGGGCAGAGGGCCTAGCAGAAGGAGTAGAGTAAGCACTGGAAGGGGAGTCAGGAAGCCTGGGGTTTGCCAACAATGCTCCGTGTGACCTGGGAAGAGCCTTCTGAGCCTCAGTCTCTTGACTCTAAAGTAGGGACGTGGGCTGGTGGGTAGGCAAAGCTTTTTCTAGCTCATACAAACAGCAAATAACTAAGGGATGGTATCACTGTCCCAAATCTTCCCATGGGGCCAACTGCCCCCGTTCATGGGGACCCACAGATACCACAAACATCACACAGCAAAACGAAGCCCAGCATCTTCTCCCAACCTGCTCCCCATCCCTGCATTCACCGTCCCTGGCCTGAGAGTCATTTCTGAATCTTCCTTCATGTCTTTATCCACTCAGCTAACAGGATTGGCCAACTTTAGTTCCCCAACGTCTCTATAGTCTCCATTCGCTTCTCTCCTCCTCACCACCTCTGCCCTGGCCACACCCATCTTCCATCTGTTCCAATACAATGTCCTCTTAGTCTTTGGATTAGACGGAGTACAAACTGCCCTACTACCCTAACAACGAGAACCCAGATTCAGATTCTCAATCCAGAGAGAAGTTTATTATTCTCTCATGCATCACTCTTGATATCAATTGGCCACCAAAGTGGGTAGGTTCTCTGCTCCACGAAGCCTTGCTGGGATCCAGGACTCATCCCTAGGGCGGGAATTGGCAAACGTTCTGGAGAGGACCAGGTGGTGACTATGTTAGGCTTTGAGGGCCGTCTGAGTCTCTGTCACCACCACCCCACTCTGCCATGATAGTGGAGAAAGCAGCCACAGATGATAATTAAATGAATGACGGAGACTGTATTCCAACCCAACTTTATTTGCAAAAACAGACTGTCTGCCAACCCCTACCCTAGAGTCACACCCTCATCTCCGTGGTTGAAGCTTCACAGTCATCTCCCCATCATGTTGATAGCATCCAAGACAGGGAAGAAAAGAGGAGAATGGGGCAAGCAGCTTCCTTTCACGAAGGCGTGCAGAAGGTGAACGCATCACACCTACTCACATTTCACTGGTTAGAAACTAGTCTCGTGGCCACACGTCATCACAAGGCAGGCTGGGGAATGCAGTCTCTAGCTGGGCAGCCCTGTGCCCTGCTCAACTTTCCAGAAGGAAGAAGAGTTCATTGGATAGTGGGAGATCATTATCAGTCTTCACCACACTTCCCAAGTCAACAGCCCTAGCCAGGCCCTCTCCTCCTCCAAGCCATTGTCCATCCTTTGTCCATTCAGAAGGATCTTGCTACAGCACAAATATGATCATGCTGCCCCTTTGCTCAAAATACTTCCCACTGAGAGGTGATGAGTTGTTTGTTTGTTTATTGTTTATTATTATTATTAATGAAATAATGAAAGTGTTCTAAGAATGATTGAAGTGATGAATGCACAAATATGTGATTACACCGAATACCACTGATTGTACACTTTGGGTGGATTTATGCTTTATTAATATGTATCAATAAAATTATTTGTTAAAAAAAATGCTTCCCAGTGAGTTCTGGAATCATAAAGGTAGTCAACAAAGTGAACAAATGCTTGTTGAGAGTCATCTAATGTGCTAAGAAATGGAGCCTCAATGGAAAGAGAAAAAAGACATAGTCCCTGGCCTCAAGGAACCTTCAATCCAGTGGGCGTTAACTAGAAACTTCTTCATTTAGACCACAAGGTCCTTGATAGCCTGAGCCTTGCCTCACGTTAACCTCATCTCCACCTAATCCAGTTTGCAACCTATGAAAAAGCCAGACTAAACTACTTCAGCTTCCTTGACCACACCATGCTCCCTCATGCGTCTAAGGCTTTGCACGTGTTGTTCCCTCCTACATGAAATGCCATTCCCTGCTTGAGCGTCACATTCTCTTAGGAGTTTCCCTGACCCTTCCCCAATTGAATCAGGTACCCCTTCTGGCTCCCAGTGCCCCCTATGCTTCTACCATCACATTGTCGATCACCCTGGCTCATGATTGCCTTTTCTCCAAAGAGCCTGCAAGTCCCTCATCGATATAGGACTCCAGTTTGTTCACTTAATTTCCCTAGGGCCTTGCACTGTGGCTTGTGAAAAATAGGGCTTAATAAAATTTTGTAAAAGAGCAAGGAAAGAAGGAAGGGAAGGAGGGAAGAGGAAGGAAAAAAGGAAGGGAGAGTGGAAAAGAGGCAGGGAAGGGAGGGAGGGAGGGAGGGAAAGTTAGAATATCCTCTGGACACCAAAGCCTCATTTACTATCCTGCCACAGTCCCTGGATTTTGACCATAAAGGAGACGAAGTTAATGAAGATTACACTGACATTCTTAAGTCTGAGAAATGACAAGTTACCAGCAAGGTTTACTTTCCCATTGTCTCCTTTTGTTTTTCATGTTTCTTCTTCCAATACTTTATTTATCTCTGTCTATTTAATGATGATACAACTCACATCCTCCTTTTCTTGCCCTTAAACTCCTGCATTTTTAATTGAGCAAGTAAGCTTAATTTCTTTTTTTTTTCTAACAAATCTGAAAGGTCTTGGGCCCCAACAGGAAAATGAGCGATGAATTATGCAGACAGCAAACACCGATCTGACTTTTGTGAGGCGTTGGGTTAGAATTGCCAAACTATTGCAGCCCCAAATCCAGGAAACGTGGTTTTACACTTTCTCAGACATCTTTACAAAAGGGTGACAGCAGATTTCACAAGTGAAGGGAAACCGGAGAACCGGACTGCTTTTCCAGAAATGGGACAAGCTGTGACGCCCATCTACTCTTGGCCCTTTTGAGTGCGGACTCAGCATCCTCCCCCGCATTTGGCAGGAGGCAGCGGTGTCAGCTCCAGCCGAGAAATAAGGTCTGGTGCCTTCCCACAATGATGGCCATTTATCAGGGATGACACTCAGTGACTCAGGGGACTGGAAATGGGAGGTGGCACCTTCCATTTGAGGTGGAGAAGAGTCGGAAATCCATCTGCAACAAGGGTAGCCCAAGTAACACGGGATAGAATACATTTGTTTGGTGTTCCATCCACTAATATTTATTTAAGGCTTATTTTTGTCCTGTTGAGTTATCCAGGCATTTTGGAACCAGAATAATCAAGACAGACCCAGCCCAGCTTCCATAGAGCATATGTTTTAGTGCTAGAGACAGGGCAAAAAATAAGCCAGCTAGGTCATTTCAGCTGGTTTGGTGAATGATGAAAAGACCATAAAACAATGTGTTGGGAGAGAGTGATGATGGGGGATGGAGTGGGTGGCACTTGTTTAGATAAAGTGTTGGGGATTGAATCATGTCTCCCAACAAAGGCATGTTCAGGTCCCAGCCCTTGGTCCTGTGGGCATGAACCCATTTCTAATGGGACCTTTGAAGATGTTAAGGTGTGTCCAACCCAAACTGAATGAAGGTGGGCCTTCATCTAATATGCCTGAAGTCCGTATAAGCAAAGGAAATGGGACATGGAAAAAGAAGCCATGGGAAGTTGATGGAACCCAGAAGAGAAAGGAGGAGACGCCTCCACATGCATTGCCATGTGACGGATAAGCCAAGGAACCCCAAAGATCGCTGGCCAGCCAGAAGATTAGGATCTGCTGGCTTACCCCAGGAGGAAGCAAATCTTATAGTCTCTGAAACCATGAGCCAATAAATTGATTACTGTTGTTAAACCAACCCATTGCATGGTATTTGTTTTAGAAGCCAGGACACTAAAACAATACATATGGGCAGGAAGGCTTACCAGAGGAGGTGATGTCTGAGATGACATCCCAATGCCTGGGAGGCAGCCATGCAAAGATCTGGGGGAGAGTGGTCCAGAAAGAGGAAACACCAATGCAAAGGCCCTAAGATGGGAATAACAATGGAATATGATCTGGGCATAATGAGGATCCAGGAGACTAAAGCATAATGAGTAAGGGGCTCTTTCTCACCAATCTTACCAACATTCAAGTCCAGCATTTGGACTCTTTTCAGTTTTGGAATAAAGCATTTTACGTTATTACTTGGGAGCCATAGAATGTCAGAGCCAGAAGGAATTTCGAGGTGATTCATTTTAGCCTCCCCATTGGACTGACAGTGAAACTGACCACACAGTGGCTTCACTGAGCTGTCAAAAGTATGGAAATATTGGCTTATCAAGGCGTTGGAATTGACAGTACCTAACAGTACATGGATCTAGGGTTTATAAATCATTTCTATACTTATGAGCTCTGTAAACTCTCATCCCAGCCCTCCGAGGTAGGCCTTTTCACTTCCATTCTACCTACAAGAAAAACGAGTTTCAGCGAGATGCAGTGATATGCCCAAGTTCACATGGTTGGTAAGCAGCAATGCTGGGATTAGAATTCAAGTGTCCTGCTTCTATGTTGATTGCTGTTTCCAGGCTCCAAATCTCCCCAGACTTGTCCTATAATGAAAAATGGTCCACGTTGTAAATAAGAACAGTAGGATTCTGGTCCCTGCTCTACTCTTCTTGGGCTGTGAGACTTTGGTGAGGTCCTTTTCCCTCTCTGAAGTGCTTTCCTCACCTGTACAAGGATGACAATGGTGACTGCCTTCTATCAGGCTTATCACACGCCTGGCGCCTTATAACATGAACACAGAAGGATGTGAGGGCTTTATGGCTGAGAGCAGTGTGAGAGGGATTTACGGTTAAGTCCACCTCCACCCCTTGCCTCAGTTGTTGTGAGAATCGTGTGAGATAATGTACATAAACTACCTGGCACAGAACAAAAGTTCAAGAAGCGGTGTGCTAAGCCTTTGTTTCTCTCACTTAACTGGGTCTTTATATCTAACTGCCTCCTACTGATCCACTCAGCAAAGGGCTCTGGTAGCCAACTTGATCCCAGAACTCAAACGATATTTATAAAGGTATGATTCCCTTTCTTTTTCGCTTAAATGGGCTTGTTGGGCTAGCCTGCAAAATGTTGTTTTTACTATTTTCTACAGAGCAAATATTTTCCAAGTTACTTACCAAACAACACAATGAGCATAAAATACAACCCATTTTTAAGTTGGAAGGTATCTGTACAGTGATTTCTCTACCGTTGTATATAAAATATTTTTACTGTAAAACTAAGTTAATGTTATTAAATACTGCTTTGCACCATAATAAAAATATTAGTACTAACTTACATTAAAAAAAAAAAAGATGTTGTGTTGCCATCATCATCACCATCATCATCACCACACCATCAGCTCTCACCATCATCATCAGCCCTCACCATCATCATCATCACCATCAACCTCACCATCAACCTTATCATCAAATATCGCTATCATCATCACCCATCAGCATTACCATCATCACATCTTCATCATCAACCATCACCATTATCACATCATCATCATCACCATCATCATCATCACCATCACCATCATAATCGCCATCGTCATCAACCATCACTATCATCACCATCATCACCATTATCCTACCATCATCACCATCACCATCATCACCATCATCATCACCATCACCATCATTTTTCCCATCAGAGCTCATCAACATTAAATGCTATCCAAGCTAAAAAGCACAGCCCAAATGCAAAGAATCATTATTACTACCAGCTAAACCTTCTCTCATGTTCAGTGCAATGCCCAGGAGAAACTTGGCCATGAATCCCTGTATCTTTTCATTCCTTTATTCAGCCAATATGTATTGAAGCTCTCTATGTGCCAGGCATTGGGGCAGGCACTAGGGCCCCAGCTGTGAGTAAAAACAGACTAGTCCTTGCCCTCATGGAGCTCATGGGCTAGAGGGGAAGCCCAGGAATAAACAATTAAACCAACAAATCAATACCCTAATTACAGGTTGCTGTGTTATTTAATTACAGAGGGTGATTAATGGCTCCTGGACTGGGAGGAACTTTTCAGAATGTGTAGTGCCTTGGAGGTGACAGGCACAGCGAGTTCTTAAATCAACAAAACACTGGCATGTAGTCGAATGGCCTCTCTCGGGGGTGATGAAAAAGCCTGTATTAGAAGCTGGAGAACCTGGCTTTGACCTTGGAGCCAAAGCTCCCACACTCACAAACACAAGTTAGGAGAGCCCCAGGCACCTCATCCCAGTGGGGGCAAGGAAAGAGAGGAAGGAGAGAAAGAATGGAGTACAACCTCGGTGCTGTGCTTGTGTAGCTTCATTTCGTGTGCATTAGGACTTACGAGCTGACATGCTGGGTGGGGAGGTCCCCAGGGTCACACAGTGAGACCAGGCTGAAGTGGGAGCATTCCCAAGTCTGTTGGCTCCAGGAGCCCTGATTGTAATCACCATGCATTCCTGGCTCCCTTTCCTGAGGGTCTTGGGTACATAGGGCCAAGGGAACAGTAGGGAAATCTGGATGAAATATCCAGTGGGCTGGAGAATGGCTTGCAACTCTGGGATGGGTCATTCCCCCGAGAAATCATGGAGCCAGTGTGGAAGCAATGCCAGTCTCCTCGAAAGACACGCCCTCCTAAAATATTCCTTGACTGGAAGGGGCATGCAGGAAGCTCTCAAAAGAGTTCCTGAGTCCTGAGAGCTGAGGGTCTGGTGACCAGTTGCCGTCACCTCCACTCACCCGCACATACACACACCCCTCTGGGAACGTCACCAGCCACATCGGGCTGCAGCTCTGCGCTTCAGCTGCTGCATCTGTACAGGGGACTCAGTAAGCGGTCCTGAAGTATGCGTGTGAGGGCAATGGGGTGTATGGGAATCCCCTAAATTTTCAATGCAGCATTTACGTAATCTAAAGCTTCTTTTAAAAAAATAAAGAGTTATTGTTATTATTTTTTTTTAAATCAGTCCTGCCTTATAGGGTAACTGTCAGGATTCAAGGAGCAAATCCATTCAATGCTGTTGGCACCTAATAAATAGTAGTATTTGGTTGTGAGTATGGTCAACACCACGGCAGGACAGATGTACCCATACCTAATCAGAGGATGTGACAGTTCACTTTTTTTTTTTTTTTTTGAGGTACCAGGATTGAGGATTGAAACTGGGACCTAGTATGCAGGAGGCCGGTGCTCAACCACTGAGCCACATTGGCTCCCCTGAGTGGGCTCCCTCGTCTGTTTGCTTGTTGTTTTGCTTGTCTGTCCATTGCTTTTGCTCGTTGTCTGCTCATTGTTTTTGCTCGTTGTCTGCTCTTTGTTTGTTTTCTTTAGGAGGCACAGGGAACTGAACCTAGGACCTCCTATGTAGAAGGTGGGCACTCAACTGCTTGAGCCACATCTGCTCCTCCACAGTTCACTTTTGATAAAGAATTTGTGTCTTCAGTTCTCTCTGAAGAACAGTCCTCAAAGCAGTACTTTCTCCAAGTGGCTCTGAAAGATATCCTTGACAGAGTTTCTAGAGGAGATGCCCCTTCTCAATCCAGTTTTTCTTTTCCTCATAGCAACCTTTTCCTTCCTGGTTCCTACCATGCTGGGGAATCTCATACCTACTGGTGTGGTTACTTTTTTGTTCATCTCTCTGCCTCAGTTTGTCTAATAACTCTCTGTATCCTCAGCTTTAATCACCATACCTAAAGAATACCGATGGAATAAATGGATGAATGCAAAGCCGGAAAAGTCCCCAGTGAAGGAAGACACAGGGACACTCTTTGCGAGCGAGAGTCTAGCCCAAAAGTCACCACCTCTCGGAAGTCTTCCAGGCTTTCTCCCCTCTCTGCAGAGAAGTATCAAAGATTGTGAAAGGAGCACAGGGCAAATAACAGGACAAGTTTGAACCTGTTAACACTACTTGCTGGACTTGAGACCTTCTCTGAGCCTGTTTTCTTATCTAGAAACTGGTACTAGAGCTACTTCTCTCACAAGATTAAACTGCCGAGCCCAGAGCTGGACACTCGGGTTCTGTTGATGAAGTGCAGATGAATGAATGAATGAATGAACAGTGCACAATGTGAAGACCTACACGAGGGGCTTGAGGGTCCATCAGTAAACAAAATCTCATGTTCCTGGCACTCGTGGTGCTCACAATCTGGGCAGGGGAAGGCATTACTAGTCAAAGAGTCAGACAAATGAGTGTCAATTTACACCACGGTAAGTAAGAAGGAGAGGTGCATCCTCGATCCAGGGGAGGTGACTACAGTGCTAAGCTCTGAAACATGAGACTGCTGAAGCCGAGGCAAGGCATGCAAGGGCTTTTGAACACTCCCCATGGAAATACTGGACAGATTTGAAACTGCCCTTTTTATAGGTTAGAAATAGTCAAATATCAGCAATTGCATATGGTTTAACCCAGTGGTTCTCAAATGTTTTGGTCTCAGGACCCTTTTATGCTCTTACATATTACTGAGAACTCCAAAGATCTTTGTTCCTATGATGGCTATTAGAAATTAAAACTCAGAAACTTTGAAAACACAAGAATTTACAAACCACCTTCCACTAACCATCAAAGGGATGATGTCATCACATGCCACTACGCTCTAGAAAACTCCGTCATACACTCATGAGAGAGTGAGAGTGAAAAAGGCAAATCATGTCTTAGTAGTATCAGGAAAATAGTTTTGAGTGCACAGGTCTGAGAGGGTCTCAGGATTCCCCAAGGGTGCCAGTTTGGAAATGGAAACCTTAATAAAATCTGAGATCCTCTGAGCATGTTGGCTTGCCGAGTTAAAACAGGCCAACCCAGATGGATAATGTCTGGGTCCCTTGCATTCTCTGTCTTCCCGGGCACAAAGGGAGCATTTGGCCCCTGGGGTTGATCAAGAAGAGGTGGAAAGACCCAAACGGGGTGGGGGACAGCCAGATAGCAGTGGGGACGCTTGTGTGAGTTGGAAGAGTTGCATGCCAAGGCTCCCTTCCATGGGAAGCTCTGAGCACGGTCAGCAAATATGCGAGCTCAGCACTGCTCTGTAACAGGGAGCGCCACGCTGGAGATGGGCATGGGGAGGCCAAGGGTAACTTCCCCCCAAGGCTGGCACAGACAGAGTCAGACAACTGGGGCTGAAATACTAAGTCTTATCACTTCCAGATCTGTATGACTCTGTGGCCCCCAGGAAAACAGGCACCATTTTATTTTTATTGAAAAACAAAAGGGCACTGGGATCAGTTTTGAAAATTTCAACATGACGTGGTAATGCAGAGACTACTCAACCAAGGGGCAGGCCATTGTCTCTCAGACGACCAAGCATTTGTTAGCTCGGGGATTTGGGAGTGAGAAGTCCAAAGTCAGGGTATTGACAAGACCATGCTTTCTCACCCAAGTCGTTAGCAACCTGGGGCTGAGATTCCTTGGGTCATATCTCTGCCTCCGTCACATGGCCATCTCTCTCTCTCTCCTTGTGTCTTCTCTTCCGACTTCCAGCTCTGGCTCTTCCCTGTCCTTCTCTCACTGTGCCTAATGTCTTCTGCTAACAAAGATCTCCATTAATCCAGATAAGACCCATCCTGATTCATTTGGGCCACATCTTAACTAAAAATAACAACCCCAAAATGTCCTTGGGACAATGGGTTCACCCCCACAAGAATGGGGGTCAAGATTAAGAAGGGGTTGTTTTTGGGGTACATGACTCAGTCTACCCCAGTAAGACAGATATACTTTTTTTTTACTTAATACTTTGTCTTAATTTTAACATGAGTCTCTATTTATGGAAAGTGATGTCACTTTTCTGAGGTTGTAAACTGCTTCCTTGTAAGCTAAATGTATTTATTTAGGAAATAAGTGAATTGACCTGGAGAATGTTATTAAGAAATCATATTAACAGGTGGCAGAGGGACATGTCAGGCTCAGGACAGGAACTGGGCAAACCTTGAGATAACACGGTACAGCCTGGTTCTGTGGCTGACATAAGCCAAGCACTTGATAAATGATGGCCATTATTTTTCAAATGGTTTCTTTGGGATCGTGATGAGTACTTGGGCTGAGGAAACAATAGCAGAAAAATCACAGGCATTGGCGTGAGACCCTGGTTCAAATCCCGGCTCTGCTTGCCACCTGCTGTTGGCATGGAAACATCTCCCTGCCTCTCTGAGTCCCTCTCATGGGTTGGGCTCCCCTAGAAGCTCACTCTCAGGTAAGGACTTGAGTTCCAGTCGTTATTCTGACCTGCCCTCTGCAGGAGTTGAGCACATTCCTGGGTCAACACAAGACCCCAGGTAGGGAGTCACAGATGTGGGTGTAAGCAGCCTCCCCCCGGTAGTGACTGTGAAGGGGTTTGGGCAGGACCCTGACGACATCTGTTAGAGCCCCTGCTGCTACAGGCCCTCCTTCCTCCTCTGTAAAATGAGGATAATACCTATCCCCAAAGGGCGGGTTTTTAGAGCATTAAATAAAGAACTCAACGCACATGCCTGCGTAGGACTCGGCACCCGATTCATTCATTCATTCAACTCATTCATTTAACAAGTATTTCTTGAACACCTATCGTGCGCCACCTTTGGCAGCCCAAGACGCAACTCTTCTTGGTCCTGTTGCCACCTACATTTCAAATGCTCTGCACGGCAGGTACAGAAACCTGAGCGCCAGTGGGAGCAGGTGGGCAGAGAAAAGAGGAGAGAGTTCTTACCGGGGGCTCTCTTGGCACCCATTCCAGTCATGATCTTCCACTGTCTCTCCTCCCTCCTTCTCACCCATCAGACACCCCACTAGGTAAAGGACTACCAGGAGCCCCCGGCTCCTCATCCCCAGGATGAGGATGCTGTGTGGCTCCTCCACAATATAATTTGAGACTTTTTTGAGTGATGGGGGAGGAAGAGAAAAGCAGAATTTAGCACGAACAGATCACAAAGAAAGATGTGTCAAGCTACGGATCACCTCTAAAGTTGCTCTGCAGCCAGCGTGAGCAGGGTCTCGGAATATCCCACCCACTGTGCTGGGGTCTGATAATTGTCAGTGGAACTGGGTCTGAGAGCAACGACTGTGACCACAGGAATCCCGTTTGTGATCGTGGGATGTTTATGGCTTTCCCGAGGGATCGTGGCTGTCTAGAGATCCACAGGACTCTCTAGTTTATTGCCAGTTTAACTTAAAACTCCAAGGCCCCCTCTTAATTTTGGACCAGTGGATTGGGAAGATAGTTTAGAGGTCTTCCTTCCTCCCTCAATCCCCACTCAACACCTGTGTGACCTTGGACATGCCCCTTGCCCTCTAAGATCCTCAGTGCCCCTCTGTAAATTGGCTATATTTAATGTTGCTTCCCAGGGTTGTGGCGAGGATTAAGTGAGAAAAAGGCAGAAGAAGGAGGAGGAGGAGGAGAAGAATGAGATTCCGTTCACCAATTGCTTCCTTTTAACAGAAATAAACATGGATGGCCTCAGTTTGTCAAAATGTGCCTCAATGAGGAGCTATCAAAGGGAAAATCCACATACCAGGTACTTGTGATAATCACGTGCGACTCAACTGTACAGTTTACCTGGACAGCAGTTGACTAGGCTGCTGGCAGATGGGTCCGATTTGTGACTGTTAGTTTTTTAAATCGTGTGTGACGAATCCCAGCCCCATTAGTGCACTGGCCAGAAAGAGCTGCAGGGATGCCGTCTCCATCATAGTCAGTCTGTGATCCATGGGAGCCTAGAACGGAAGCCTAATTCGGCCCTTCCCTCCTGGTTTTGCAGATGGCATCTCCGAGGCCCTTTGACCTTATCACCTTAGCCTTGATACATGATGGGACAATCTGACAAAACAGGCATCTGATGTGCCTAAGAAGAGTTTTCCCTCAGATAAGGTGGCCCCTTTAGAAAGTCCAGAGAATTGTGGAATATTGGAGCAGGAAGGAACTGCGAAATCACCCATTTTACAAATGGGAAGTCCAAGGCCCAGAGAGGGGAAGGGAGATTCCCAAGGTCACACAGCATCGGCAAAAGCAGAGGTGAAGCCTCCTGATGCCCACCGCACTCCACTTTCTATTAATTTTAATTCTAACTCTAGTGCAGGTCCTACAAAACCACTTGAGCGAAGCTGCACCCTTTATCCAAAGAGAAGAGGAGGGTGTCTTTAATCATTTCATGTACAGAACACCTATCAGGAATCCAAAATTTCATTTACATTATCTCAGCGAACTCTTGTATAATCCTATGATATAGGGTGGCATCATCCTATTTAGCAAGGGAGAAAACTGAGTCAAGGAGAGTTTTAGTGACATACCTAGCAACTGGCAGAGCCAGCATTTGAACTTGTGTCTGTCTGACTTTCCAAGCAACCTACTTTCTCATGGCATCCACCCTTAAGCAGTTCCCAACCGAAGTCTGATGAAAAGGATGACTGTGAAGACGCTCTAAGAGAGTTTCAAACTCATCTCTTCTGACACAGGGGAAGGGTAATGAATTCTTCCCTGGAAAGTCGGAACAGAGAAAGGGTCTTTTTTCAAAAAAAAAAAAGAATTGTGATTGATTGGCAAAGAAAGAAAAGTAGGGAGAGAGCTCTGTTAATGTTAATGGCACATGGAAAAGCATGTGGAAGAAACAAGAATTCAACAGCTTTCATTACTGCAGACCTTATCAGAGCCTTTAATTTCCCATTGTGTTTTGTGATTCTCTGAGGACCCCCTACATAATATGCAGCATTTCCCAACTTATTTGACCACAAGCCTTTTCCCTCTCCCCTCCCCCACCCCGTGGATCCCTTGGTCTCACATTGGGTGGTACACATTTGCAGGATCCTTGGAGTCATGATTCTCATGACCCTAATGTGAGTGATAAGGAATTACAGGCAGGCAATGGTGGAGGCAATCAGAGTGCACATAGATGCCAACTGGCCCCTGTGAGTTAGAATGGAATGTTTCCTTTTCCTAGCAGGTTCTCTCTAAGTCTGAATTCTACTGCCAGGAGAGAAGAGGCGGCAGGCAGGGAAGGAGGAAGAAAGAGGAGTAAGAGAGAAAGGGGAAAAGAGAGAAGAGATGGGGAAGAACAAACGGGGATGGGAGCAAGGTGTGGGAGGCAGAGGGAGGGAGATAGAGAAGAAGGAGCAAGAGAAGGAGAAAAAGAAGTAGGAGGAGGAGGAGGAGAAGGGCAGGGAAAGGGAGGTGAGAGAAAGGCAAGGCAAGAAATGGGAAAGATATATATATAGAGAGAGGAGATGGGGAGAAAGAGATAAACAGAGACGGTGAGAGAGACAAGAGCCCCAAGTGGGTCCCAAGTTGCCTGGGTCTTTTGCCATGCATTAGCAGGAACCCTGCATCATGGACTGCAGAAAAAAAACACAACAAAAGGCTATGGGCTTCTCTGAAAGAGGCTGGCAGCCGCTAAATTAATGAGGTATTACCCAAGATGAAGGAAACAATTAGGACATTTAGCACCAGAGATAAAGCAAACACTTTTGCCATCAAAAAATATTAAAGCTAATTCAATTGGAAAAGAGGAGATGAGGAGAGCGCCTTGGAAGCCCAGGGAGGGGAGGAAGAGCTTGCCCGATGAGCGTAAAGAAGAGAGAGATTTATCCAAACTCAAATATGTGTGCAAGGAGGGGAGGGGGTGCCGGGGGCTCCCCAGCTGGGCTTGAATAAACAAGTCGATGGCAGCCTTTGCTTTCGATAAGTGAGAGGGTGATGGGCAAACCGCATTTCCCCCAGTTGGCGGACTTGAAATGAGTGATCGATAGGGCAATATCACCAAGCTAATTAAATCAGAGCTCTGTGGGGCTGGTTTCTTTATAGCCTGGGACAAGCGAAAGACTCTGACTTGCAGGACCAGATGGTGCTCAAACGCCTAGTCCCCTCTCTTGGCCCCAGTCTGATAGTCGGGGCTTTTCTGCCATGCCTGCCCGGCAGGGACACCTCTCTTCTCCCTGCTCCCACCCAAGACAGCCCATTCTGCAACTTGGAAACACTGATCAAAATAATTACATTAAATCTCCTAATACTCAGTAGCTCTGGGTACCAGACTTTGAGTTAGCGATTTGTTTTGGACTCATTTCTTCCTCAAAAATGACACTTCTCAGCAATACTTTGCAAAGACACTGAGGATCAGAGTGGTGGGGTGATTTTCTCAAGGTCACACAGCAGGTGAGTGGCAGAGCCAGAATATGAATGCAGGTTTCCTGGAATCCTGACGAGGCTGTCTTGACCCCTGATTCTCAGAGAGTCCAGCCAAATCGGCCTTCCAGCAGCCATAACCCACCAGAGACACACTTTCATTTGGTCGTTCATTTTATACATATTTATAAGGGTTGACTATGAACCTGGTGCTAGGCTTGGCAGTGGGAATAAAATAGGAGATAGGGAGCGGATGTAGTTCAGTGGTTGAGCATCTGCTTCCCATGAACAAGGTCCTGCTTCCCATGTACAAGCTCCTGGGTTCAATCCCCGGCACCGCCTAAAAAAAAAAAAATAGGAGAAAGGCAGGCATGAGATACCTGCCCTTGTACAGACGAAGGCAGAGAACAACAGGTAGTCATCCGGTCTTACAAAGTACAGTGGGTGCCGCATGGAATAAAAGAAAGAGCTGTGACAGAGAACCAGGGTGGGGGGGTCGGGGTAATCTTTCAGAGGCAGAAGGGTCAAGGAAGCACTCTCCAAAGAGGTAGAACTCACGAGGACCAAAAGGGTGAGAAGAAGCCAGATGGCAAGTGTCTGGGCAGAGAAAACCATGTATCAATACGCTGAGGTGGGAATGAGCTCAGGACCTAGGGGAGCTGAAAGGAAACCAGTGGGGCTGGTGCAGAGAGCTCAGGGGGTGGGGAGTGGATGGAAATGGGGAGGGAGTGGCGGGCTGGGAATGCCACGGTGAGCCTCCAAATGCCTTGACTCCCAAGTGTGATGAGAAGGAGTTTTTCCAAGTTTAATGACCTGCTGAAAGGAGGGAACAGACTGGCAAGTGCCTGGCAACCAGCATGGCAAGTGACCTCTCCCAGCACAACAATGCAAATTTGTCTCTGGCCTAGAGCTCCCCATGCCCAGCCTGGAGCTCATTCATCTGGACATGGTGCCTATCTTGCCAGATGGCAAGTCCCATGGCAATGGGTACCATGTCTTTGTAATTTGCCACTGTGTCCCAGCCCTCAGTCTTGAATCTGGTACAGGCTAAGCACCCATTAAATGTTTGTTGAATGAATGAATGACATTAACAGGAGGACTAGAAAAGGACTTAACATCTATTGAGCCCCCACAAGGCATCATGATCATGCCAATGGACAAGAAGGAATGAAAGCCCTTCTCTCTTTATGGAATTCTCAGCTTTCTCTCCCACTGCTTCCTAACTCACAACCCCCACCCGAACCAGGCCAGCTCCATCCCTAACTCTCTTATGCATGCAATTCCTTCCCAATTCTTTGCTTTGCCCCCCACCAGGACTCTCCTCCTTCAATCTTTCCAGCTGCCAGATTACTTCAGTGCTTCAACATCCTCCTCCTCTGTGGTGCCTTCTCCCCATGCACTATTTCTCTGGACTCTCTCTGCACACACTATTTCTCTTCATCTTCTCCCTCTTGATAATCTGTAAACTCCTCAAGAGCCCAATGCAGGCTGCTATTTCCCTCACAGTACTGGACCCATGGAACCCAGTGAAAAAATCCTTACTGAACTGACTCCTACCAGCCTTAGGCAAGCCACTCAAGGGCCCCTGGTCCCACACCTGAAAAATAAGGAGATGAGATTTTATCAAGAATGGCAAACATGTGGTATCCATACCACTGCATCTCCTCCTTTACTCAAGGCAGACATTGCTAATTGATTGCTGAACTTTTATCCAGTGAGACCAGATATGCATTTAGAATGCTTTCCCAATGCAGTATTCCAAGAAGCTATTAGTAATCAAGGCAGAATTGGTGAATCAGATGAAACCTATTTGCCACTGACCGTTGGGGAATCTACCATGAGCCTTGTGCAAAGAATGTAAGATTAGGAAACTGAAACTTACAGATTTTTGTAACCTTGATGAGCCTCAACCTCCATGAGCCTCCTTCCCTCCTCTGGCTGATGGCACATATCTTTTAAGATGTGATCTGTATAGCTATCACTGCGTTTCACCTAGTGTGAAAGGGGAAAATCGGGTTGCCAGGCTCATTAGAATTGTGTGTAAATACGAAGTTATTAGGCTCTGAGTGAGAAGGGCCTGAGGATTTCTCCTAGCAGTGCAAAAGCTTAATGTGTCAATTTGGAATATATTTTCATACTGCCCAAGACCGTGTTTGCTTTCCCTTTGGTTCTTGACTGTGCTGTTGTCCTGTTTGACAGTTCTGAGGAAGTGTGATCTTTCCTAATCCACATTCCCCCCCACACACACTTCTGGGCAGTACTGTTAGCTCCTAGGAGTTCTCTAGTAAATCTGAATTGGTTCAGTTGCCTCGGCACAAATAGGATGGATAAGGGAACTCCTCGACTCAGTGTTCCAAAGCCCATCAGACAGTAAACTCCTTGAGGACAGGGGCTGTGCCTCATTCCCAGCTGTCTCCCCAGTACACAGCACAGGGCCAGGAGTCACAGGGACTCTCGGTAAGCTTTGCCCAATGACTGGAGGGAGGGAGGGAAGGCACAGGCACCACGGAATGCCCCACGCTGTGCATTCTGCACGCCAAGCCCCCTGTACCGCTGCTCTCACTCGGACACAATTACGTTAAAAGAGCAATTAGCAACCTTTTAAGCCTGATTGCCAACTCCCTCATTAATCACTTGCAATTATAAACCCCAAATCTTCAAAACAATTGGTCCCAGACGCCCACTACAGAGAAACGCTAATAACCCTCCTTCTTTTTCATTTAGAAATCTCTGCTTGGTTGGAGTCTCTGGGTCACAGAAGGATGGAGAGGCCGCGAATGCTAAGTGGAACGGACGTGGGAGCGGAGGTCCTGGAAGAGGTGGTGGGCAAAGTCGCCCTCGGGGGACCAGAGGACACGCTGGGGGGGTCCTCTTGTCTTCCCCCTGCCTGCTTCTCCCCCATCCCCACCGCCAGCCTGGGCCATATATCTCTCCGTGCTTTCACGAAGACACTCTAATTCCACATTATGAAGACACTCTCTAATTACTGCAGCTAATTAGCTCCTAGCAGCCACCCCAGTCGGGGCGTGCCAGAGACAGAGCAGCCCGCGAGGCCTCGGACGTGGCTGGCTGCCTCACGCCGCCAGCCA
This sequence comes from Tolypeutes matacus, assembly GCA_026826555.1. Lineage (NCBI taxonomy): Eukaryota > Metazoa > Chordata > Mammalia > Cingulata > Chlamyphoridae > Tolypeutes > Tolypeutes matacus. Next base: position 4,071,054 of record JAKSZT010053817.1, on the reverse strand, counting down.
CCGCTTTGCCACGGCAATGCCACCCTGTGAGCTGACCCCCGTGTTTCAGGGAAAAGGGAGGAGGAAGGTGACTGATGGCGAGAGCCTGCTCGGTCAATCCAAACCCCCTCTCTCCACAGGTCCCCTGCTGCGGGCAGCAGGCAATTCAGACCTGAGTGCAGCAGCTAATTAAATCAATATGAGATAATGAACGGCAATTAGAGGTCCGGCTAGGCACATCTTCTCTTGTAAATACTGTTTCTCTCCCAACGGGGAGCTCTTTTTTAATAATCTGTTTGTGTTTCATTTCCAGGAGCCGTAATTCCCCCAAGAAGCACTTTGGGAAAGTGATTTGTTTGTCTGTATAATCGCCAAAGCATTCCCTTAGACTTGTTTGTTTTGCTGAGCGCCTACTGGAGAGAAAAAAATTCACTTCTGTCCTCCGAATTTTTAAAAGCATCTATTTCCTTCCTAAACATCCCGACGTTTCACCAGGCCAGGGCATGTGTTTCCAAGGTCGAACTGCTTCCCCCTCCCCAGACCCACCCTCACCTCCTCTTCCACTGCTCCATCTCCACTATTTCGTGATGTGAACAAAACAAGAAGCCTTCCGAGATCCAGAAGGATTGGCAGAGGCCTGGTGGCCCCTATTCTACAGATGGAGAAACCGAGTCCAACAGTGGCCAGCAACAACCGACAAACTAACCCCTCCCTCCTCTCCCTTTAAAGGCAGCACATCTCCTGTGTGCCCAGGGGGTAGCTTGGTGAGGCATGAAAAGAAGCTCTCTGCCCTCCAGAAGCTTGCAATTTATCTGGTGAGGCAGGCTAAGGCTCATATCAATTAGGATGCAATTAAGTGCCTAATTGTGTGGCACCAACAAGCTAAAAGAGTTCAGAGAAAGAAAAGATCCTTTGGGGAACAGAGTGGAAAGGCGAGGCTATCAGAGCCATGTGCATCTCACCTCTCTCTACCACCAAGACCTGTTTTCTGAGCTCTGGATTTGTATATCTTCATACGGATGCCCCCAGGGCACCACAAATTCAGGATGTCCAAAATGCAAAGCATCACACCCGGCCCCAGCCCACCTGCTTCCATCCCTGTGCTCCCTGCTCAATAAATGGCCCCCAGACATCCAATTCCCCAATCTAGAGAATTCATGCTTTTTTTTCTTGCCATGCATTCCCGCCCCACCCCACCCCACTCTCCGCCATTGGTCAACAGGATCTTGTAAAAGTCTCTCGATTTTACCCACTTCTCTCCAGCCTCCCTGTCTCTACCCTGGTCCTGACCACCAAACCCTTGCACTGAATTCCTGCAACATGCACCCTCCTGGTCTCACTGAGTCCAGCCTCACTCCCCTCCAATCCAGTGCCCACACTGCAACTATAGGAACTTCCTACAGTGCAATATGGCCAAGTCATTCCCGCGATCAAAACCCATCAGGGCATCCCTCGGGTAAAGGTCAAACACTTTAATGTGACCATGAGGCCTCTGGCCTTTGCTTACATTTTCAGTGTTGTGTCTTGCCATCTACACTCCCTCCTCGTGCATGTGTGCACACATACACACACACACACTCGATGCTTCATTTTGTGGTCTCACAAATATGCATTGGCCTCTACATACTAAGGCTTCCATACCCAGGCCTCTGCAAATACTTCTATTTCCACTAGGATCTCTAGAATGGCCAACTCTTCTCTTAGACATCATCTTATGGAGCACCTCCTCCAGGAAGCCTTCCTGTCCTTCACCTCCCCAGGCTGGGTTAAGAGCCTCTTTTCTATGTTGCCATCACCAACCTCTACTTCATCCAGTTGTAGTCATAGAATTTATCACATCATGTGGTTCCATACTTTCTGATCATTTTTCTCTCTGCCCTACTAGATTAAGGGTTATTTGAGGCCAGGGGCGTGTTTTGCTCTTCACTGGTCCTCCCACTACTTAGAACACAACAGACGCTAAGTATTCATTGAATTGTGTTAAATTAAAAGAGCTGGAAGTGTCCTTGGAATTCATTTAATCCAATTCTGTCATTTTTCAGAGGGCAAGAACTGAGCCCTCAGGGTAGGTGTGAGAGTTTCCCAGAGTCATGCAGCAAAATGACAGCAAATGATAGCAAAATCAAAGTAGGTCCAAGTTGTCCTAAGTTGCTAATTCAGCATTCAATCCACCATATTTGTTTTATTTTTTATCAAATCCCTACTTACTGGACATGTACCTTGGGGATACAGAGATAGCTAAGCCATGGGTCCCCTACTCAAAAATCTGCACAGTCTAGTTCATAGGGGTGCAGTCAGTGAAAACTCAAATTATTGCCACACAGAGTAATATGTGCCAAAATAGATTTTTCAGTGAGTGTAGAGAAGAAGTTTATCTGGCAGAAACACTGGAGGCTTCCCAGAAAGAGATGGGCAATATTCAATAAAGGGAAAAAAAACTTTGATGGCCCATGAAAGATGCCATATAACAAACTCCAAATAAAACTCAGCACTTTGTAGCTTACCCAACACTCCCATTTCTCTCAACAAATTTCACCCACCATGTATTCCCACAATGTAGGAAGGAAAGGGATTTTTCACCACCAAAACTACCACAACATCTCAAATTTTCAGAGGTGGCTACTGGAGCACAGAGAAATAAGTGATTTACCCACAGCCACTCCATGTTTTGAGTGATGACAAAATATTTCTGAGCATGTTTTAAGCATGGGAAATTTTTAGCTTGGAAGAGCCCTTGTCACTAACATTAGTTATCCCTGTTTATCCCTGATAGGATCCAGTCCCCCTAAGTAGCCTCTACATAGCTCTCTTGCTTATCTCCTCAACTGCCCTCTCCCATTTTACAGATGAGGAGACTGGGGCTCGGAGAGAGTAGGCAATTGGTACAAGGCACACATCGGCTCAATACTGAAGCCAGGGTTTAACCCAGGTCTTTCTGCTACTCTGTGCCTCTCTTTTGTGCCTAGTACAACCCACTTTAAGAAGGGCTTGATGTATGCCAGGCACGTGCTGGCAGATCATAGCTGGACCTCTTGTGGGGTCTGGAATAAAAAGTTGGAAACCCAGAATGGGATTCAAATTACCCTTTCATTTTCCAGGCAGAGCTCATTACAATTGTTGGTAGAAGAGAGAACTATAAGGATCAGGACTGTTGGACGGTTAAAGGTTAATTAGGAACGTATAAGACATGTGTCACAACCTGCAGATTTTATCAGGGAAAGGTGAAATCGGGAGGATAAGGTTTCTCAGAGGTAGTCAGGATCCAAAGCCAGAGTTTGGCTCTCCACCAAGTGGGAGCATTAAGATTGGCGTTCCAGAACCACGAACAGCTCTCCAAGCCAAGGCCTCTGGGGCTGTCCCTTGGAGAGCTTCCTGGAAAGTGGCCAATGTGCAGTAAATGATTGCTCAATTAATTGAAAGAAGAAAAGTGAGTAAGAGGTCAGTGTGGACTTTTCACCCCAGAAGGTCAAGTTCTCTCCTTTTGGTGGAACCAGCCACCCAGAGGCCTCAAATTCCCACGAAGCCAAAAAAAAAAACAACCTCATAACCTCAGTTATTCCATAGAGATCCATCCCAGATAAGAACTTCCCACAAAGTGCCAAAGTGCCTGACCTGGGCCTCCACTGAGGCACCTCTGTCCCCCACCATCAACAATTTGTCTTCCTAGAGATCCAGTCTAGCCAAGATGGAGGCAGGCTCAGTCCCAGTCCAGGTCTATGAAAGTCGGTTCAAATTTCAAGATCCAGATATGGCACAAATAGCGCCAGCGCCATCAATCTCCCCTTGGGGGCCAGCAAAGTGCAGAGAAAGACATCACTTGAGCTTGCATTGGGAAGTTGGAGAAATCCTAAGGTGTGACCATGTCATTGCTAGACTCTACCATTGGCACGTTCTGCATTCCAGCACATTTGTCAAGATGATCTCATTTAACCTTCCCAGCCACCCCGTGAGACAGGTACTATTCACTGCTGTTATAGAGGAGGAATCTAAGGCTCAAGAGGTGAATTGACTGAGCACAGGTCCCGTAACCAGGAATCCACAGAAACCAGCTTCCAACCAGACTGTCTGACTCATGGTCCTCTACGTTTCCACGAAGCTACTCTGAATTTGGACTCTTTAGCCAATAAGATTCTTGACTCTTGACTGAGGAGCAGAGCAGGGTTGGCCTATCTTAAAGGCCATTACCCCTAGTCATTGTGAGCTCCCTTGTGACCTTTTCACTCTCTTTGTTATTGGCCTTGATGTCCCTGATGACTGGGCCAGATTTTACTGCGGCTTAACCAGCCCGTGTCCTTCCAGCCCTGCTCACAGCTTAAAACCACGGAACCTAGTCTTCGAAGGATGGCAAAAAGGACAGGGCCTCACAGCCACAATTCACTATTGCCAAATTGCCAAATCCACCTTCTCCTTCTTCCTTCTTTCCCATCTGTATGATCGTTTCCGGGGTAGACCCGTAAACCTGGCCTTTTGATCACTCTTTCTCCTACCTATAACACTAGACACACCTGCTCTCCACCATGTGTCTCGTTTCTTCCATTGCCAGTGATCCAGCTAGCCATCCCAACCACTTGGAGCTCTATTTCCCTCATTCATAAAATGGGTACCTCATTCAAAAAATGAGATCATACCTTACTCCCTAGTAATGTGCTGATGAGTCAATGATATAAAAGTATACCATGCATAAAATACGCTCAATAAATAGCTGTTGAAAATGCATACTACCCACTCATTATGTTTTTCTCCACCCCCTTCAATTTCTGGAAAGTTGGTTCTGATACCATCATTCTTACTGAAAATTGCCCTCCAAATAATCACTAATGATAAAATTGCATCATCTGAGAGCCTATTCCAGTTCTCATCCTTGACCTTCTGGGTCTCCTTGCCAACTCCTGACCAATGCTCAGCATAGGCATCCAAGATCCTGAGATTTCATCTTTTCTGCTAAGCTCTGAGCTCCCTCCCTTAAACCATGTGTTAAATGTACCCATATCCCAAGGTTTGCTCCTCTCCTGTCTCCAGCCCCTGGCTCCATGGTCCAGTTCCGTGGGGCGTGCTCCCATTTTAGTGTGAGTTCCTCCATCAGCAGAGACTCTGAGCCAGAATTCTGAGTGCAAGTAGTTTATTTGGTGGTCCCAGGAAAGGATGGGAGCAGCATGTGGGAGGGAAGGGAAGGCAGCCGGTCAAAGATACGCCATCAATCCAGTTACCTCTGTGGAAACTCTGGGGAGCAGTACAGATGCTTCTTGGACTTACAGTACTTGAGACAGAGAGCTGGCACTTCTGCAGCTTCTCTCCCAAGTTCCAGACCCAATTTTCCAAATCTGCATGGTCTTCTCCATTGGATCTTTCCAGCTCGGAAAACTCACTGAAGGCTATATCAAACATCCCATCTTTTCCCTACCCCAAACCACCAGACCCACCCCAGATGTCATAACTTCATGTTCACCATGTATCTTTAGATGTCCAGAGTGGTATGATTTTGCCTGTTGAGTATCCTCACCCCATCCGCATCAGCCTATCTCCCAGAGACAGTCTGCCAGAGGGAAATATCTGTTTGGCTGTTGGGGGTTCCAAGGCAATTCCAAGGCAGACTCTGCCACTTCCTAGCTTCAGCCACATTGATGACTCACATGTCCATCCAGAGCTTCATTTGCATCACCCACAAAATGGAGAAAATAAACTCTGTAGGATTGAGTGAAGGTTGTTGAGATTATGTATGAAAAAGCATGTAACCAAGTTTATCACATATAGTAGGTATTCAATAATTTATAGCTGTGATTATTCCAATCAATCATCAAAGTTATATCTTTCTTTAAATTAATGCAGCTGGCACAGCTCATACTAGTCCTCCTTGTTTGTTTGCTTGGCTATGTCTCAGGTTTAGCCCAAACCTGGGTTGCTCCAATAGCCCCCTAATCTTTCTCTTTACACAGGCTTCTCTCCCATCTAGCCTTCCTTGCATAAAAATGCCAGACTCATCTTCCTGAAAGAATTCATTCATATCAGCTGTCACTAGTGGCTTGCAGCTGTCTTCACGGTGATGTTTAACCTCCTTATGCCAGCATGTCAGGCCTTATATAATCCAACCCCTTGACTATATTCTCCACTTTAGCTATCATTGCTTTCCTTCAGTAAAACATGCCGTGCTTCTCTCCCCTATGTTCATTCATTCAGCAAATGCTTAGTGAGCACTTATTATTTGTCAGGCACTGAGCTAAGCACTGAGAAGATGCTCATAAGCAAGGGGGGAAAAAGTCTTTATTCTCCTGGCATCTTCTGTCAAGACTTTGTCCATGCCATTGCCCAACTCCCCACCTCCATCACTCCATCAAATCCTCTCCAAAGAGATATCTCAGTGCACTGGAAGCAGGTAGAGGCCCAGGTTCAAACCCCAGACTGACCATTTATGAGTGTGTGGACTTTGCGGCAGTCACTTCCTTCCCTGAGCTTCTGTTGCAAATTATGGGAATAAGCTCTGCCTGCAACGGTTGGTGTGCTTGGCTGATGCGTGGCCTCCAAAGATGCCCATGTGGTCATCTCTGGAACCTGTGAGGCTATTACCTTACGTGGGAAAAGGGACTTTGCAGACGTGATTAAGTGGAGGATCCTGAGTCAGGGAAATTATCCTAGATTATCCGGGTGGGCTCAATATAATCACAAGGGTCCTTAGAAGAGGGAGGCAGGAGGGTCAGTAGGAGATGTGACGACAGAAGCAAGAGGTTGGAGTGATGCAAGGCAGGCATCGTGAGCCAAGGATGCAGAAGGCTTATGAAAGCTCTAAAAGGCAAGGAAATGGATCATCCCCTCAAGCCTCCAGAAGGAAGACAGCCCTCCCAGAACCTTGGGTTTAGACTTTCGACCTCCAAAACTGTAAGATAACAAATCTGTGTTGTTTTAAGCTACTAAGACTGTGTTAATTTGTTACGGCAGAAATAGGAAACTAATACAGTTGCTATGGGGATGCAGCTATCAGCTGCAGAATGTCCAGCCCAGAACTCCAGGAATGTTCTAGGCCCTCGGTAGCAGTTTGGCAGTTTGATATTGTTATGAATTCCAAAAACAGATATTGGATTATGCTTGTAAACTGGTCTGTTCATCTGGGCATGATTAAGTTATGATTAGGGCGTTGACTGGGCCACATCAGTAGGGCGTTGAGCCCCACCCCTTAGTGGGTGGGGAATCAAAGATAAAAAGACATGGCAAGTGTTTTGAGTTGAAGTTCTGAGTTGGAGTCTTGAGCTGGAGCCCTGGGAACTAAGAGAGCTTGGTCATGAGGAAGGAGAAAAGGCCCTGGGAAAAGAGATGAGCCGTTCTCCTGAGATCTACAGCTGACCTTTTGGAGGAAACAGAGGAGCTAAGCCCAGAGAGAAACAGAGCCCTGGGAAAAGAGGAACCCAAGAAACCTGAACCCTGGCAAACATCGGCAGCTGTCTTGCTCCAACACGTGGCAATGGACTTTGGTGAGGGAAGAAACTTATGCTTTATGGCCTGGTAACTGTGGACTTCTACCCCAAATAAATACCCTTTATAAAGACCAACCGATTTCTGGTATTTTGCATCAGCACCCCTTTGGCTGACTAAAACACCCTCCAATGGAATCAGGAAGGGTAAGAGGAGGAAGACAGCCAGCTCAGTTTCCCTTTCCTCTCTGGAGACTCTGAAGACTTCCCCAATCACTGCAGCCCACTAGGCTGGTTCCCTTGCCTGAGCTTCTGCAGCATGTGTTATCTATAAAACACATCTGTGAAGGGTGCTTACATATCGTAGCACAGGATATTGTTGTGTACGGGGCTCTGGGAGTCATCTCACATACAATGTACTTAGTAGGTGAGCATCACTGCACGGGCAAGGAGACAGAAGCCTGGAGAGATCGAGTGACTTACCCAAGATGATAAAAAGAAGCACAGCGGAGCAGAAGTGCAAACCCAGCAGGCCTGCCTCCTGGCCCCCGGCCGTGAGGATTTCTGGCTGTCCTGGTCTCTATCTTAATCTTGCCTGTGTCCCTATCCCCAGCACCTTACACACAGGCAGCCACCAGCTCAAGAGCAATCAGCATTGCAGTCGGATCATGGGGATCCCAGGGGAGAGCTCACCCACAGCCCCTCTCCCCAGAGATACGGCAAGGGGAGAAAGCCGACGGGGAAGAAATGATCATTTCCTGTAAGGCAATGACAGGATGAGAAATGGTGCTGGGATAAAATACGCCCCATCTCTGACTCGGCTTGGATGCAAGCCCAGGAGATGTGGCACGCTGGGTGGAGGTGCATGGAGGGGAGAGGGGGGCGGAGAGGAGGGGTGAGAGTGGCAGGGCCGGCAGAAGAGCAGGTGGGAGGGGTGAAGAGTGTTCTGGAAATCACCAGGATATCTGGACGTGAGATCCAGGCCCCTTGAGGTACGTGGGAAAGAGCACTGGTCTCCTCTGTTCTGCTCTAGGAGACCAGGACTCGGCCCGTCTTAGCCACGGTAGCATCCCCAGGACCAAGGACGCTCAGCAAATGCTGCTTGGATGAATGGATTACACGGAGCTAGGACACAAAGCCTCACTACCACTTCCTCTCTCTGGCCTGCAAATCTACCTGCAAGATAGTTGTAGTTATAAAAAATAATTATAAAATTATATCAAGTATAAATTAGTTGGGTTGAGTTGGTGTAGTGATAGACTCTGGAGTTCAAATCTCCTCTTCACCCCCTTTCCAGCCATTTGCATCACATTTCTGAGCCTCATTTTCTTCTCTGATAAAGGGGCCTAGAGAACAATCATTAATATGTTGGCTGTCAGTTGGCTATATCAGCATTTTACACTTTAGTACGAATGAAGAGCCTATAAGCAGGCTTTTGATGGGAACCGAAGGGAATTGATATGTTTTGAGTGTTTACTATGTGCCGTACACTCTTCCAAGCACGTTGCGTGTAAAGATTGATTTTTACCACCCTGTGTGGTCAAAGCAGGGAAGGAAGTTGCACAAAGCCACACAGCTCGCAGGTGGCCAAGACAGGACTTAACCCAAAGCCAGCCTGGCTCCAGATACTGGAATCTTAATACTATAGGAATTATCTCTTCATGAAAATTAGCTTAAAATTTACCCTCCAGTCAAGTGTTTCTCAGACGTTACTGCACACAGGACTCGGATTCTTGATTCGGCATCTCTAAGCAGCTCCGGGGGGTGGCCGAGGGTGCTGGGCCACTTTTTTTTTTTTTTAAGGTTTGTTTATTTACTTATCCCCCCCACCCTTGCTGCTTGTGCTCGCTGTGTCCATTTTGCTTTGCGTTTTTCTGTGTCTGCTTGTCTCCCTTTGTTGTGTCATCTTGCTGAGTCAGCTCACCACGCCGCACGGGCCAGCTTGCCTTCACCAGGAGGCCCCAGGAATCGAACCCAGGGCCTCCATATGGTAAACGGGAGCCCAACCAGTTGAGCCACAGCCGCTTCCCCGTGGACCACTCTGAGCAGTGAGATTCTTGCCAATGGGATTCCACCGGGGCTTTTTAAGCAAGGACATGATGGTCAGATCAGCCCTTTCAACTCTATGAAGGATGGGTTGGAGGGGAAGAGGCTGGAGGGAGGTGTTCAAGCCCTGAGGGCCCTTCGAGCTCAAAACCCCTCAGGATTTGATTCTTAGAGACCTGCTTTGGTAAACTGGTGGGATGTCGGAAGCTTCCAGCGCCACCCCCACCGCAGGCCTAAAGGAAGTATCAGCTTTGAGGCAGGTTCTGCTTAAAAATGATGCTCTGAGCAGCCTCTCAGTATTCCAGGGACCGTGCTGGATTCAATACATCAAAGGCTGAAGGATCATATAGGCCCATTAGCTGCAAAGTTTAATTTCCCTTCGGGGCTGGTGGTTACAATGAAACTACAGCAGCAATTACAACTTCCCCTTCACTGACAACCTGCTCAGATCAATAACCGCCACAACGCCAGGATCAGCCTCATTCGTCAGGAGACTCCGGGCCACCCAAGGCCCGTCACCACCCACCACACACCCTCCTTGCTGGGTGAAAGGGGAGAAAGGACGGGGGTACCTTCCAAGCTGCTGATTTGGTAGAGGGAGAGCCCAAGGCCAAGAGAGGAAGCAACCTCATTAATTAATGAATCCACCACATATTTAATCAATTGTCAACTCTTCTAGGCCTGGGGGATACGGCTGTAAATGAAGCGGCCCTGGAATTCATGTTAGAGAGAGGTGAACAAGTAAACAGACAAGTCAGAAAACTTAAGATTGTGAAACATGCTGCTTTGGATGGAGTGGTCAGGGAGGGTGACATGGTGACACTGGAGAAGGGTATGAAGGAAGAGAAGGAAGGAGCCATTTGATGATCTGAGGGAATGGTATTCCAGGAAGAGGAAACTGCAAGTGCAAAGGTCCTGAGGTAGAAATGAACTTGAGGAAAGAACAGACTAGAGAGCTTCATTAGTGAAGGGGAGAGAAGTAAAAGATGAGGCGGGGTGGGGGGAGGGGGAGGCAACGGCAGGGACCAGGCAAGGGCTTTGCAATTCATTCCGGATGCAATGGGGATATGGGGAGGGTTCTCTGCAGGGCATCAGAGGAGAATCTAAGCTAGAACCAAGGTCTCCTGAGCCTCTCGATCAGGGTTCTCTCCTCCAAAGCCTTAATCACTTTTGTATGTGCATCAGACCCTCCAGGGACTTCTGACAAAGGCCAAAGTGGCCACTTTCCAGGTTTTTGTGAGCCTGGGACCAGCTCCCTCCTTGCCTTCAACTTTCATTCATTCTTCCTTTCATTCATTTTTTTTCCCCAATACTGTCATTCTTCCCTTGACTTATTAATAAAACAATTATTAAACTCCTACTCCAAGGTAGGCAGTGGGAAGCTGATAAGCAGAGTGATACAAAAGACATTGGAGGGAAATAAAGGAAAACTCAAGGGCCAAAGAACACAGAAGGAGGAAGCCAAATTTCAAGTCAAATGCTGTTTGGTTTGCACCAGGTATTAGACCCCTGGGGTTTGATTAGCCACACCTTTCCTGCATTGCTAACTTCAGCAAAGCATTCCTGCAGTCTCCCAGAGGGCAGGAAAACCAGTGTCAGCCCTCTTCCTGGCAGAGCCTAGCTGAGTGTCTCCAGGTTGCTCATTCAAATGCATCACAGGGTCAAGGTTGAAAGCATGCACTCTCAGGCCAGACTACCTGGGTTCAATTCCTGGCTCCACCACACACCAACAGTGTGTAACCTTGGCAAAGTGGCTCAACCTCTCTGGGCATCAGCATCTTCGCCTGAAAAGGGGGACTGGGTGTGGGGTTTCTGTAATCTCAGGGATGCAGTGCGGCAGATTTGCCCGCACAGAGGAAGATCTCCATTGCAGGGAATTCTCCTCACTGTCGTTGGGTTGCTGTGCTGCCTTGGGCAACCCATGTCTTCTCTTCTGAGCCTCAGCAGGCCCTTTTGGATATCCTCGTGGTGCCACAGTCCAGATGGGGCAAAAAGGCCAGAAACAAGGGGAACTCCAGCCTCCCACAAGGCTTGGGAGGGAGGTGGGAGAGAGAGAGGAGATACAGGTGGCCCCTCTGCTCAGCAGGTCCTGATGACAAGATGGGTGGGTGGGACCTGAAATCCAGCCCAGCAGGGCATCTCAGGGGAGGTTCAGGGACTGGGGAGAGGGATTAGGTGGTGCACGGGCCACACTGACAAGCCCAGGTGGTTGTAATAAGACAGGAATGGCCATTCTCGGGCTGTGAAATATGCACCCCTGGCCAATGTAAATGCTTTGGAAGAATTAATACACAGAACGTTGATTTGTAGCTCATCTGCCAGGTGGAGGCAAGTGAAGGAGGAAAGCAGGGTCTGGGAATGGATTTCTAACACCCTCCAGGTTCCCAGGAAACCAAAGCTATGCCTCCCACTCTAAGGAGGAAACAACCATCATGCAGAGAAACCAAAGTGGAAGCTCCGGGGGGAAGACATGGGATGGGACAGGCAGTGAGCTCCATGCCACGCTGGCGCCTTCACACATCCCTTCATAGCTCTTCTCCCAGCTCAGAGTGAGGGGTAAATGTGCCCATTATGCAGCTGGGAAAAGAGAGGCTCAGGGAACGGGCCTACCCTTGCAAGATAGCAGAGCAGAATTTGATCTCAAGTTTTTCCTCCCCTAAAATGCTCTTCCTCTAATGAGAATGTCAAGGCAAGACATGGAAATCAGGGTCTCTGTCATTAGACCTTCCACACAGCCCCAGGTGCCTTGCTGCAAGGCATCCACACATCCATGCTGAGTCCCTCCCTCCAGCACGGCCCTCAGAGCCTCAGACACCTGAGCACAGGTGCCTGCCCAGTCCTGGGTGGTCCTCACCTATGAAATGATCAAGTGTTTACTGAGGGCAGAGAAAGAGGAAACGAAGCTTTGGGGCGGGGGGGGGGGGGGCGGAAGGTATGTTCTAGAGCAAACAAACTCATCCAGCTGCATAGGAGGCAGAAGAAAAGTAAACCTTATAACCACTACCAGAATTGGGGTCGGATCCTGGGAATGCCTCTCTTTAGCCGAGCGATGTTGGGTATTTTGCTTCATTGAGCCTCAGTCTCTTTCTCCTTAAAAGGTGGCTCCCACATCGCCTCAAAAGACCCTTGTGGGTGGATGAGCATAGTGGTTAATAGGACAAATCCAAGAATGTCCTTCTATGAACTAGAACAAACGCACATCACTATTGCAAGGTGGTAGGAATGTGGAGAAGCAACAGAAAAATACAATTCATGCAACCTGTGGACTATAGTTAACAGCAAAACTGTGATAGCATCAATGCCAAAGATGTACTGTGTTAATAATAAGGGGGTATGGAAAAAATATGCCAAATGCATGCCATAGACCATAGTTAATGGTAATACTCTGATGGTATTATCTCATAATCCGTAACAAATGTTCCACAACAACGTAGTGTGTTGGTGGAGGGGTATTGCATGGGAATTCCCAGGTGTGCATGATTGTTTTGTAAGTCCACAACTTCTCTAATAAAAATATATTAAGAAAAAAAAAGGATTCTTGTGATCTGAACAAGAGAATAGATAAACAAACAAACAAATAGATAAAGCCAGGCAACAAAATACTACTCAGCATGAACCACTGACAAACTCGACAATGTGGAAGAATCATAAAAGCATTATGCAAAACGAAGGCAGGAAAACACAAAAGGCTGGGTACTCTGTGATTCCATTATATGACATTCAGAAAAGGGTGAACCGATAGGGACAGAAATCTGATCAGTCGTTGTCAGGGGCTGGAGCCGGGCATAGGGGACCGACTGCACGCAGTGTGGCATGAGGGAGCTTTTTGGAGAGAAGAAAATGTGATATAGCTTGATAGTGGTGGTAGTTACACAACTGTGTCCATTACATTTGTCCAAGCTCATCAAACTGTATATAAAAAGGGTCGATTTCAATACGAGTCAATCATACCTCAACAAACCAGACTTTCAAAAACATGATCATGGTGAGGATTAAGTAAATATTTGATGTATGCAAATAAAATGACACACAGAAGCCCCTCGATACGTGTTGATTTCTTCGACCCCACTAAGGCAGTAAAAGAGGTAGAGCCGGGTTGCAATAGCTCACCAAAGCAGTAGGTGTCACTAATAGAACACAGGTCATTTTCCAGTTTGATAGTTCCATTCATTCATATGTTAAGCATTGGATAAAATAAATCTATATTGAATTGTATTTAAAAACAAAATTCTGATGAAAGCGAGGACGACGGGCATGCCCCAACAAACTGACTGCTGGCGGTAGGCTTGGCCCTCTCCACCATCCAGGTGAAAGATAAAATGAACTTGACCCCTGTATTAGGCAGCCAAAGGGGTGCTGATGCAAAATACCAGAAATCCGTTGGTCTTTATAAAGGGTATTTATTTGGGGTAGAAGCTTACAGTTACCAGGCCATAAAGCATTAGTTTCTTCCTTCACCAATGTCCGTTGCCACGTGTTGGAGCAAGACAGCTGCCGACGTTTGCCGGGGTTCAAGCTTCTTGGGTTCCTCTCTTCCCGAGGCTCGCCTCTCTCTGAGCTCAGGCTTGCTTTGTGCCACAAGGCCAGCTGTAGACTGTCAGGCTTGCTTCTCTTCCCAGGGCCTTCTCTCCTTCCTCACGACCAAGCTCCTCTGTACACTACTTCCCCGGGGCCCCAGCTCAAGACTCCGCATCACAACTCCTACTCAAAACTGCTCCCTCTGTCCTTTGCCATGCCTTTTATATTTGATTCCTCCACCCACCAAGGGGTGGGGCTCAACGCCCTGACCTGGCCTAGTCAACGCCCTAATCATAACTTAATCATGCCCAGATTAGCAGACCAGTTTACAAGCATAATCCAATCTCTATTTTTGGAATTCATAATTATATCAAACTGCCAAACTGCTACAACCCCAAATTCCATACACCAAGCAATGGAGATGACACCCAAAATGGCACTGGGCTGCTTGTGACATTTGAAATCCCTTGGTGGACACACCCACTGCGCATGGCTCGAACGTGCCTTGAAATCCTCCTGCCCACAGCTGAACCCAGCTCCTTGGGAGCCTGAGGTCTTGCCGGGGCCCGGCCCGTGGGCAGCAGCAAACTCTGAGTTTAGGTGGACACGCTCCTCCCCGGCCCTTCACAGATGTGCCTCTTCCAATAACAATATTTTCTCTGCTCCCTCTGAAGAGAAAGTCATGTGTTAAATGGAAGATTTGCTTGAGTGAGTCACCGGGAACCTAAGTTGAAATCATATTAAGGAAGTAATATTTATTATATCCATAAAGCAACCCGCACAGGCGATGTGCAGGAGCCAGATGGGAGGCCCAGATGTGCAGGGAGCCAAATCAAGCCTGTCAAAAGGGAGGTCTGGACCTGTGAGTTAGAGCCCTTCAGCCAGGGAGGAACTGGAGATGGATATGGTCAGCGGTAGAACCCTCTGGCAGCCTTGGGGGTGGGAGGAGGAGAAGCACAAGGAGGGTGAGGGCTCCCTGCAATGGCTGTGACTGCTGAGATGGTCCAGAATAATGCCCCACCCTAAAACTAAAGGTGCTGGGACAAGGGAGAGGTAGATGGAGGACCAAAGAGGAAAGGGGCCAGATTTTTAGTCCCTGCATTATAGGAATTGGGGGACTAGAGAGAGGGAGGGAGGGAAGGGGGGAAGGAAAAGAAAAGTAGGAGGGGAGGAGGGGGGAAGGAGGGAGAGAAGGAAGGAGGGAGGCAGAGAAGGAGGGAAGGAAGGAAGGAGGGAGGGAAGGAAGGAGGCAGGGATAGAGGGAAAAGAAAGGAAAGGAAAGGGGGAGGGAAGAAGAGAGAGAAGGAGAGAAAGAGGGAAGGAGGAAAGGAAGGGAAGGAAGGAAGGGAGGGAGGGAGGGAGGGAGGGAGGGAGGGAGGGAAAGGAAAGGGCGGAAGGTAGGAAAAAAGGGCGGAGAAGGAAGGAGGGAAGGAAGGGGGAAGAGAGTGAGAAAGGGAGGGAGGGAAAGAGGGAGGGAAGGACAGTAGGAGGAAGAGAAGGAGAGGAGGAGGGAGAGAGGGGAGAGAGGGGAGAAGGAAGGAAAAGGATTGCCATGCAAGTTGTCTGAGTTATTGATTGCTCAAGGGTGCCCAGACCCTGGGGCAAGTAGGGGAGAAATTCAATTCACACTGTACCTGGAAGCTGAATATCTTGGGTGGGATTGTGTTCTGCCCAGAGAAGGAACCTTTTACTAATTTTGGCATAGGTGCTGAAAGAGCTATCCTAGAGAGAAGAATGAAAGGATGGGAAGAAAATGGCCAGCATCTCTGCCCCTTCTGACCTGCACCTTGCTGGACTGATCACGTTAACTCACGGTTAACATGTTCTTCCCTCCAGCTGTATTCCCCTCCTCTCACAGTTCATGCCAAGCCCACCTGTGCTTGAGGGCCCAGGTTAAACACCATCTCCTCCAGGAAGCCTTCCCAGATGTCTAAATCTCCCAAAGGAAGTCCCTGACTCCTTTCGAGAAACCAGTTGAGAAACCTGAATCTTAATCTAGAAGCCGACAGTCACTGTCCTCATTGCTACTGGTGTCTGTGGCCCTCTTGACAACGTTCACCTCCCCATCCACACCTCCCTGGGTTCGAGGCTGACCAGTTATCCTGGATCTTTCCTGATAGTCACGGGTGCAAGGTACTGGATGTTCCCCTTATATTATATGTAAATGCTTGTCATTGATGAAGACCATGATGATGGCAATTCAGGCACTGTTCTAGGCAAGTGAGCAAGGCTTTGTGAACAGTGACCTGGACCATGTGCAGTGAATACCACTGTACTTGTCCACCCACCATTCATTCCTGTCTTCTAGGAGCAGGGTGCTTCTTTTCCTATAGTAACCCACACTTCTTCTACTCTTAGTCCATCAGACTCTAGTTGCACTGACCCCTGCTCCTGTCTCAAAAGGTGATTCCTATTCCTCCCAGTCACAGTGATAGCTTTAGGAATGGACACATGGCCCAAGCCATCAAATGAGAGCCAGAGACTCCCTTTCTGCTGGGGGCAGGGAGGGGGCACAGCAAACTAATCAAATGGAGTTTTTAATGCTTGTGGCCATCTTGCCATAATAGAAGGAAATTCCTGCCCAAGAATGGAGCCAACTCAGAGAAAGGCAGAGCCAAGAGATAGAAAGACAGACATTGTTGATGACATCATTTGAGCACCTAGAGCCAGCCATACCTGAAGCTGTGACCCTTTTTTATTCATATTCATGTATTCATTCCCCTCTTTAGATGAAGACAATTTTCTTTGGGTTCCTGGCATTTGCCACTGAAAGAGACCTGATCAACAAGCAAAGTGTCTCAGATCTAGTTCTTTGTTAACCATCACTGAGATGCAGAAAAAGGAGCCTTTATACAGGGAGTTAAAAGACCTGAGATTTCACACTAGTCCTTAGATTAAGGCCCTCTGTTCCCTGAAGGTAGGATGGAATATGCGTATAAAATAAATATATTTGGGGGAGCAGATATGGCTCAAGCAGTTGGGCGCCCAACTCCCACATGGGAGGTCCTGGGTTTCGGTCACAGTGCCTCCTAAAGAAGACAAGCAGGCACAATGAGCAGATGCAATGAGCTGATGCAATGATTTGACGAACGTGCAGACACAGTGAGCAGGGAGTGGATATGGCTTAAGTGGTTGGGTACCCGCCTCCTACATGGGAGGTCCTGGGTTCGGTTCCCGGTGCCTCCTAAAGAAGGCAAGCAGACAATGAATGGACAAAACAAGCAGAAAACAAGCGGACACAATGAACAGACACAATGAGCAGACAGACGAGGGAGCCATCTCAGGCGGGGAGAGGGGGGAATAAATAAATAAATAAATAA
Organism: Tolypeutes matacus; assembly: GCA_026826555.1. Classification (NCBI taxonomy): domain Eukaryota; kingdom Metazoa; phylum Chordata; class Mammalia; order Cingulata; family Chlamyphoridae; genus Tolypeutes; species Tolypeutes matacus. The sequence continues at coordinate 4,053,791 of JAKSZT010053817.1, read as the reverse complement.
ATAGATCTATTTGGACCTATACTTGAATCCCAGTTGGCCACTGTCTTGCTTTGGTAGAGCCGCTATGACAAATACCATGCAACGAGTTGGCTTAAACGACAAGAACTTATTGGTTCCTGGTTTCAGAGGCCAGAGACCCAAATCAAGGCATTGGCAAGGCTGTGCTTTTGTCCCCACGTGTTAGCACTCCGGTGCTGGTATGCCACAAAGCCTTGGGTTCCTCAGCTTGCCTCCCATCACATGGTCATCTCTTCCTCCTTGTGTCTGCTCCTCCCATTTCCGGCGACTTCCGGCTTCTTCCTTTAAGGCCTCCAGGATTACAGACTCAGACCCACTCTGATTCAGTCTGGCCATACCTAAACAGGATCTCAGGAGATCCTAGTCACAAATGGTCCATGCCTTAACTGATCAATATGTCTTCAATGGGGAAGCGGCTGTGGCTCAATCAGTAGGGCTCCCGTTTACCATATGGGAGGCCCCGGGTTCGGTTCCTGGGGCCTCCTGGTTAGGGCGGGCCCGCCCGCGCGGCGTGGTTAGCTGACCCAGCGAGCACAAGCAGCAAAGGGGGGATAAATGAATAAATAAATAAATAAATAATTAAAAAATATATATATGTCTTCAATGGGTCCTACTTCCAAATAGTTTCCATTGACCGGTATTTTGACCTTAGACAAGCAATTTCACTTGATGGGGCAAAAACACCTATCTCATAGGTACTCAGTCAACAATACTGGGCAACTCCTGCATCCTAGATCATATGCGTGATATTGGGAAGATGTCAGTACACAGGACAGAGGAGAACATCCAGCATCAGATGCACGTCTGTAAATGTAAATGACACGACAAAGCATGAGGCACAGTGCTTGGCACATAACATATGCTCCAGAAATGGAAGCCTATTTCAAGAAGCAGACATATTCTGAAAGGAACTTGGCAATGTCTTCAGAGTATTTTGTATTATCTCGAGAAAGTTAAGAGGGTTATGCAAATGGGTCTGTTGAATAAAGAATATTCCTAGGTAAAATCATTATGCAGAACAGTTTCCCCTCTGCATAAGGTGGCAAAAATTATCTCCCTGGTGCCAATTATGTGCTTGTTAGCACTGACATTCTCAGAGTCATTACACTGAATGGGTGCCGTTTATGTAAGATCTACACTGGGTTCTATTGTAATTTTTTCTCTGTTTACAACTCGGTATAATAAATGTCATTTTTTCAAATGTTAAGGTATTTGGTATTTAATCTATCATTAAGGCTTGGAATATGTTTGCCCCTAAAAGACACTCACATCCAAACACCCTCAGGCGTCACGAAATGGAGCAAATATTCAGTAGTGCCTGATGGGGGTGGGGTCAGGAGACAAGAATTCCATTTCTGATTTACTGTGCATCCTTGAACATGGAGACGCCCTCCTCTGAGCCTAATTGCTCCCTGTGTAATATGACGTGATGAGACGGGATAATTTATAAAGTCCTTTTGCAGGTTTGGTTTCCTATTACCTTGTTTAGAAACTCAGATTTCTATATCTGATTAAAATCATATTGATTAAAGCCATATTAATAGAATATGAAAGACAAATGGAGCAGAATGGAGAGCACAGAGAGAAAATGATGATGATGATGAAGAAGAAGAAAGATATATAGATGATAGATAGATGAAAGATAGTGATAGAAAGATAGATGCTGATATTATAGAGATAGATGATAGACATAGATGATGAGAGGTGATGATATTTATAGAAATGATAGATGATAGAGAAATAGATGATTAGATAGATGATGAAAGAAAGAAAGAAAGAAAGAAAGAAAGAAAGAAAGAAAGAAAGAA
>JAKSZT010053817.1:4033304-4051955 GCA_026826555.1 Tolypeutes matacus | reverse complement strand
AAGAAAGAAAGAAAGAAAGAAAGAAAGAAAGAAAGAAAGAAAGAAAGGGAAAGAAAGGAGGGAGGGAGGGAAGGAAGGAAGGAAGGAAGGAAGGAAGGAAGGAAGGAAGGAAGGAAGGAAGGAAGGAAGGAAGGAAGGAAGGAAGGAAGGAAGGAAGGAAGGAAGGAAGGAAGGAAGGAAGGAAGGAAAGAAGGAAGACAGATGGATGACATCACAAGTGGAGAACTGATGAATTACTGAGTAAATGGTACTGAAAAAAATGAATCATTCTATGGTAAAGAGTCAAGGTGGATTTCTACCTCACGCCATACAGAAAAATAAAGATCCAGATATCTTAAACACCTAACCATGAAAAGTAAGGACCAGAAAGCAAATAGAAGAAAATAAAGGGGAAGATCTTTGCGATCTTAAATAGCAGGAGCAGAATTTCACAAAAGAACTCAAATATCAGAGATAATTAGGGTGATAAAGGATGGAATTGGCTACATCAAAATTAAAGATATCCATCCCATGGACACCACAGACAAAGTTAGCGTCAGACTAATGGAGTGAGACAGGGTATTTGCAATGTCTATCTGTCTAAAAAATACAGAGATCCACAAATTAGCAACAAAAAAACAAGATGGACAGTCAAATAGAGACATGGACAGAACATATTCATACACAATTCACAGAAAGGGCAAGAAAATGACCAATAAGTATGTAGAGATGGGTTCCAAATTACTAACGATGAGTGACAGGTAAATTAAAATAACCAGGAAGTAGTACATTATCCCCATTCAATTAACAAAAAAAAAAAGTCAGGGAGGATCATGTCCTGGCAAAATGTGGTGAAAGAGGAATTCTCACTCACTGCTGGAGAGAATGGGAACGACACAGGCATCTGGTAACAGTCTGGGCAGACTTGGTGAAATTAAGCATGCAAATACGCAAGAACCCAGCAATCCCATCCTCAGGGATAGAGCCCAAAGAACTTCTCACACAGGGCCACAAGAAGATTCAAACAGAGCTTAATTACATGCTGCTATGCTGACAGAAAGTTGGAGAGGACCCTCACTAGAGTAACGCATGAATAATATGGGGCCAAACCGGGAAATACTGTGTAACCATCAGAAGAAACAAACCAGATCTATACACAGAGACATGGGAAGATCTCAACAACTTAGCAAGGCACAAGAACCAAAAGGAGAAGCAAACACTATCCCTGTAATTTAAAAAGCACACAAAGCCCAATATGTCTCAAGGATACAAATATACACAAATGGATGGACTGTGGGTTGGAGAGTGAACTAGGATGAATGTCAAAATGGGTAAGAGGAATCTCGTCGGACGGAAGTCGCGGTGAGGATGGGGATGGGGATTTCAAACAAGAGTCCTGCAGAGAGGGTCGACTCAATTCTCAGCACCCGAACTCCTCTCCCCACCCTCAAAGTCATGGGAGCCATTTGTTAAGTTCTTCCCAGGCACTATGCCAAGGAAGATGATATATAGATTAGATAGAGATTAGACATATCTAATATGCATTTAATATCTATAACTGAAATCTCATAACAAATCAGCAATGTAGGCATGGCCCATTAGAGTTTACCAATGAGGAAACTGAGGCCGAGCTAGGGAGAACTACAGCTTGAGGTCGCCAAGCTCGAAAGTAGCTGAGCTGGGACTCGAACCCAAGGCAGGGCAGGGAAATCACAACATTCCATTAGGGTGGTAAGGGAGGCAGGCCTCAGTCTTGCTCCCTCTCTCAGCACTAACTGGCTAGACTTATACATCTCAGGTCAGACCCAGGGCCACTTCTCCAGGGCAAGGGTCCGATCTCATGCCTCTCCTTACACCCAGTCCCCAGCAGACACGGACCATGAGTGGGGATCAAGGGAGGGATATTCAGCTGTCGCTGGGAAGCACAAAATATTCTGTGGTCTCGTCTACTGGTAAAGGGAGGTGATGCCTGACCTCTGAAACCAATATGATGAGAAGACCTCCTTTTCTTTTCTCTCTCTCTTCTTCTCCCCTCCCACCATCACCCAAATAAGAATCCACCAAGACAAATCCCCCCCACTGCCCCCCCCCCGCAGCAACATCTTACAATTTTCTGGTGTGCTCCAGAAGAAAACCTTTGCCTAGAAGTTGGGACAATTCTTAACCTGCTATGTGACCTTGAGCAAGTCATTTCAGCTCACTGGAGCACAATGGCTTCTCTATGCCATTTCCATGTACTGAGAGCTGACCAAGTACTGGGAACCAGGCTAAGTAAGTTTAAATCCCTCACCCAAGGACCTAAAGCTCAAAATGACACAGAGCCAGCACTTGAACCCCGACCCACGAATCCATTTCAAAGCCAGAGACCCTACTGGCTGTTCACGGCTTCCAACCACATTTGCAAAACGCACTCCTCAAAGGCTCTGCCTTTTCCCTACAACCCCAGGGAGACTCGGGCCTCCTGGAGCTCTCGAGCCAGCCTCCAGAGGAGCCTACGAGAGCTGTTTTGCTAGGCTTGCCCCTGGCTGGCAACACAGTGCCACAAAAAAAAAAAAACCATGACGGATCGGGGTCTACGAAGGGCCATCTGTCCCCAGTCTGGCTCGTGACGGCTGTCCTCAGGTCAGGATAAAGCGCCTCCAATAACTGGCCTATTCACGTGGGGCCAACTCTCTCCCACGTGCCACGTCCCACGCCAAGAGCAGGCGTGGCTCTGCCTGCAACCCTGGTGGAACCAGCACCTCCAGGCAGAAGGTGAGAGCTTGCTCGTGCAGGATTTTCCCTCAATCCAGAGACACGCCTGTGTTTTAAAGGAATTCAGCCACCTGGCAAGATAGGTGTGGTTATCCCGCATTTCAGACAGGTAAACTGAGGCTCAGATATGTGTATTCTGAAGATCTTTTCTATGCCTTCGGTTCCTAAAAGAAGGGCGTAGACGATGGCTCCAACACGGCTTGATTCTTTCAACCAACGTTACTCACATGCTACCAAATCATGGCCAAGCTCTGAGCTAAGGTTTGGGGAGCAGAGTGTGATGGGCACAGACTCTTCCCCAAGGAGACAAGACCTGGTCACTGGACAGCGCCCCCTCCATGCCATAAATGAGAACTGCAGGGCCCAGGTGGAGAAGGACGGCCCATGGCTTTTCTATCAAGGGGGTCACACTCGAGGTTTGGCTTTAAAGGATGGGGAGCAGCCAGGAAAGATTTCCAGCAGAGGATTCTTTGTTTCTTAATAATAAACTTTATTTTTGGAGCAGTTGATGGTTTACAGAAAAAAATTGCACAGAAAGCACAGGGAGTTCCCATATGCCCCCCTCCCCACACACAGTTTTCCCTCTCATTAGCATCTTGCATTAGTGCGGTGCATTTGTCACAATTCATCAACCAACACTGATACGTTATCAGTAACTAAAATGTAGTTTGTCTACGTTAGGGTTCACTCTCCGTGTTGTATAGCTCTTTAGGTTTTGACAAATGCATAAGGTCATGTATCCACCAATATGCTTTCACTGCCCTAAAAAATAAATCCATATTCCACCTATTCACCTCTCCCCTCCTCCCCCTGAACCCCTGGCAACTACTGATCTTTTTACTGTCTCAATAATTTTGCCTTTTCCAAATGTCCTACAGCTGGAATCCTATAGTTGGTATGTAGCTTTTTCAGATGCTTCTTTCACAATATGCATGTGATATGCATGTAAAGGTCCTCCATGTCTTTCCATAGCATGATAGTTTTGTTATTGTTTGGGTTTTTTTTGTTTTTGTTTTTTTAATTGAGATACTGGGGGCCAGGGATTGAACCCAGGACCTCATATGTGGGAAGCTGGTACTCAACCACGGAGCCACATCAGCTTCCCTGAGTTGGTTTTTTCGTTTGCTTTGCTTGTTTTCTTTCTTTTTTTTTTTTTTAATAGGAGGCACTGGAAACCGAACCCGGGACCCCCCATGTGGGAAGCAGGCGCTCAACTGCTTGAGCCACATCCATTCTCAGATCATTTTTTTTTAATCAGAGCATTGCACAGATGTACCACAGTTTGTTTATCAATTCACCTAACGAAGGACATCTTGGCTGATTCCAATTTTTGGCAATTGTGAATACCGCTGCTATAAACATTCATGTGCAGGTTTGTGCGTGGACCTAAATTTTCACCCCCTTTGGGTAAATACCCGGTAGTGTGATTGCTGGATTGTATGGCGAGCCTGTGTTTAGCACTGTAAGAAACTGCCGAACTCTTTTCCAAAGTGGCTGTGCCATTTTGCATCCCCAAGAACAATGAATGACAGCTCACATTGTTTCATATCCTTGCCAACATTTGGTGCTGTCTGTGTTTTGGATTTTAGCCATTCTAATAGGTGTGTAGTGGCATCTCATTGTTTTAATTAAGCAGGGGCTTCTTCATTCATAATCATTCTGGAATCCATCTTCTCCTCCCCATCCCCACAGCCACTATCATTTGGCCAGGCCACTACCATCTCTCACCAAGGCTGGCTGTTGCAACTCCCTCACCCACCATTTCCATTCTTTCCCCTCCAATCTCCCTGCTACATATAAATTCTGAAATTCAAATCTGGTCATGCCGCTCCCTGCTTCCAATCCTCCCATGGCTCTCCACTGCACTCAAAGCAGAAGCTGCCCCATTCCCATGGCCTGCAAGACCCTGTACCATCCTGTCCCTGCCTCCCTCCCCTGCCACTCCCTGCCATACAGTTTGCATCTGGCACATACCGAGGTGCCCGGGTATCCCTGCACACATCATGCTATTTCTCACCTCCATGCCTCTGTCTATGGTATCACCTGTGCTGGAAATGTCCTCCTTCCCATCCTCAACAGAATCCCTGCCCAATTCTATTCATTTACCAAGCCCATGCCCTGATGTCGCCTCCTGAAGAAAGTTTTCCATGCCCACCACCACCCCTCACCCTAGGCTGGGGTATATGCACCAACGACCCACAGAGGTACTGCGAAGCAAAGTCACCTGCCCGAGTTTGTATTAGTTTGCCAGAGCTGATATGACAAATACCACACAATGGGTTGTCATAATCGATGGAAATGTATTGACTCGTGGGTTGGAGGCTAGAAGAAGTCCAAATTTAAGATATTGGCAAGGCTCACTTTCCCCCCAAAGACTTGTAGCATTCTGATGCTGGCTGACAACAATCATTGGGGTTCCTTGTGTATATGTCTCCCGTGACATAGTGATTCCCTCTCCTTTCCAGTTTTTGTGACTTCCCATTTCTCTTTATAAGGTATCCAGCAATCCTGATTAAAACCCACCTAAGCATAACATCTGCAAGAGATCCTTTTTACAATAGGTTCATACCCACAGGAATGCAGATTAAGATTAAGAACATGTCTAAATGGGGTACATTGTTCACTCTACCCCAGATTCAAACTGAAGTTCAGGGTCCCAGCTCCTAAAGAGAATGTTCTGCCTTGGTGAACTGGGACTGTGACACAGGAAGGGATTTTGAGCGGTGCAGGAGGCTGCTGTGCTACCCCTTCCCAGTCTGTGAGGGCAGAAGGAGAAGAGAATGCGGGCTAAGCATTGCCGTGTGGACTGGGGTTCCAGGAACAATGCGGGACACAAAGTTGACCCTGTGCACTCAAACTCAACGTCAGATAGTCTCCACTCAAACATCAGATAGTCTCAACGTTAGAAGTATGCATCAGCAGCCCAAGGGTGGGCCCCAGAACTTGTGTGTTTTAGCAGCTCCCCCAGTGATTCTGCAGTGAGGCCATTTGAGGGACTCCCAAGCCCACAGGGGGCACAGACATTGAGGTAGGATTCGGGTGCCAGAGACAAGACTCCTCGAAACAGAGTCTAGAGCCCAGAGAGAAACTCTGCCCCTCCCTGAGAGAAGAAGTTCATCCTTGTTCTCAAACCAAACGTTGACCTTCCATTTTGCTTTTTCTGAATACAAAGAGAAAACCCAAAGACTGGGCTGGAGGGAAACCAAAACACATGTTAAGAGTGAAAAAGCCCCTGGACAAAGGTCCAACAGGTTTAATTTCTAGGTCTCACACAGTTATCAGTTAGCTGTGTGACCTCAGGTAGATCGGATGTCCTCTCTGAGCTTCAGCTTCTGCTTCTATACAATAGGCAGAACAAATATCTGTTGAATGCTTTGTTAGGCTCTGGAGATCAAATGATGACCGAGACAATGTCACTGCTCTCCTGGGCCTTGTAACTGGATGGGGAGGTAGACGTCACCTAGAAAAAGAGATACCCGAGTAGAGTGTGCAAGAGGGAGGAGAACAGAGGATGAAGATGGAGGGTGACACAGAGCCAGAACTGGGTGGACTTTGTTCCTAAGGTCTGCGAAGCCCTGCCAGCATGTCACTCCATATGCTTCCTTTGTCCCTGCACTAAGAAAGGAGGCATAGTGTGACGATCAAACCCATGGTTTCAGGGGCCAGCTGCTGCCCCGGCCCCAAGTTTGCTGGAGGATCCATACTCAGAACGGCCCCTTCCCTTCCATGGTACCTACCAGCCCAAACAGTCTCTTCCACCACCCCCGCTGGAATCCTGATCCCCTCAACTTCCACTTTCCCCCATTTTTCTCTCTGCACTTCTCGCCTTTCATTTCTGACCAAACTTCAGATGACGGGAACACTGATAAATTAATGATTGTAATTAATAAAAATTGACTCTGTGCTAATAAATTATTATGAAATGGCCTGTCAAGTTTTTTAATGAAATGCAAAAAGCTGCAGTAATGAGATGAGTGTATGCACTTTTCAGCCAAGACGTGAGGAAATGCATCCATGGAGTACTCAGGCTTCTACAGGGAAAGCATCCAGGAGAAGAAAAGCAGAGTTGGACCAATGCTTAGATAGGATAGGAAGAATACCTATAATGTTAGACACATCACCTGCATTATTTTATATCACCTTAATAGCCCCATGAGGTAGGTACACATATTACTGGTCACTTTTCCAGATGGGGAAACTGAGGCCCAAAGAGGGTAAGAAATTGCCCTAGGTCACCCAAAAATTATGTTGTAGAGCTGAGATCAAACACAGACCTTTTGGATTCCAGAAACCCCTCCCCGCACCCCCCCCTCCGCCCAAGTTCGTAACCACTCAATTATACCACTTTTCAAAAACTCAGGATCTGGACGCAAAGGACTTGATTTCAAAGTCCAACTCAGTCATTTGACCTTGTGGCCTGGAATATTTAACCTCTCTGAGCCTCGGTTTCCCCATTTGTATAATGGAGATAGCAATAGCTGTCACACATGTCCTTGTGAATGGACAAGAAAGAATGAAAACAGTCGGTGGATGGGAACACATAATGCCATCACAACACCCGTCCTCTCCTCCTCCAAGAGTTTGGCATGAGAAGTTCTGTCTGAGCAGGTAAAGCATGGCAAGAAAAGGGGTTCAGAGTCATGGAGAGGAGTCCTGGCAGCGTCCTCCTTCATGACCCATCCCAGCTCTACGGAGTGTTTAATAGTACAAGGTTGTCCCAGTTCTTTGTAAACTATAGCCATGAATGTAAAACAACTGATTTTTACAACAGAATTGTTTAACCCTGCACCAATTAAAAGTACCTGTTATTAAAAAAGGTAATTATGCTGTAATTAGTTTGACACAAGACATTAAGCAGATTATTATCAAAGCCAGGGAAATAGTAACTTCAAAGCAATTTCCCCTCTTGAAAGAGGCATTTACATGCCGCCATTGGAACAGGATCCTCACTCGAGGCACTTTTTAATGCAGGGAAATGTGGTTCCTAACTCTTTGAGCAGCTTGGAGCTTTATGGCAGGGAATGCCCGCATTACAAATGAACCTGAGTAGCTGGTTCCTGGGAATTCTTCCCGGGGAAACTCACATTCCTGGGAAGTTTCTAGCCAGCATCCAGCCTGGGCCAGGGCAAATATTGGAAGAAGCCACTCATAAGACCAGGGAGGGCTTAAAGAGAAACCATATGTTTCAGGCATCATGTTTGGTTTCTTCAGTATTCTCTCCTTGACTCCCCAAAACAAACTTGTGAGGCAGGTATTAAGAGAACCCATTTGTGAGGGAAAGAAGACAGGCTAATGAAGACCAGTGTGGCAAGGAGGGGAAGAATCAAATGCCCTCTCCCAGCTCATGAGAGAAGCACTTTCCCCAGCAACTACATTACCAAAACTACATATCAAATCCACTCTGTTTCTTTTCTCCACAGCCATCTTTCCGGGGCTCTGTCCTTCCAGAATAGTCTGATTCTCGATGCCACTGTCTCTCTGTCTTCTTCCTTACATTCCTTTTCCCCACAGCCTCCTTCTCTCACCTGTCACATTCCTGGAAGAGGTAAGACAGGATCACCGGTAAACAAGCAGTCCAAGTTCAGCCCCATTGCACACTGAAGTTTCAGCACCACGGTCAGCGGCACAGGTCCTCTCCCCCAACCCGAGCCTAGACAATAAAGTCCACCCATAACGGAGGTGCAAACTCTCTGCTTGTGGTCTTGGATGATAGGCAACATCTCAGAGCCTCTATTTCCTCTCATAAAATATGATAATAATAGCACCTAACTTAAAGAGCTACTGTGAAGAATTCCTATTAAGCACTCAGCGGGGAGCCAGGCACACTCTTTAAGTTCCCACTAAATGAGAAATGTTATCGTCATTAACCTATGTCTCCTGACTTCTGCCCTGTGTGTTCCTATTAGCTCCTATAGCTCTGCTTTCCAATAGATAGAAAATATATATAAATGGAAGGCAGGCAAAGGGGCAAAACCATACAGGTCTAGAGGTACACTAAATCTTTCTCTTCCTACAGCTACACAAACACTGATTTATTTAGCCAGCAAGACTTGACTTTCTTTTTCTCTGGTTATCCTTGTATAATCTTGTTAATTGTTATATATGACATTTACTGAGCATTTGCACTTTAACAAGAACTGCGCTACATTTTATATCAAATTATATTGTTCAAAAATCTCAACCACATGGTGAAACATTACCTATTCTGCAGATGAGGAAACAGCAGTTCAGAAAAGGCAGGTAATAGCTGGTATCACAGCTGGTAAGTGGCAGAGTCAGGATTTGAACCCAGGTCTCTCTGCCTCCCTGCTCTCCCAGGTGGAAAAGAGAGACAAGTAATTAGAAGCTAGCTGAAAGTATCTGGTACATAGAAGGTACTCGGGAAATGTGTCCTTGTCACTCTCCTCCTCAGTCCTCAGTTTCCCCATCTTTCAATTCAGGGGTTTGGATAGTTTTTTTTCTCAGGGCCCACTGACTAGCAGCTGCTGCTAGAAGAGGTCTCGGGGTCCCCCCTCTATCACTGGCTGTCACCCTGAGACCCCACTTGTGTTCTCAGGGCCCCTTCAGGAGCCTCTTGCCGCCCCTCCAAGGCTCCATTATCCACGAGGAGCTAGAGGAGCTGCTCCTGGCAGTGGGGCCTCGAGCCCATCCTGCCGTTGCCATGACAACAATACCAGCATCAATCTTCTTCAAGCCCCTCTTTCCAGCTCTGCCTCTCGCCCTCTCCTGTCATGTCTGTGCCTGCTGGGTGCTCCAGCAGGAGGATGCAGGGTGAGGGGCCGGGACGGAGCGTGCATGCGGCAATGGGGCCAATGCTCAGCGCAGGCAGAAAGGGCAGGAAGAGAGGAAGGTTCAGGAAAGAGGTAGATCAGCCTCAGTAGGTGGCTGGAAGGGGTTCTGGACCCCCCCCCCCATCAACCTCAGAACGCCCCATTTCTTCCTCTCCTTCTTTCTGAGCCTGTGACCTGCAGCTGAGCTTTTTCCATCCATTACCCCTATTGAAGTTCAGCTCAGGTATAACCTCCCATGGGAAGTTTTCTATGATTATTGTCCCCTAGTGGCAGTGTTAACACCCCCCACATTTCCTCAAGCCTCCTAGTTTATAGCAAGCATCACACCATTTCACTTGTTCTTGTGTATGTCTAACACATTGAGTCTCACAATGGCCTTATAAGGTAGGCTCTATTGTTTTCTAACATTGCCTATTAATATCTCTGTTGTCAGGCAGGTAAACTTAAAGCTCACGGAGGCGAAGCAATTTTCCCATGAGCAGGTGGCCCAGGTGTCATCTGAACTCCTCCCTGTTTGGTTGCAAAGCCCAAGTCTTTCCAATGCACCATGAGGCCTCAGGAATCCACTTGGATGAGAGAACCAGGAGATATTTACCTGTTTAGGTAAATATCATTAGGCTCATGAGTTTGGGGAGAAGATCATTTGATCAAGGACATAGACGGGATGTTGGCAGGGACCATGTTATGCTCCCATCTCAAGATCAGTTGATTAGCCATCTTAATTCCACCTGCAACCTTAAGTCTCCTTTGCCATGCAACCTAAGCTGTTCCCAGGTCCACAGGCAGGTGGAGATAAGTTTCCTGTCCTCGGTGGAGGTCAGTGACGATTGAGGTCGGGAAGCCAGATATCCAAGCCAGCAGTCAGAGATGGGTAAAGAGATTAACACCTACTTATGCTGGGTACCTGCAATCATGGGGGAAAGCAGGCTGCAGGTTGAGAATGCCCAAACCTTCCTCAACCTGCCGCCATCTCCAGCCCCACCCCACAGACTCGCTCAAGTCAATTTGAAATGTTCACTGTCCCCAACACAGTCGGGTCTGTCACACCCCTCTGACTCTGCAGTTGCTATTTATGCCTACATGACGTACTTTCCCACTTTCTCTAACTGATGAACTCCACCTTATCTTCCAAGTCTCCTCTGTGAGACCATTAGGATTTTGTTCCATTTAACCCCATCCCCTCCTTTTTCTCTCTTATTTCTGGGACTGGTGGTTGACAACACAGGCATTTCAACAAATATCCACTTCCACTCGGGTTAGGAAACCATTTTTAACATTAGACATTTCTGGTGTGATTCTAAAACTACGGCCTTTTCCTCCAAATGTAATTTTAAATAGTCTCCACTCAAAACTCGGAGAATTTAAGTTACCCTCTGCCTGACAAAGACACGTAAGAACTATTCCTGTCTCAGAATATTTCTAAAATTAGAGTGAAAGTTGTGTTAACCACCGCCGTTAAAATCAAAATGATGGATTCCTCTTATGAAACCAATCCTAAAATGTTTCCTCTCCCAGCAGTCAGAAAACTCACTCTCAATTTGTACTATTATGATCCTCATAATCGTTTTCCACAATTACATTGTGACTACCCTTCACTCCGTCAGGCTTCTGGTGGTCGTGAAGGAAAGACGAGAAACTCTGACCTCACTCGGAGTCACTTCCGGCCTCGGCTCCAAGACTTTGGCATGCTTCCCGTGAAGCGAGAGCCAATCACAGCGGAGTTTATCCCGGTTGGAGGGGGACTGTGTTAGCAGAGGGACAACAGTCCCTCTGATGAGTCTACTTTGAAGATGCTCGGTTTTTCTTCTGGCCCAGCTAGATTGAAGAGAAGGAAGAAATATGCGAGTAATCGAAAACGCCAAGGAGACACATTTAACTGGCAGCCACTGCCAACCAGAGCTAAGTAATTCTGAGGACTGGAAGGCTGCAAAAAGTGGAAAACTTCTCATTTTAACAGAAAAAAAAAAAAACTTAAATAAATATTGAAATTTCCATTCTGATGGTAAATCACACATCCTGAAATGCTGCACCCCAGCCTGGGTTTAACTTGGAGCTTGCACTCACTAGTGGATGAATGACTTTGGGAAAATTACTTCCCCTCTTGGGGTCGGTGATGGTTTGAAGCTGTATGGACCCCCAGAAAAGTATGTTCTTAAAATGAATGCATCCCTGGTAAGCAGCTGTGGCTCAATTGGTTGAGCTCCCGTTTACCATATGGGAGGCCCCGGGTTCAATTCCCGGGGCCTCCTGGAGTTCGATTCCTGGGGCCTCCTGGTGAAGGCAAGATGGCCTGCACGGCTCATCAGCAAGATGACCCAACGAAGGGAGACAAGCAGACACAAAAAAACGCAAAGCAAATGGACACAGAGAGCACAAGCAGCAAGGGGGCGTGGGGGGTGATAAACAAATAAATAAAAATAAATCCTTCAAAAAAAAAAAAAGCGAATGCATCCCTGTGGGTGTGGACCCATAGGCTCTTACCACCTCATTCAGGGTGGGTCTTAGCCCTCTTACTGGAGGCCTCTATAAATAGAGGACTACAAAGCCACAGACAGAGGGAAGAAGCCTCAGAGATAGAAAGAAAGGTCCCAGAAGCCAGAGGCTGCAATCAGCTGGGCACAGAGGTTGGAAAGAGGGCCCCATGGAGCAGCTCGAAGCTGACGAGACGAGGCCCAGAGGAGAGGGGACAGACCAGCTGGCCAGCATTTTGCCCTGCCATGAGCCTGATGGCCCCCAGCTGCAACTTGGTGAGACAGCATTTCTTGATGATGGCTTGATTCGGACACTTTCACAACCTCAGAACTGTAAGCTTATAACCTAATAAATTCCCCTTATGAAAGCCAACCCGTTTCTGGAATATGGCATTGGCAACTTGTAGCAAACTAAAACAGGGTCTCAGCTCTCGACTCCCCAAAAGGCAGAACCAAGCAGCTGCTGCATAGGAATGTGGTGAAGGTTCAGGATGGTAATATACATAAAAGGCTTAGCATCAAGTAAGCACCCAGCAAATGTCTCCTTCTTAGCCAAGGTGTAACAGGGGATTTTCCATGTCCCAGCTCCACCTTCACTGTGCTCATTTTACACTTGGATCTCCAAGAGACAGGAGGAAACAAAGGCTGAGCGGTCCAGTCTTTAGCAATGAGGGACATGAGTTGTGTTCAACCATGCTGCCAGCCAGCTGTGTGACCTTGTAAAACTGGCCTAACCTCTCTGAAAGTCATTTTTCTGACCTGTCAAAGCTACAATGTGGAAAGAAGTCCACACCTCCCCAGAGAGTTGCAAGGATCAAATAACTGAGAATGCCAAAACGTTTTGCACAGCCAACACACTGAGGCACTCATGAGTAAACAATAGCAGGGTCATACACTGCCTTCCAGAAGAATCTTAAAAGAGGAGAACTCAAAAAGGGGAGCCCTTTAAGTTCCTAAAGAAATACGTAGCTGTCGGCAAGATGTGGGGCTGTGTAGCAGGTGGGAAGAGAGGCATATTTGGGAACAGCTATTCAGTACCTCTCTTACCATGTGAGGTCTGTATCAACCTCCTCTTCCCCATGATTGTCTTGAATCAGATCCCAAGTCTGATCCAGCCCCTTCCAAAGTTCCTTTTGGATGCCAGCATCCAGTCCACATTGACAAGATTGTACAGGAGTCAGCTGGGGGCAAGGGGGTTGATACAAAAATACCAAAGCACAGATCCCACTCCCACCCCTGAACTTTTTTTAATTGATCTGGGGCCATCGTTCTCAACTGGGGTGATCTCACCCCCCTCCCCCAGGGGACATTTGGAAATGTCTGGAAACACTTTGGGTTGTCATAACTGGGAGGCGGCTGCTACTGGCATGTTGATGGGGGAGGCCAGGGTTGCTGCTCAACAGCCTAAGATGCACAGAACAGCCCCCTGCCCCCTACTCCCCAGCAAAGAATCCTCTGGTCCAATATGTCAATAGGTCCAAGGCAGAGAAACCCTGGTTTGGGGTAACTGAGACATTGGCTTGGTTCTGGTTAGAAAGCTCCTCAGATGATTCTAATAAGAGCCACTGGGTTAATCAAATGCTCAGCAATTAGTGTTGGGGAATTAGAGTCTTTTAGACGAAGCCTCCATAATCAGCCAGCTGTTATTAAATCATCAATAGCTGTGGCCAAATTACACCCCGAGTTAAGAGTGCTTCGAGCTCTGACTTGCTCCTTTCTGCTAGGATGACCTACCATCCCAGATTTCCCAGGACTGAGGGGGGCCCTCCCAGAACGCGGGGCTTTCCGTTCTGATGTGGTCACCCTAGTTTCGGCCTTTCTCTTGTTTTCTTTCACTCCCCATCCATCCATTATTTCGTTCCGCTTGTACAACATGCTAGGTCTATACAAACACCTGACCCACATCAGCTTATTTAATGCTCAGAATCCTAACAGCACTAAAATCCTCAGGCCTTGAGTGGACTGACCACAGAGGTCACTCAGAGAGTCGAATGTTGGAACTAGGACTGGAGCCCAGGCCTTCCAATCCCATGGGCCTCACCACTGGACCACACTGTCCTTCCAGAGGCCTCTGGCCATCTCCTTTAGTGAGTGATTTTATTCCCAGCCTAGAGGCTCAGGGATGCTAAGCTCCTTTAGGCAGGAATGCGTACACCCTGCTCTGTTTCCATTGATCCCACTGTCTTTTCCTTCCAGATGGGGGCCTGGTCAATTCAAAAGAGAGGCGTGAAGGCCCTGCAGAAGACCTGCAGCCAAACCTAACAAGGCCACCCCACAGTCGCTGCAGTGCTGAGAACCAGCAGGGAGGAGAGGAAAGTGAGCAAGCTTTGCTCGCCATTCCCGTCTCTTTGTAGATTGTCTCTGCGCTCCCTGAAGTACAGGTGACGACTCCAGGCTACAAAGAAGGAAGCGGAGGCTCAGAGAGGTGAGCCCCAAGACCATATCCCAGGTAAGTAAGAAATCTGGGGTTTGAATCCACGTCTACCTGACTCCGATGGCCCCGCTTTTAGCATCTTATTCCACGCCCAGCCAGGAAGCCTGACTTCTTGTTGATTTAACAGTCTAGCGTGGGCAAAGAGCCCCTAACAAATCCCAGAAGATTGTCTCGGGGAGATGTGCATGTTGTGCAAACAGCATTACACGTCCTGGGCTTTGTAGCATCGTTTCAAATATTGACGAGGCCCGTTAAAGAATTCCAAGACAACAGGCCGCCCTTCGGGGAGAACAGGGGCTGAGCTCCGAACGCCTGGTGCCACAGGCAGAGCCACCGCGCGGCGCTGCCGCGTGCCCCGCGTGCGTGCCCGCGCTGGTGCAGGAGCCCACCGCCCCGCCGCGGGTCTCCACCACACCCCCTCCCCACAAGCGCCGGCCAAGGTGTGCGCCCCACCGTGCCCTGTGCATTTCTATGAAACGCTATTTTATTAAATAAACAAACTGGAGCCGTTCCCGTAGATTTATGAACAGTTCCCCAAGTCTCACTTGTTCGACCCACTGCAGATTTACGGCCCTGCATTAACCTCGTGAGCGTTCCTAACGTCTACTAAGATAATGCTGGCAGGAGGGAGAAGGGATTTTTATAGCCAAGTAATAATTACAAAATGCAGGGAGGACTCGGGGAGCCTGTCCATTCGTTATGCCGTGGGTAGCGCCTCCACACGGGCTTCACCCGTGGCTTCACTGCCTTCCCTCCGAGCTGCTCTGGCCCCCATGGCTTGTCCGGGGTCAGGTGTCTACTTTTAGAGAAGGTGTCATCGGATGGGGCGGGAGTCTCAGAAAAGGCAGAAGGGGGCGGCTGTCTCAGTGACCCCCAATTCAAACCTGTCCTGTCTCTCTACGGAAAGGGCGTGCCCAAGGGCCATGCTTAGAACCTCAAGGGAGGTGGGCCCCCCAGAAAGAGGTCGGCATCCCTTCACCCCTCAGAGTGGGAGCGAATGGTTCAGCAGGCCCTTTCTTGTAAATGGTTTTGCTTAGGGAACAAGGGAGAAAGCATGATGGCAAAAGTAAACGCTTCCCGGAAATGGGGATTAGGGGCCTCGCGAAATGGCCAGAAAAGCATGAAAAGAATAAATAACGGAGAATTATCCGTCATAAGAACTATGACAGTCTGGATGCACATATCCATGGGACCGGGAGGGGCTACAGATGCCCACGCCAACCACCCATTAAGGCGGAATCAGAAGGTATGCAGAGAGACGTTGTTTTACAAACTCCCCGGTGAGGCTGATGCACAGGAAGGCCGTCGTGGTCTTGCTGCTCAAGGGGTGATCTGCAAAGCAGCAGCTTGGCCCGGGAGCTGGTGGGAAATGCAGACTCTTAGGATCCACCCCAGGCCTGACCAATCAGAACCGGGATTCGAACAAGATCCCCAGGGGTTCGTGCATGCGCCTAAGTCCGAGAAGCATTGCAATATGGCATTTGAACCTCGGGGACGCTACCTGCCCAAAGTAAGTGGAGGAGCCCCCATTTTATAGGGGGGAAGAAACAGGCACAGGAGGGCTTAGCCCCCTGCCCGAGGCCACGCAGAGCCAGGACAGGGAGCCATGCCCTCTGCTGACCTTGGCCTCCCAGCCAAGGATTTCCCGATGGGGAAATCCAGACACCACAGCAGGTGCTGGGGAGGTGCTCACAGGCTGGCGGGAAAAGTGAGAGATGGAAGAGAGGGGCACCTGGGGAAGGGGGCTAGTGAGTGGTTGTCAATTAGTCACCGGGCCTTCCGCAGCTGGCAGCGTGGGGCCCCCCTGTCTTCACCGCCACCCCCGCCCGCCGCCCCCTGTGCCCTCTCTACCTTTCCCTTCCTGAGCCTCCTTGAGATTTGAAACTCAAACAAGAGGGTATGAATAATGTAGCGCGATGGCTCCTCGCGTCTCCCCTCAATCCTCAGAGGGTGAGCGAGGCTCCTTGTCTGCCTCATTAGCGGCTGTTCAACCATTTGATTTCGGTAACAATGAGTGTGCCTTCCTCGGAATTTTCATACCTATTTGCGTCACCGGAGTCAACACTGAATTTTTGAATCCACATGAAATTTTAATGGGGCAATCTGCATACCGTGCGTGCGCTCTTTCCCCTGGTCCCAGCCGCAGACAAAAAGGCAAGGACAGGGACTGAGAACAGACTCATCAGAGGAGAGTGGGGGGAGCCTAGAGCAGGTGCCCAGGTTGGATCTGGGAGTCCCAAAGGGAGACCCCCCAAGGCTGGTAAGGTCCTTCTGGCTAAGCTCCTCAGGGCCAAAGAACATGCTGCTTTACCACTCTGAACCTCAGTCTCCTCCTCTGTAAAATGGGATTTATAACATCATAAAGCTGATGCAGGGATTAAATGAGGTAATCCGTAAACCCCTTAGCACGGTGCCAAACACATGGTAGGCACCCAATGCTTAGCAGCCATTATTGTTATTATTATTATTACTAGTTTCCCATTTATCTAACCTTATACACATGATTAGAACTGAGCAGTGGGCAAAACGTCAAAGTCTTTGGATTTTTCTATTTTCACATAGGATTTAGCAGCAGACAGACCTGAGTTGCTATCAGCTTTCCTTCTTCCTAACTATATGACTTTGAGCAAGTGACTTCACCTCCCTGAGCCTCAGTTTTCTCCTCTGTGTGATGGGGAGAATGAACCTTTCCTTTGAGGACTATTGTTCGGATTCAGTAGGAAAATGTATTTAAAGTGCTCTGCTGATTCTAAGCACACGTTTTCTCACACTACAACAATCTGAATTCAGGGTACGTCTTGCCATTGTGATGGCCTTTCGATGCGAGGAAATAGAATGATCGTTTCAATTGAGGGTATTTACTGTGTACCCGTTTGTATGCCGGGGGCAGGATACTAAAAGCCACCAAGTGCTACCTCATTCGGTCCTTGCAAAAACACAGAGGGGTGGTAATATTGCTAAACATACTCTGTGGATGCGCAGAGAGGCGCCGCGTCCTTCCCCGGGTCCCACAGCCGCCGAGTGGGGAACGTGGGCTTGCATTGCACAGCTGGTGATCTTCGGAGCTCTGTGCTCACCAGCTCTGTCCTACACTGGTGAGCAGAGGGAGAGCCAAGAATTGGGGCTGTTAGCTTAGGGTAGCAGGACCAGAAAGGGCAGAGGAGGTGGGAATGGAACTCAAGTCCATCAGACGATAAATGCCGAGCTCTTTCCGCGAGGATCACACCACGGCAGACGGCATGATCCTTTAATTAATCGGCTCCGGTGTAGTCAAGGACAACCTTGCCAGAGCCTGTTGGGCTGCTCGCAATTCCCAGGTGTCTTGTAAGTGGCTTCATCTCTCTGAGCCTCACTTTCTTCACCTGTGAAATGGAGATGACAATCTCCACCTCTCAGAGGTATTGCAAAAACGAAATGGAACAATGCATAGAAATTGTCTCTGCAAGCCGTAAGAAGCGCTCAAAATGTGAGTGCACTATGAAGACAGAGAAAGGCAGGGGCCTGAGGGCTAGAGAGAGCTGTGGGACAGAACAGGGCCTTGGGACAGGGGGGAGCAGCCAAGGGGTCGCTGCTCCCTTTCCCAGCACTCACCTCCTCCCCATGGGGTGTCCCGTGCTTAAATCCCACCCACCCCCCACCTGGCGCAGAGATGGGAGTGAAATGAAACACAGCCCCAACCCAACCCCCGCTGTGCAGTATTTCTCACCCGGTGTAATGAAATGGAAGGAATTTCTGCTGAGAATGGTGATTACTAACCTGCCAAGATGAGTGAGAAAAATCAATTCAGAGAGTTCAGGAGGGGAGGGGGTGGGGACAACAGGGAAGGAAGCTGGGGGAGAAAGAGAGATTGAGGCAGAGATAGACAGAGAGAGGGAGAGAGAGAGACAGGGAGGATAAGAGAGAGAGATAGGAGGGGGAGAGAGAGACAGGGGGGGAGAGAGAGACAGGGAGGGGGGAAGAGAGAGACAGGGAGGGGGAGAGGGAGAGACAGGAGGGGGAGAGAGAGAGAGAGACAGGAGGGGGAGAGAGAGAGACAGGAGGGGGGGAGAGAGAGAGATAGGAGGGGGGAGAGAGAGACAGGAAGGGGAGAGAGAGACAGAGAGAGGGGGAGAGAGAGACAGAGAGAGGGGGAGAGAGAGACAGGAAGGGGGAGAGAGAGAGAGACAGGGAGGGGGAGAGAGAGAGACAGGGAGGGGGAGAGAGAGAGACAGGGAGGGGGAGA
>JAKSZT010053817.1:4001188-4033294 GCA_026826555.1 Tolypeutes matacus | reverse complement strand
AGAGAGACAGGGAGGGGGAGAGAGAGAGACAGGGAGGGGAGAGAGAAGGAGAGACAGGGGCAGAGGGAAGAGAGAAAAAGAATGAGAGAGAAAGAGAGGGAGAGAGGAGAGAGAAATAATGAGAGAAGGGAGAGACCGAGTTAAAGAGGGGGAAAGAGAAAAGCACAGAAAGGGGCAGAGGGGGAGAGAGAAAAATGGGAGAGGAAGGAAAGTGAGAAAATGAAAGATAGAAGAGGAGAAAGAGATAAAGGAAAGATAGAGAGAAGAGAAAGGGATAAAGACAGAGACAAAGAGGAAAAAGAGAGACAGAGAGTGGAAAGAGAGACAGAAAAGAGAGACAAAAAGTGACTGAGATGGAGGAGAGGGAGATAAGCACCAAGCACTTGTTCAGAAGCAGGGACTCCAGGGCATTGGACCTCACCCCCTCTCGCCATTTCTCCCTTCAGTGATTAGATAAGAAGATGGAGAGCATGAGCTCAAGAGGCGAAACTGTGCTACGTGGCAGGAGTCAGCAGGCCCAGGACTGGCCCCGGGATTCTGCCAGCGAGTCTGCGACCGCCGTCGACCTATCGAGGCTGGATTCAGCACCACCTTCACCGTGAACTGATGCCACCAATGCTTCCCCGGCGCCTACTATGTGCTTTGAAACGGAGAGCCAACACTTAGCACATCCACAGCAGGCCTGAAATGTCACTTGAGTGAAGCTCAGTCATCGTTTTTTGATTGCGGCAAAATCAACAAAACATAAAATTAACTGTTTGAGATGGTTCGATTCCGTGGCATTTGGGACACCCACAGTGTTGTGTCGCCATCACCTCTATCCAGTTCTGAGACATCTTCATTCCCCTGAAGGAAAACCCAGACCCCTTAAGGGGTCTCTCCATTCTTCCTTCCCCCGACCCAGGCCCCGGCAACCACTGACGTACCTTCTGTCTCTATGGATTTATCTATTCGGGGCATTTCCGATCAATGGACTCATGTGTGACCTTCAGTGCCTGGGTTCTCTCACTTAGCCCAAGACAAAGACTTGTACACAAATGTTCCTCGTAGCATTATTCACAATAGCCAAAACCCGGAAACATCCTGAACGCCCACCAACAGATGAATGGAAAAGGAAAAGGAAGTTCTAGCCATGCGATGGGATATTAGCCATAAAAAGGAATGAAGTTCTGATACATGGGACAACTTGGAGGAACCTCGAAAACATTATGCTAAGTGATTTTTTTAAGGCGATTTCTTGTCCTCTTGCTCCCGAGTGATCCAACTCAAGTACTGCCGCCTCCCACCCCACATGAATGCTGGCCGCACGGCCACAGCGAGCAGGAGGCTGGGTGCACCCAGGGTTGAAAGTCAGATGGACCTAGGCTGGCATCTTGCTCTCTGCTGACCTTCCCCCATGACCTTAGGCAAGTATCTTCTATTGTCCAAGCCTCTAATGATTCATCTGTAAAATGGGATTCGAGACCACTCTTGGGGTTGGCACAAGAGTTCCATGAGAGGGAAGCGGCTGTGACTCAATCAGTAGGGCTCCCGTTTGCCATATGGGAGGCCCCGGGTTCGGTTCCCGGGGCCTCCTGGTGAAGGCAAGCCCGCCCGCACGGCATGGTTAGCTGACCCAGCGAGCACAAGCAGCAAGGGGGGATAAATGAATAACTAAATAAAATCTTTAAAAAAAAGAGTTCCATGAGGGGAAGAAGATGTGGCTCAAGCGATTGAGCTCCTGCCTACCACAGGGGAGGTCCTGGGTTCGGTTCCTGGTGCATCCTAAAGAAGAAGAGCAAGACAGTGAGATGACGCGACAGGCTAGTGCGGTGAGCTGACGCAGCAAGATGACACAACAGAGAGACACAAGGGGGAAACACAATGAGAGCCACAACAAAGCAGGGGATGGAGTTGGCTCAAGTGATTAAGTGCCTCCCTCCTATATGGGAGGTCCCAGATTCGGTTCCAGTGCTTCCAAAAAAAAAGAAGATGCGCACACAATGAACAGACACAGCAAGCGCAAACAATGGGGGGCGGGGCGAGGGAGGACGGAGAGAAATGAATCTTAAAAAAAAAAAAAAAGAGTCCCAGGAGACCTGGGTGAGAACTCTGAATCGGCGGCAGAACCCAGGCAGGTGTTATGACTGCCTCTGTGGGCTGTACAGAGAGCCTCAGAACCTGCCATCGACCATGGAATTTGGGAGGCAAGGCACAGACTTTTGGGAAAGGAATTAGCAGGACAAGTCCTGTGTTCGTAGCAACAGGGGAACACAGAGAGTAACGGTTATCACATAAAATCCCAAACCACTGTCCGTGGCCCACCGGGCATGTGTGGTCCAGCTCCTGGCCTCCTCTCACTTTGGCTGGACTCTAAAACTCACCTGGCCCCACTTCTTCATCTCATAGAGGCAGAATCAGAGACCCAGGGAAGAGAAGTGATTCACCCGGAGTCTAGCAGAGAACTCCCCTTTCTTTTGTTCCCGGCTTCCAGTTAAGACGGGGGATTGAACACACCCCTCCAATACAATGCCCTATAAAACCCAATAAAATTACAATATAGGAATTTTTAAAGGCAAAAACTTGTAAGGACAGGGAGGATAAAGGAAGAGACAACATTAAAAAAAAGTTCAGACATTGAAAAGCAGGTGGTCCATGGTAACTGACTCAGCAAATCCAGCATCGCTAAAAGCCTAAGCCAGGGTGCATCCGTTTGTTATTTCGTTCAAATGTCTTTCATGCGGCAGCGGCTCTGTCTGCCCAGATTGTGCTCTCAAGAAGCTATGGTCTTTTGGTGACAACAGAGAAACAAAACAAAGGAGGCAACATAATAAGTCCTGCAATAAGGGTATACATATGAGGTATAGGAGATGCCCAAAGAAGGAGTAAACACCTTGTCAGGGTAGAAAAGGTTGTAAATAACAGAGAAGACTGAGCCAGAAACTAAAGCACAACCAAGAAGAGAAGAGGGAGAAGCACTCCAGCAGCAAAAAAAAATATCATGTGCAAAAGCAGGAAATAGTAAGTGTATGAAACTTTTGGACCATAGCAAGTCGCTTGGAGAAGATGAGGCCAGAGACATGCTCAGGTGTCACATGTTGAAAGGCTTTGTAAGCCTGTGAAGGTACTAAGGAGCCACTGAAGGTTTTAGAGCAGTAGAGAGACGTGGTTCAGAAAAATCACTCTGATTGTAGTGAACGGAGGAATCTTTAGAATTCCATCTGTCCTTTCTTTCACAAGCTTTAATTGAGCACCTACTGAATACACAGCCCTAAGGTGCATGCCTGAGACCAGGGACCAGATTTCTACATGAGTGCATGGTGTGAGACTCCATGAGCCGTGGTAATTGGGCCAGGTCTGCATCTGCTTGGAAAACACTTCCCACCAAATATCAAATGTGTACCTGCCGGCCCGCACACGTGCATCACAGTCTCTGGGAAAAAAAAAAAAAAATGATTATATTCATTCTCTTAACCTCACCCCAACCTGAACATAAATCGTCTCTGTTTATAACACTTCTGGCATTTTCTGTATTTTGCCAAATGACATAAAATGACAATAAATTTAGGCCCCACCAGCAGAAAAGTACCTAAAATGCCACATGTCACTAATATTGACAGGTTCTAAAAGTAAAACTTGGAAACGGTTCAGGCCACATAAATTAAAATAAAAATATATACTTTGTCCTTGAGGAGATTCGGCTAAAATTACACCTTGGGTGGGGACGGAATGTCCTGGAATATGAAGTCGAGAGAGAGTTGCCTACTTCAGAACAGAGTCCCAGCCTGGGAGGCCCAGAAAGACCTTGAAGAAATTTCCAGCCAGAAATTCCCTTGATAGAAACAATGTAATTCTTTTTTTTTTCTTTTTTTTTTTTGAAACAATGTAATTCTTAGAGCTACACAACTCGATATACACCAGCCATTGCCTTCAAATTTAAATGTAAACGCATACATTTCACACCATTTAAATTCAGTTCTTCAGTTGCACTAGCCACATTTCAAGTTCTCAATAGCCACATGGATAGCGCAGATCTAGAGTGCCACCATAGAAAGTTCCATAGGACAGTATTGTCAGAGCAAGAAATGTCCCTGCTGACACGTGTGCATTTCCTCCCCTGCTTCTGGGCCACCTCCCCTCACTATCTTTCTCTCTGCCTTTCTCTAGTTCCCTTTCCTTTTAGGTGTTTTTCTAAAGCATGAATAAGTTGGGGTAAGAAAAGGCGGCTCAAGATTTGGAAAGCATGGTTCAAAGTCCTGCTTTACCACTTGGCGGCTGTGAGATCTCAGGCAAGCCACTCCAGCGTGCTTGTCCTCCAAATGTGTTATACACGGAGAGCCCTACCTCCCAAGCATGGCTGTTGAATGAATGAATTCACATGTCAAGTGGCACGTGGTAGGTACTCATTAGATGAGACTTTTTTTCCTTTCTTCTCCTTGATGATAACTCTTCAGAGGCTCACAAAAACCGACCGGATATATTTCAGACTCTTCAGCTCAGAATCTGAGACTCACCATGTTTTTTCCCTTGTTTCATCTCTGGCCTCAGCCTGCTCAAACCCCCTTCCTATGTCCCAACCCTTCGTGTACTTTCCACAAGCCTTGCCTTGGCATATGCTGTTGGCACAACCTGGGATAACTTTTCCCCCTTTGTCTGCCTTTCAAGGCCCCATTGCCAGGTGAGGATTCAGCCCAGAGATCACCACTCCTTCCTGCATGCCCTGCCCTTGTCCTCCGCAGCTCCTAACTGGTTGATGATAGTGGGAAAGAAGATGGATTTGGAGTTCCAGGGAAGTTTAAGGCCCACGGGAACTCTGGTCTCAATCTCTAGCCCAGATGATGGATTTCTTCCCAGGAAAGAACAAACCCCGAAGCCTTCGTAACAACCACTCATTCATCCAGCCTACACTTATTGGGTGCCTCCTGTTTGTGTGACCTGCCCAGCTGGAGGTCGGGAGGTTAAGGAAGACCCTGCCCTGGGGGAGTCACAGCGCTCCCCCACCTCCACCCTGTGGGGAAAGAGACCCTCCCCCAAGCAATTGCGACACTGCCCGGTAAGTTCTAGAATACAGGTGGATGGAGGTACGCTGGCCACACAAAGTTTCAGTGGGTTTCAGTGCACTTGAGGACGGTGCAGTGACCTCAGGAAATGCCCCAAGAGCAAGGCGGTTTGGAAACAACGGGCCAGCAGGGGCCGGGAGAAGGCCGGAGCTTGTGGGAAAGGCATTCGGAGAAGACTCCAGCAGGCGCAAAGGCGGGGAGGCGTATGAAAGCAAAGCAAATTTGGGGGGCTTAGTAGGAAGAAGGGGGTGTGGAGGCAGGAGGCCCGAGCACACGTGGGCTGGCTAAGGAATTGGGACTGGGTGCCCAGGGCAGTCACAGAAAGCTTTTAGGCCGGGGGCAGCTATGGTCGTGGCAGAGGCAGTTTAGGAAGCTCTGCCTGCTCTGGGGAGGCTCAGTGGAGGGGGTGGGGGTCAAGGTCAGAGGCAGGAGAGTGCTGCAGGACGGACAATGATGAAGACCTGGAATGGGGCAGGGGCCAGTGGGTGGAAGTGAAGGCGAGGTCCCTCTCACATCTCGGGCTCTCCCTCCCCACTTTGACTGCGGCCTCAGGCATCTCACCACCTCCCCTTTCCACCCCCTTCCCTCCCCACCAGCCCCACAGCCTTATGGCTGCACAATTTGTGAACATTATGTAAATGGGCTTTATGCAAATCCAGCCTCTCTCCCTGCTCGCTGGACTCCTGAACCCTAATTAACTTGCCAAAGCCTAACGCTGCCATCCCCTCTACCCCAGCCCGCACCCCCCCACCCCCAATCCCATTCCCCCAACCAAGAAATCCATCTTCAGAGGCAGCGGTCTAATCACGCCCTCATTTGGATGTACAGGCTGTCACCATACCCTTAGCCGGCAGAAGAAGGCGCCATTTCAGCCAGTTGACACTTCTTCCGATACAGCTCCAAAATAAATGCCTTTCTTTTTTCCCTTTCTTTCCTCCTGCTTTATGTTTTTGTTTTTTTTTTTTTTTTTTAAATGGGTAAAAATCAAAATTCTCACAATACATACAAACATTTGCAAAATGATATATAAATATATATGCATATATGTGTATTTGCTTACAAAAATGTTGTTTATATATATATATATATACATATATTTTAAGAGGTGCTTAGATTACCCAAAATATTACACGGAACCCATTGGGATTCCCACATTGCCCACCTCCTGGGAGTCTCCGGCACTCCGTGTGTGACTTTGCTGTGACCTAAACTTCTTTGAAAATTAAATGAAAAATTGGGAGACAATGGGGATTGAGAGGAGGAAGGTGTCATGGCACACCAGACATCCGATAACACAGTGATAAAGGGAAGGAAAAAAGGGAAAAAAGAAAAGAGAAAGGAAAAAAAATGAATATATATATATATGTATATATACATATATATATATATATATATAAAAGGCATTTCCTTTGCTTTTTTGCCCATTTCTTGAATGTTCCAATCCCACTCACCATATCCTGCTTTATGTTTGCTTGTTTCTAGCACCAGAGACAGCCCTGGGGAAAGTTTCTCATTATCTTCAAGTCTGTCTTCTTTCACCTTACCTCACCCGCCCCTCCCCATCACAAAACCAAGGACCCAATACACCCTCTTTCCTCCCTCTCTCAAAATTATCCACTCAGGAAAGGATCAAGGAGCAGTTGTTTTCAAAAGCAGATCAGGAAGGATTTACTCAGCTCCTGCTCCTACCAAGGCCCAGTTTGTGAACTTATTCCCCAATGTGTGCGTGTGTGTGTGTAATTTTGAAAAGACCTGAAGAAGCATCTCATTCGGTCTACTTGATTTTAGAGATTGTGGAGGTGCAGTGAGGGCCAGTGATGTACCCAGGGTCACACGACAGGGACAGACCCAAAGCCAGCCTCCCTCCCTCCCGACGTGGTCTCCTCCTAACTGCTGCCACTCAGCCTGGGCCTCCAAACAACCCAGCGGAACTTTTCCTGACAGTCTTCGTGCCATGCTCACCTTCAAGTGGGGAACAAAGCAAAATAACGCCTTTCCTAGGAAACAGGAAGAATTGTGTTGTCAGCCGGTTCCTGC
This sequence comes from Tolypeutes matacus, assembly GCA_026826555.1. NCBI lineage: Eukaryota > Metazoa > Chordata > Mammalia > Cingulata > Chlamyphoridae > Tolypeutes > Tolypeutes matacus. The sequence goes on along the minus strand of JAKSZT010053817.1, from coordinate 4,026,218 downwards.
AGCTGTGGCGAATCCCCTGGACGGGAGCTCTAAAGGCAGAGCAGGCTGGATGTTGAAAAGGGATACTTGGAGAAAAGGGCCACTTCTCTCTGAGATAAAAGTGTGTTCATCCCATCTCTGCTAAAGCACTCATGAAAATGTCCCACTGAGCTTTCAAAAGCAATAGTAGGAAACTAGAATTCTTATAAGACTTAGAAATTTATTACAACAGAAAAATGAAGAAGATTTGAGAAAGCACTTTGGTGGAGTCACCTCACCTCTCTGAGCCTCAATTTTCTCAGCTGGAAAATGGGTGTAGCAGTTTGATATTGTTTATGAATTCCAAGAATAGATATGGGATTCTGTTTGTAAACTGGTCTGTTCCTCTGGGCATATCAGATATAATTGGATTCAGAGGTTTCACTTTTACTTGATTAAATAATGAATAAGGCTTTAATTGGGCCACGTCAGTAGGACGTTGAGTCCCCACCCCTTTGGTGGGCAGAGACTCACAGAGAAAACTACAGGCAGAGGAGTTAGTAGGAGTTTTAATGCTCGAGCCCCAGGAAGTAAATACACAGAGAAACAGACACGTGAGGAAAGAGAGAAGGCTCTATTAGACACGGCATAGGCCCTGGAAAGAGAGGTGCGCCATTTGCCTGATAGTTTACAGCTGCCTTGTGGAGAGAACAGAGCCGCTGAGCCCAGAGAGAGAAAATGAGCCCCGGGAGAGAGATAAGACTTATCCCAGCCTATAGCTGATAATGGAGGAAGCTGGGACCACGGAGTCTTAAGAGGAAGAGGAAGGCTGAACCCTTGCAGACATCAGCAGCCATCTGGCTCCAACACGTGGCAACAGACTTTGGTGAGGGAAGTAACTTAGGCTTTATGGCCTGGTAACTGTAAGCTTCTAGCCCCAACAAACACCCTCGATAAAACCCAACCAATTTCTGGTACTTTGCATCAGCACTCCTTTGGCTGACTAATACAATGGGAATAATAAAATGACCTGCCTTGTAGAGTTATTGAAATGAGTCAATTAGAAAGGTTTGGGTACTGCCAGAATCACATAGTTGGGACTCACTGACTCCTGGAAAAAGAACATAAACATGGGTTTAAATATGATGTTTGTCTTATGTTCTTTGCAAAGTTTTCCTCAGTGACAGGAAAATGTTCTTTAAAAAGCAATTAATTAATCCATTAAAAATTAATTATCCACGTTCTCCATTAAAAGACTTTTGCTTCCAGATTTACCAAGGGTGCTTTTAAACAGAGATATTGGGTTATGTTCTTATTTTTTAATTTAGAAAGGAAAACAACAAAGAGTGTTTTAAAGATGGTGGAGGGAAGCGGCTGTGGCTCAATCAGTGGGGCTCCAGTTTACCATATGGGAGGCCCCGGGTTCGGTTCCCAGGGCCTCCTGGTGAAGGCAAGCCCGCCCGCACGGTGTGGTTAGCTGACCCAGAGAGCACAAGCAGCAAGGGGGGGATAAATGAATAAATAAATAAAATCTTTAAAAAAAAAAAAAAAAAAGATGGTGGAAATTAGATGAGTTTGCTTATTCCAATGGAAGACAAATTGCTATCCCCGAGAATTAGCCTTGGATATGTCCCAAGTTCCAAATCATCTTAAACAGATGGAAGGTATGGTCTGAAGGCCATTCTTGATTATTGTTGCTGTCTGAGAGCTGGACCCCTGAAAAGATGTGCCCGTTTCCCAGTTCCTGGAAACCATGATGACCTCATATGGCAAGAGATGTGATTAAGTCAAGGATCTTGCAAAGAGTTGCTTATCCTGGATTATCCCAGTGGGCCCTAAATGCAACCACGTCAGAAGTAGAAGGAGCTTTCAGACACACAGAGTTAGAAAGGGATGTATAGACAGCAGAGAGAGGCACGGCCACAAGCCAAGGAATCCTGGCAGTTCCCAGAAGCTGGAAGAGGCCAGGAACAGATTCCCCCTGGAGCTGCCAGCAGGAGTATAGCCCTGCCAACCCTTTGGTTTCAGGCTTTTGGCCTCCAGAACCCCAGGAGCATACATCTCTGCTGTTTTAAGCCACCCAGTGTGTAGCAGTTTGTTAAAGCAGCCCCAGGACACTAAAACAATTATATAACCAGTGGCAAACGCTAGGACATACATAGTGCCCTGTCTTTATAATTATGATGGAGACTTCCCACCCCCTCTGCTTTGGAATTTTATCCTGGGGACAATGGAATGCCACTACAGACAGTCCCTGAAAAACATTCACCTCTAGTTCATGGCCAGCAATCGATCTCCCGAGGTGCTATTTAATCCTGGAATGCAAGCCGATTTCATTTAGCATGCTAACTCCTATCAACTGATAGCTATGGCCTGGAGTACTGTGTTAAGAAGGACTCTGATGTCTTGTTTAAGCTCAGTGGTGAAGAGTGACTTATTGATTAGTGATGCTTGCTATGGGGTAGGTAATAGTCTGTGCATGTTATCTTTCATGTTTGCTAATCCTGAGCTAGCATATCTCTGCAAATGATAGTTGAAGTAGCTGAGGCTCAGAGAGGGCAATTTATTTGCCAGGGCCACAGAGCTGGGCCAGAATGAGAATAAATATCTCTTGGCCCCATGTCCAGATCTATTTCTTCTTCATCGTGCTGCATGTGCATTCTTCATCAAGGCCCAAGAATGTATATAGAACACTCATAACATGTGGCATTTGCTACACTATTTACTCCCCATATGACGCCAAGAAGATTTGCAGGGATTACACGCTAGAAATACACGTTAGAAATATACATATTAGAAGGAGATCAAGGTAAAATACACAAGGTAATCAGAGCAAAGGGAAAATGAAAATAAAAATAAGATAGAGCCAGGTGTAAGTCTGGCACCCAAAAATGCTGTCCTATACAGTTGCTAGGCAACTGGTGGCCAAAATAAGAAAAGAAATGGGAATCAAGGTGTTTTAAAGAAAATTGAGAAAATGAAGTCGATTTTCTTGGTATTCTCCTAGAAGACTCATATGAGGCAGTTGTGAGGTGGTGGGAAACCATCCTCAAAGACATGTGTCCAAGGAATAAAGCAACTTTGATACCATTGATTCTTGGAATGTTTTTCGGGGAAGTCTGATGGTGAAATATCAAGTGTGTCCAGGAATGCAGAACTCTTGATGTCAAGGTCGCCGAGGGCCCCTGTGTTTCCAAAGCCAGTGGTCTAGTCTCGTTCGTCTTCCCTGAGCTCTGGGCAGCATCTGATAAAGCACACAATGTCGCCCTCGATGCCTCTTTCCTCCCCCGGGATGCCACGTTCTCTTGTATTTCCTCTGCCGGTGATGGCTGCTTCTGCTTCTCCCTTTCTAACCACTTCTCTCCTTTTCTTCGACATCTGACTATCTCAGCTCCAGGACTCAGCCACAGACGTTCCCTGCATACTTCTCTCGCACTAGTTCTTATGATCTCATGGCTTCAAAGCCATCTTTAGGCTGATGACTTCAAAATTTATATCTCCAGCCAGCCTCTCTGCTGAACTCCAGACTCATATATCCAACTGCCCACTTGACGTCTCCATCTGGACACTCCTGGCATCTCAGACATCACGTGCCCATCATCAAAATCTTGATTCCATACCTCCCTTTCCCCAACCCGTCACCACCCCACTGCAGGAAGTGGAGCCACTGCTTAGACCCAAAAACCTGAGACACAGCCTTTCCTCCTCTCTTCTTGTCAAACCCAGTATCCAATTCGTCAGCAAGTCCTGTCAACTCAACTACAAAAAACATCCCAAATGCAACTGCGTCTCACCCTCTCTGCCATGATGCCTTCCCATCCCCCTTCCAAGCCACCTTCCTCTCCTCTTCTGCCTCCACCTCAACTCCCTGCTTCCACTCCTGCCCCCTGCCATCATTTCTCCCCATGGAGGCCAAAATACCATTTTTCTTTTTTTGTTTTTAAGATTTATTTATTTATTTATTTATTTATTTATTTCTCCCCTCCTCCATTGTTTTTGCAATCGCTGTCTGCTCTCTGTGTCCATTCACTGTGTGTTCTCTGTCTGCTTGTCTTCTCTTTAGGCAGTACCGGGAACCGATCCTGGGACCTTCCGGAAGTGGGAGAGAGGCGCTCAATCTCTTGTGCCACCTCAGCTCCCTGGTCTGCTGCATCTCTTATTGTCTCTCCTCTGTGTCTCTGTTTGTTGCGTCATCTTGCTGCGCCAGCTCTCCACTCAGGCCAGCATTCCGATTGGGCCAACTTGCCCTCACCAGGAGGCCCCGGGAATCGAATCCTGGACCTCCTATATGGTAGACAGGAGCCCAATCGCTTGGGCCACATCCACTTCCCAACAAACATTTTTAAAATGTTAATCTACCAGGTTGCTACCCTGACTCAAAACTTTCTGATGGCTTCTCCCTCACTGTGAAGCCCAAGTTCCCACAGTGGCCTCCACTGCCTGGCCCCCACTGCCTCCTTGATCTCCTTTTCTCCTCTCATTCACTCTGTCCAAGTCACACCAGGCTCTTCACTCTCTCCTCAAGGCCTCTGCATTTACTCATTGCCCCTCATGGGGTGCTTTTTCCCCAGATGTCCCCACAGCTCACTCCTCATCCATGGAATGCTGCCTCCTCCAGGAAGGCTGCCTTGACTACCCTATTGAAAATTGACCCCACCAGGATCCCTCCCACCCCTCCCATAAGCACCCCTCCCACCCCCCACCAGCATCCCCCTACCACCATCACCAGCCTCAGTCCCACCTCTTTCCCTGAAAAATTTCTCTTCATAACAGTCATTACTAATAGAAATTATATTATAGATGTTAGCCTATTTGTTTGTCTCTTCTCCCACCAGAATATTACGTCAAGGAGAACAGGAACATTTGTCTCATTAGTTCACCACTATTTCTCCAGTGTCCTGCACACATTCGGAGCTCAATGAGTACATGTTCAATGAATGACTCACTGATGGTTGGACTTACTCCAAATGATTTCTTAAAGTGAAAACGTCAAGGATAATGGCCTGTGGGGGAAGAAGGGTGAACTCCTGGGCTCTCTCCGCTGTGGCCGACACTTGGAGGAACCCACACAGAGTGTTCTTCTGCCTTTGAAGGTGGTACATGGAGTCATGTTTGTCTGTCCCCTTGGCTGAAGCCACCAGGGACGCCCCCATGATTTCCACAGCATCCCCTTAATCATAAATATCTCCCTTTGGTGTCAGCTGACCCCTGGGATCCTACTACAGAAAATACTGTCACCACACCCCAATAAATTGCTAAACGCCCAAGCAGACCAGGCCAATTTACAGCAGGTTTTGACTTTAATAATGTTTTGTCTTAGATTTTGCCCTAATTATAAATCATTTGCAACTGTGGTTTAAACCATAAGCACATCTTACATGGCATACTTATTATCTACTTAATATCGCAGAGAGGAAGATTTACAGAATCGCATTCTGGGAAGTAAGCACACGAGAAAACTTTTAGGTGAGGGTGAAACACATGAAAATTATAGTTTTGTCGTAAAACGTTGATTGATCAATGATTATTGTAAAACTGCGGTAACTGTGCAGGCATCAACATAAATCTGTAATTGGCTGGATTTATTCTTTTTAAAAATACTATATTTCCTGCAGTTTTGACCATCGTGTTAATCTGAGCATGTCAGATTTACTGTGGTTTTAACTTAATTAACGCCACTTAGCTTATGCGCGTGTGCCCATGTCCTTAAAATGCATTGCCCCCGGGTTGCTTTTACTTTTGAATGGCTCATGTTTTTGTCAAATCTAATTTTTAAAAATAGACGATGAAAAACTCACTTCGCTTTATGAAGTCGACTCCTGCTGCAGGAATGGGTTCCAAGCAGCCTTCCGGGGGGACCATGTGGGGTAATGACGTGACATCTTAGGAGATGGTGAGGACTACAAAGAGACCACAAGTCAGGCTCCAATCTTGGCTCTGTCACTTGCTGACTGTACCGCCCCAAGGAAGCTACTGAACCTCTCTTAGCCTCAGACTTCTCATCTGCAAAATGGGAATAATCGGGCCAACTTCAGAGGCCGTTGTAGGCTTCCATGAAATGATAACTCTCCAGTGTTTAGCACAGGCTTTGACCTATAATAGATGTTCAGTGCATTTTGTGTATGCCTCTCTTTCCGCATCTCAGCCAGGGAGTGAATTTGGGATGTGAGGGGCAGGGGCAGGCAGAGGCCCCAAGGAGTGAGGTCCAGGCAGGATTCAAAGGAGTAGGAACGGTAGCCAAAACCAGAATCATCTTCTAATCCAATAGGACGAGGGAGATGGTGGGTCCACATCAAAGCCACGTAAGGGCAAATTCCAAGGACATCAGTATAGTAATTCAAATAAAGTAATAATAATTATAGTAGCTCCCACTTATTATTATATAAGCACTGGCTTTATGTCCAGTATATAATGCTAAATTCTCCGTGCACTTAATCTCATTAAAGCTCAGCAGTGACTAAGGCCACGTCAACTGTGGAAATGAAAAAATTAAGATTTCAGAGATGGGACTTGTCCAAGATCATACAGCTAGCAAGTGGCAGAGCTGAGGCTCCAAGCCCACTGAGTTTTACTGTTTCTGAGGTCCACTAGGCCTACACGTCACTTCAGCAGCTTCCCTCTCTCATGGAGGTCTGGACTAATAATTGTTTGCAAGGATAAATCAAGGAAAAGAGAGGCCATTTCAGTCGTCGTGGTCGCTCTTCTAATTCCTAAGGACAGAGATGAGAAATGGCTGGTTCAAGATTGAAATCTGGCCTTCTCCAGAGTTTTGCGTTCATGCTTAATAATGCTTTTATTTTCCCGATTCTCGCCGGGTAGCCAGTCAAAAATACTTTCTGAGGGCGTATTCTGAGCCACTGATTCATGGCATCTGTTCTCAAGTTGCCCAGGATCAAGGGACTCAACCAAGGCTAAATGAGCCCAGACACTGGATTTAACTAAAGTGTAAACCCTCCAAGCAGCAGAAAAAAATGTTGGTTTCAAATTTAACTTTCATGTGCAATCTCCCTTTATCCATTCTTCCCTCTCTGTCTCTCTCTCCCCCATGCTTTCCATCCTTGATTTCTATTCCTCTCATCTCTTCCTCTCCCTCTTTCTTTCCTGGACTCTTCTCCCTGCCTCTTTCAAACTCTTCCTGCTCTCATTCCCTTCTCCCTGTTGTTTCTCTCTCTTCCTTCCTCTCTTCTTTGCTCTCTTCCTTTCTTCTCTTCTCTCCACCTTCCTTATTTCTCTCTCTCTCTCTTCTCCCCTCCCTTATGCTCCCCTGAAGCTGTGTCGGCTCACTGCAAAGGTTCAGGTGAACGGGCATACGGGGTTGGGTTGAATGGGTGACAAGAAATCAGGAGAGCAGCAGGCAGTCTCAAATACTACTTGGGAGGCAGGATCTCGGGATTCGGGAGCTGGACATGGCCTCCAACAGCCGGCGAGAGAGCTCTGCTCAACTCCCTCCGCTGGCCCCAGCTCTGCCCCTCCTCTTCTCGAAAGGGAAGCCGTGTCTTGCTCATGCTGACTGTGGTGGCTGCTGTGTCCTCCCTCTGACACTATCCCGTGGGTTGGTTGTTTTGCCCGGGCCTGGAATTACCCAAATCCCCTTAAATACACGGCTGCAAATGAGGACACTGGAAAAAAGGCAATAATTGTGACAGTAACTCACGGGGCCAGGCCTGACACGTCTCTAATTGCCTGCTAAAATTGTCGCTGTCTCCTAAAGTGCAAATTATCACCCGAAATGACAAGAATAATGAATGAGTAACTCTGATGTAATGCAACAATTAGTCCTCAAAGACACTGTCTAATATGGTAATTCAGAACACCCACTCCTTGTTATTAAGTGCCTGATAATTATTTAATTATCTATCTGCCAGCATGATTTACTCGGTTTATTTAGCTGCAGATGTGGGCAGGAGCACTTGGGTTTAAGGTCAGAGTGAGCTGTCCCCTTCGTTGGCCGCCGTGTTGGTTTGCTTGGGTACCGGAGGCTGCCGCCGTCTGACTTCCCTAATTGGCTCTGGCAGTCAGGACCCAGAGTCAGAAAACAGTCCCCACTCCACACCCACCCTGGCCTAGGGCCACTTGGTGGGGAGGGGGTGGTCAAGAGCTTTGAAGACCAAAGCTGAGGGTCCCTGCTTTCCCCCTGCCCTTTGGACCTCCAATAGGTGATGGGAATATAGCCGCCACCTGGCCTTTATTGGGTGTCGGCTCTGTGCCAAGTCCTGATGGTTGTAGCAATGCCGTGAGGTGGACATCCTGGACAGAGGAGGAAGCTGAGGCTTCCCAGAGGCGGGCTCGCTCACCCAAGTGGTGGGGCCAGGATAGGGCTCACTGTCTCCAGGGTCACTACAGTCTCCTGGACACCGTTGGCTGCCCCCAGGATGCCGGCCCCAAAGCTGTGGGCCACAGCTCACTCCAGGGCCAGGACACACCAGGAGGAGCCTGGGCTGGGACTCGGGAGGGTGCTTGGCCACTGCCTCCAAATCCCAACGTGACTATATCTGTGTTGTCTCAAGACATGAAATCTGAGCCAAGGAGTAAAAGCTACTGCAGAAGACAGGCTTTGGACCTGCAGAAGGGACAGCTTTCCAGCTAAGTGTGCGTGGGCAAATGCCTTTGCCCCTCAAAGCCTCAGTTTCCTCTTCTGTAAAGCGGGGCTGATCAGTCTCTCCATGCTCACCCTAACATAAGTACCCCTCACCCTCAGAAACTGTCCACTCAGCACCCTGTTGATTTCCTTTACTGAATGCATCTGTATCAGAAATTATCTTGGTTATTTACTTAATTGCATGTACACACACACACACACACACAGAGAATATAAGGTCCAAGAGGGCAGGGACCTTATCTATCTGCTTTGTTCATCCACCATATCCTCATTCCCAATGCTTGATACATAATAGGCCTTCAATAAATAGCTATAGAATGAATGAGTGAATGAGTGAGTGAACAAACGAACAGATGAATGGATGAACAGATGCTCAGAAGCCAGATGGATCCTCAAGTCAGCCACGCCCTTCCCTGAACGGCTTCCCAGCTCTTCTCTGCACACAGCTTTCCACTCCCCTCCCTGCCCACCTATCTTCTCTATGCCCATGAGTGGACATGAGTCACCAGCAAACCACCAAGATGATTCTCTGTGACTTTCTTGCTGCAGCGCCCCAGCCTACAGGCTCCAGATCCTGGCTTCCCGAGTCTACACTTCTGCAAGATAAATCTGACGAGCCGAGATCGCATGTGGCCGATGACCTCGGTGGCCCACACGCCCATCGTCCCTCCCCACTTCTGGTACATCTGCCCCAATGTCCACCCTCTAGCACGTGGGTCTCTGTCTGAGAGCTTCCTCTGCTGGAGCTCTCCACACCTGCACACAGATCAGGATGGACATGCCGGGGAATTTACCTCCCCTGGGTGGAGCCACCCCAGCTCCCTCACCCTTCATATCCAGTTAGGATAACAATGAGATATGAGTTACGTATTATCACCCCCAGCTTTCCAGCAGGATGAAGCCTATAGTAGACTCTTTTGCTGCCCAGAGTGATCCCCTTTTAAGGCCCAGGGCATCAACCCCTAGCTGTTATGAGGGGGTGGCTGCTGACACGGCTGAACCCTTCTCCTAAGAATTACCCCCAGCTAACAAGCACCACCTTCTCTGGAAATACCTGGAAGTATTCTCCCAGGTATTGCAGAGCCAATAACCGACTAACACAGGGGTCGAAGGGGTTCATCCAATTCAAGGCAGGACAAATCCTGTGGGATCTGGTGGAGGCTAGATTTCAACTGAGCCCATATTTTTCCCAGCTCCTCAAAGGCAGGGCTGTCTCTGTCTTGCTCACTGCTGTATGTCCTGGTACTTGGATAGATGGATGGATGGATGGTTGGACAGATGGATGGATGGACGGATGGATGGACGGATGGATGGACATATGGATGGATGGACAGACAGACAGATGGTTGTATGGTTGGACAGATGGACGGATGCATGGATGATGGACGCATGGATGGATGGATGAATCAGATCTTTATGATTCCCAAATCAAGACCCATACACTTCTTTTCTAAATAATTGTTTTATGCATTGAAGTGGTAGAAAGCCAGGCAAGGGGGAGATCTGGGTTGGGAGTCAGAAGGCCATGGTTTTTGTCCTTGACTCCTGGGTTACTGTGGACCTCATATTCTGGGATTCAGTTTTTCTCTCTGTCAAATGAGAAAATCAATTTTCTCTCCATGGTCTTTCAGCTCAAACATTAGGTAAGTTTCTGTTTTGTGGGGTTTTTTTTTTTTTTTTTTTCTTTTGAAATAATTTTGTACCACCAGAAAAGTTAATTTTAAAAGAGTTCAGAGAGTTGCCATATGCCCTTCCCCTAATGTTCACAATTCATGATTTTTAAAACAGTTTCAGTATCTGGGGACTATCTTAAGGGTGGAGAAGCAGAGGAAACGGCAGAAAAGAAGGCGGGCTATGCAAATGCAGCACGGAAATTTAGCGGCTTAACAGCCTTCAGAAAAGATGCGGCAGTAGGTAGACAACATCCCCTTCCGCCTTCCTCTCTGTGCGTGTCACATCCGCAGCTTCCTTTTATTTGTGGTCTATCACCTCCTATACCATGGCAAACAAGAGACTTTATAAATATTTCAAGCGCTAATAATTTGTGCTGTCCCTGCTTAGACTTTTAAATGAATCTAAGAGCATTTCTCTTCGAGGAACCTGCCAAACTGCAAGCAGATGAAAGAAATACCACCACCCCTTGTCTGAGATGGGTACTTGATGTAGAGATGGGTCCAGAGGCTGTCGCTTCAGGTGAGGGTTCCCCACCCCCTTTGTCTCTTTCACCCACCTCCCCTACCCCAGCATCTGCACTGGGGAAGCCCTGTCTGGTGGGGAAATAACCAGCCTACATCCTGGGTCCAAGGGCTGGAGAGACACTCGCATTCACTGCACCAGCTAGTTGAAAGCTAGTAATTCCATGATTGGCGTTTAAGAGATTTGGAGTCAGACGTGCCTGGGTTCAAATCCCAGCTGCTCTACTCATTAGCTGTGCGGCCTTGGGAAAGTCACTTTACCTCTCTGAGCCTTCATCTCCTTATCTCTAAAGCAGATATTGTAAGGATTAAATGAAGTGATGTGTATAATGTGTATGGCTATATCATGAGCTCAATATGCAGTAGCTGTTATTTTCTCGTCTATTTCCAAGACCTTCTTTTTTTAAATATATTTTTTCATTTATTTTTAAAAAAGATATTTAGACTACATAAAATTTTACATTAAAAAAACATAAGGGATTCCTATATGCCCCATTTCCCAGACCTCCCACTTTTCCCCACATTAACACATTCTTTCATTAGTGTGATACATTCATTGCAGTTGATGAACACATTTTAAAGCACTGCCACTAAGCATGGATTATAGTTAACGCTCTCTCCTACTCAATTCTGTAGGTTATGGCAAGATATATAACGGCCTGTATCTGTCATTGCAATGTCACACAGGTCAATTTCAAGTCCTGAAGATGCTCCCATATTGCACCTCTTTTTCCCTCTCCCTTATTTCAGCACCTCCTGTGGCCACTGTCTCCACATCAATGATATAATTTCTTCCATTGCTAGACCTTCTTAATGGATCAGACACAACAGAAGTTAGTTTCTCATTCACATAAAACATCCAAGGAGGTTGCAGGTTGGCCCAGGGAGGGAAGTGGGGAGGAAAATTCTGCTCTACCCAAAGTGATGGAAGCTTTGCCATGGCTTCCAAGAATGTACTGAGCACTGACATCCAGCAAGCAGAAAGGGAAAGAGCATGGAGGGTATCCTATTGACCCCCCTGAAGCCCACCTCCCAGCAAGAGAAGAGACAGGGAAACCACAACCCACAATAGGCAGGTAGACACTCGAGTGAGGAGAGACCAAAGACCCTTAGGAGAACAGAGAAGGGGGAGATCTTCTCGGGAAGAAGCAGATCCTGGCACACCCTTCAAAGAGCCTGAAACCCACCCTTCAAAGTTTCCCCGTAGTGCTTAGGATAAAGGCTGAGCTTCTTCCGCAACCTTCAGGACCCACGTGGTTCAGTCCCTGCCAATCTCCTCAGCCTTGGCCCCTTCCCCATCTGTAGTCCTGATGTCCCAGAGCTTCTTTTCATTCTCCAAACAGGCCACAATCCTAGGGCAACCAAATAATTTATCTTCCCAACCAAGCCATTTGGAGAGAGAAAGAGAGTGCTATTAATAAGTCAGGACAACGGGGGCTGTCCAGGACAGTTGAGGCAATGTGGCCACCCTGCACCAGTGGTCCTGCACAAGCTGTCCTTGTCACTCACCTGGCTAACTGGTCCTGATGCTTCAGCATCACTTTCTCCAGGAAGACCTTCTTGAAACCCCAATCTAGATCACATCCCTTCAGTATGCTTTCTCCTAGAACCTCTTTCTTTCGTTAGGGGCCCTAATTTAAGTTCCTAAATAGATTTTCGTTTGTGTTCTTCTTTGATTATTATCTCTCTCTTTCTAACTGGACTGTAAGCTCCATGAAGGTAGGGACCATGTCTCTTTTTGTTCACCCTCTACCCCAAGTGTCTGGCGCATAGTGAACACTCATTAAATACTGGAATACATGGATAATTAGTTCTCTCTGCTTGGAGAGATCAAACTAGAAACATTCTGACATGAGAGAATATTTCATCATGGCCTGGAGGAATAAGAAAAGGATGGGGCTACACGCAGAAGGAGACGAATAGCATTCTAAGTGGGGAAAAACTAACGAGGAAAGGGAAAGATACTGGGCCAAATCAAATATATCTCGAGAGTGGCACAGCACACCAGCAGTGTGCAAGAAGTGGTGGGAGTGAGCTGGAACGGTAAGGTGGGCCAGATGGGGAAAGCCTCGAATTCAGGAAGGGCCCTGGAGCTGAATCCTACAGGTACCAGGGGACCACGGAGGAAGGAGACTCACCATCAGATGTGTTTGAGGGCGATGCCCGGAGAGAGAATGCAGCCTTAACCACCTCCGAGCAAGCTAAGGGACCACGGGCTACTAGAGCAGTTATTGAGACTTTCTCTCATATAGCATAAGCCTGATCTCAGGACGTTTGAATGCATAAAATCAGAGGTCAGCAGAGTGGCCCGAGGCTGGGCATGGGGGTAAGCAGAGCCCATCTACTGCCCCTGAGGCCCCTGTTCCCTGGAGCGTCGTTTCTGAGCCACAGAACTGCCTGCTTTTTTAAAAAGCTCGATCCAGAGCTTTCCTCTCAGCTGAGGCTCAGAAAAAGCAGCCAGGACTTGAGAGCAACCTGTGTCCTCCCATGATGCTACTCTGACTCCTCCGTAAGGCCTGGGAGATGCTGGTGCTGCATCCCTTAGAGGGGATCTTATTAAGCCCCTCCATCCAACAGCGCTGGACCTACCCTGAGTGACGGGCACCTCTCAGCCTTCTGATGCACGCCAAGAGAAGTGGCCAAGTAATTGTTCTTGCTAACCTAGTGCCTCCCTAACAGGACACTTTCCATTCCCTAAGCGTTTACTGAGAACCTTACCCCATCCAAAATCCACATCAACCCTTTGAGCTCACTGTTATTCTCATCTTCCATTTTAAAGGTGATGAAACTAAGATTCAGAGAAGTTCAGTAATTTGCCTGAAGTCACACAGCTTGTGAGCGGCTCAACCAGGACTTGAACCCAAGTCTGACTCCAAAAAGTTTTAACACTGCACTAATCACTTCCCAAAGGAAAAAGAGGATGGAGCCTGAGTAGATTTTCTTTTTTCCTTGGAGACTTATAAGGAAGAAAAAGACACCTTCCTATGTGAGATGAGCTAAGGTGGGGTGGGGGGTGTTGCAAATCCCACTGGACTCAATGGGAAGTTTGCAATGATGTCTTGGGTCTATTTCCAGGGCTGTCCCTGTTGGGACAGATGAAGCATCACCCTTTTAGGTTCGCTGTCTACCTGGCTGCCGGCACACTATTATTTATAACGCCTAACCCCCAGCCAGGCTGTAATGAAGAAGAATTTAGTCCTGGCTCCTCAGAGAAGAGGCAGTTGACTCAGCACCTTCTAAGAGCCAGGGATCTTGTCCCACTCTCGCTGCATCTCCACCACCGGGTAAGGTATGAATCAAGATGAAGAAGAAACTGTAGAGATGAAGAACCGGAGACTTGGAGAGGAAAAGAGCCTGGTTGGAGACACACGAGCAGCATCCCAGAAAAAAAAACACATTTTGCGTCGCAACCCACTGCCCATAGCACAGACCCTCAAAGTTAGCTCCCTGCACCCTCATTTCCATCAATTCCTCCACTGAACTGTAAGTTCCTTGAGGGCAGGAATCATGTGCTTTTAGCTCTATGCCCAGAAAGTTGGTGTCCAAATGATTGTGGCTGTCATACTATATTGGCTCCTAATTGTTTAAATACACACATTCTTACGTCAACCAGATTCATAGCTCTCGAGCTTGGAGAACCACAGTAAAAGACTAAACAAAGAACGGCTATTCAGTAATTACGAGAATGCAATCATGACAAAAAGAGGGCATTATTCTACAAAGGACCTATAAGAGGTTTTTGAGGCTTTCTGATCCACTGGGGCAGTGCCCCCAAACTGCAAAGGCAAAGTGGTGAACAAAGAAACTCAGAAAAAAATTATAATAGCTATTTACCAATCCTCAGTTATATGCCAGATACTGTGCTAAGTACTTTACATGTATCAATTCAGTATTTGTCCTTGAAACATCCTTCGGAGTTGCTATCATCCTCTTCACTTTATGAACAAAGAAACTTGAGATGCAGAAAGGTGATGTGACTTGTCCAAAGGCATGTAACTGGTACGTGGCAAAACCAAGATTCAGACGGTCTGTAAGTCCTACTGAGTATCCTCCTCGACTTGGACCCCAAAGGGATTAAATTCTACTAACTCTGCACAAAATTGAATGAGCTTCCACTGATTATACACTTTGGATAGATCCTATGGTATGTGAATATATCTCAATAAAACTGCTTAGTAAATAAATAAATAATTGTGCAGGAATAGCCAGAAAGAGCAGCTATGTACAGCAGGGGAAACTTAGAGAGATTGAGAGGTGAAGAATTTTCTTGTTTGTCTGGGTTTTGTTTACTATTATTATTGAAATAATGAAAATGCTCTAATAATGACTAAAGTGATGAATGCACAACTCTGTGATTATACCAAGTACCGTTGATTGTACACTTTGGATGAACTGTATGCTTTATTAATATGTACCAATGAAACTGATTCGTTTTTATAAATTGAATGAGCTTCTCCAATTTCTTGCTATAGTCATTTACGCATTGAAACCACATTTCCTCAATGCCCTTTGCAAGGTCCTGTTGACACACAGATGACTGAGACACAGGCTTTGCCTCCAAGACTTCACAATCTGGTACAGCAGAGATGAAACCATTTATTGAGATAAAGTACATAGGGATTCAGGGAGCCAGAAAGGGGAGGTAGAGGAATGATGAGAGGGTTCTAATTTCTCAATTTCAGTTTTCTCAGATCTACACACCAAGGAAGTCTGAAGACATTATGGTTTCAAGGGTTCCTTCAAACACTAACTTTATAAACTAGAAATTTTATAGACATTTTTGGTGTAGTGTCCAAAGTACCCCGCCTTCTTTAATCAGGAAAGTGGTCGAAGACAGTTCGTTGCATTGTGTTGAATTTTACTGCATTGTTGGAGCATCTTATACTGGGTATTGTGTTGAGTGGGAGTGACTTGTCTTAGATCGATTTAGATTATTTGGGTTGAGAAGATGTCTATTGGATTGTGTTGGTTTGGTTTGCAAC
Organism: Tolypeutes matacus; assembly: GCA_026826555.1. Classification (NCBI taxonomy): domain Eukaryota; kingdom Metazoa; phylum Chordata; class Mammalia; order Cingulata; family Chlamyphoridae; genus Tolypeutes; species Tolypeutes matacus. The sequence goes on along the minus strand of JAKSZT010053817.1, from coordinate 4,010,484 downwards.
ATCTAGTTGGTTTTCATCAAAGTCAGGATGAACTGGATTTGGTTGGTTGGGTGGTTAGTGAGGTTAGGCCGAGTTGATTGATGTAGGTTGATTTCAGTTGGATTGAGCTGTGTTGGGTACATTTTGTTGGGTTTGGCTGGCCTGGCTTGGGGCATGGATGAAACTGATCTGTATCCATCTATTTTAGACAGTCTTTCTGCTGTAGGGCCATTTCCTATCCATCAAACAGTATAGTTCTGGAAGGCTCTTTATTTAGGGCCACAACCACAGTGGATGGAGCCATTTTACATTTGGGAGGTTTAACCCAAATGATGGCCCAGAGAAGACTGGATCTTCCTACATCTGCTAAATTCCAGGATATCTGCGAGAACGGTGATAGTGAGGATGCTGGGGTAGGACATGGCAAAGATAAGAAGGTTTTTACTCACCTAGTGCCTCTCCACTGGTCCTACTCCATTCATGCATTTGCCTAACATTGTGGAGCACTTTGCTGGGTACTGAAATTAAAGAATGAATAATAATTCCCTTTTCCTTTCCTTAAGGAACTCATGACCCCAAACAACGACTCATCAGTGTATGTTTTGTTTTTTTTTTTTCAGGAAAACTCCTCATTCTTGATTCTGACTACCAGCAGGGCGATAGCCAAACTTTGATCCCAAGACCTTGGAACAATAGAATCAACAACCAAAAATCTATTTTTTTTTCCCCAAATAAACTAATAAATAGGAATACCTCTGAAAAGTCTGACTAAGGAAAAAAGAGACTCAGAGAGAGAACAAACATACCGAAATGTTCTACAGAAGTGATAGAACTTTCACAAATTGTTTTTTTTGTTTGTTTGTTTTTTTAACAATACACTCTTTTATTATTTTTGTAATTTGGTACCATAGCCAGTTTTTACTTAGTTTAAAAAGATTTTTTTAAATGTATGCCATAAGATTCTGCAGGTTTGCAATAAATGGGCTACAAATTTGGTTCTGTTTTTAAAGTATTATGAGAAGCATAATACCAATACATTTGAAAACTTAAATAAAATGGATAATTTTGAGAAAAATGAAAATTAACAGAATTGACACAAATGAGAAAATTTCTGAAACTGTAATATCCATTAAAATTCTATCAAGCCAGGAGGCAGATGTGGCTCAGGAGGCTGGGCTCCCGCCTACCACACAGGAGGTCTTTGGTTCAGATCCCAGTACCTCCTAGAGAAGACGGTGAGCTGGTGCAGCAGGCTGGCGTGGAAAGCTGATGCAACAGGATGACGCAACAAGAGACATGGGGAGGAAAAACAGAATGAGAGAGACAACAAAGCAGGGAGCGGAGGTGGCTCAAGCAATTGGGTGCCTCCCTCCCACATCGGGTGTCCCAGGTTCGGCTTCCAATGCCTCCTAGGGGGGTGGGGAGGATGGGCAGACACAACGAGTGGGAGGCAACAAGGGGGTGGGGAGAAATGAATGAGTGGGATGAATCTTAAAAAAAAAAAAAAAAGTTCTCTCAAGCCAATATATCATCCCCTGTCCTCACCATCCCACCATACTCCCAAAAAGCAGACACTGGGAGTTAATAATTTCACAAGCTATTTATATTAAGCTTTAAGAAACAGACAAATCCAATGTTTCATGCATTATTTTAGAGACTAGAAAAATGAGAACACACCCAAATGTATTTGAGGCTAGTAAAAATCTTTAACACCAAAATCCAGCAAGAACAATACAATAAAGAAATCCATGAAAGAAATCTCACTTATAAAAATAGATGAGGGGTCGGATGTGGCTCAACTGGTTGGGCGTCCGTCTCCCATATGGAAGGACCCGGGTTCGATCCCCGGGACCTCCCGGTAAAAAAAAAAAAAAAAAAACATTAAAAATAGATGAAAAAAAAAAATAGATGCAAAAATATAAAATAAAAAGCTAACAAATAAAATTCTACAATGTAAAAAAAATTTTTTTAACAATTTATTGAAGTATATCATTCATACATGAACATACATAAACTACAAGCATTCAGCAAACATCGTGATCCTACAAAACAAACATGCATAACATCATACAGGGCTCCGACACATCACCCCCCACAAACACCCCACATTGTTGTGAAACATTCGTTAAAAAATCACAAAAGAGCATTGTCAAAGTATTACCGCTAACTATAGTCCGAATCTTCCTCCCCTATAGGTTTTTTTAAGGATTTATTTATTTAGTTATTTACTTACTTACTTACTTTTATCCATTTTTATCACACACACACACCCCAGCCCCCGTTTTTGCTGTTTCTGTGTCCATTCGTTGGGCAACTCTCTGCGTCCATTTCCTCCCCTCTCTTCTCATCCTTCTCCTCCTGTCTTCACTGGGATTCGATCCTCAGAACCCCTGATGTGGGAGAGAGGCATCCTACCGCCTGCGCCACCTTAGTTCCTGGTTTTTTGATGTGTCTCATCTTGGCTCTCCCTTGTGTCACTCTCCTGTTATGTCATCATCTTGCTGCGTGGCTTGTGGGGCCGGCGGCTCACCCGCACACAGGGCCTGGAGGCCCGCGCGCCTTCTATATTTTTCTTTTTTTTATTTTCACCGGAGGTCCCAGGGGTCCCTCCACAGGGGAGACGGATGCCCAACCACCTTAGCCACATCCCCTGCTATATCTCTTAAGGTTGACCAAAGATACCCAAAGTTACAGTCTTTTCCCCTACAGGATGGTCATATAATAAATCAGGCTTAGTTTATCACCAGCATTCTAAAAACCAGACCTAGGGAGAAAAACTAGGTCTGGGGACACATGCGTGGTTTCTAATATAGCGAATGTTTAGCCTACCCTGATTATCACAAAATCAGGTCAGTGAGAATATTCACAATCCACAATGTTTTTAAAAAAAATACATTATAAGATACGGCCTATTTGAGGAATGCAAGGATGGTTCCACATCAGAAAAACTTTAGTATAATATACCACATTAACAGATAATTAGTTAAATTCTAAAAATTGAAAAAAATCAACACTCATTTATGAGTGAAATTGTCAGCAAATAAGGAATTGAAGTGAACTTTTCTAATAATGAAAAGCTAAAACAAAAGTCTACAAGGAATATCATCAATAAAAGTTTAAACGTATCTTCATTAAGTCGAGAATGATATTTCTGCATATTGTATGAGAGATCTTAGTAATGCAAATAAGAAGAAAAAAATAAGAGAGATAAGAATTGGAAAGAGACAAAATATGATTTGCTGAAGATTTGATTGCCTAGATAAAATTTTACAAGACAATGTACAGACAAATTATTAGGAATAATTAAGCAACTCATTAAGAAAAATAAGAAAATTCAGCAAGATTCCAAGATATAAGAGGAATATTCAAAAACCAATAGCAGCTTCTCCTTTCAAGTAGGATATAATAGGTCATGACATACACAAACAACTGGATGAATTACAGAAATCTTATTTTTAAAGGCATCAGAGATCTGTGGAAGCAACAGAAACTCTATGGACTAAAACTCCAGAGAAGGGCTAACCATTCAGAAGGGGGCTAACAACTGGCTACTGTTGTTTAATTCTGGGAGCAATTGCTGATTTGGGGCCTGGACTGAGAATCTAGGTTTTGCCCAGACAGAGGGCAAGTGCTGGAGAAAAGAAAAGCACAGTAGCAAAACAGGAGTGGGCAATGGGAGATAAAATATTCACCAAAATTATTTTGCTAGTTTAAGTACCAAACAATTCCTGCAATTACTGTTGAGCTTTGCTTTTTTATTGCTGTGATTTGTGGGTGGATGCTGGGTTCTTTTTGGTTATGTAATTTTTCCTTTTATTTCTTATTGTGATTAAATATACATGTTCATAGCAGCATTATGCACAATAGCCAAAACACTGAAACAACCCAAGGGCCATCAAAAGATGAACGGATAAACAAAACGTGGCACATGCATACAATGGGTACTTCTCGGCTCTGTAAGGGAATTAAAGTCTGATACATGCTCCAACATGGGCGAACCTTGAAAACATTATGATAAGTGAAGGAGACCAGATGAAAGGACAAATCTTGTATGGTTCCCCTTATTTGAGGTATCTAGCATAGGCAAATTCACAGACACTTGTGAGTTTTAATAATGCATGTAAACTTCAAATTAGCACATTTCTATTACTTATCCTTTAATAAATATTGTATTTTACATGGAAGCTAATTCAAAGAACTCCAAGTTATATAGTCATCCCAGACATATGCGAACTTGGCCAAAGGCATTCATTTCAACACTAAGTTCACAAAAGTTTAGAGTCATTTGAACTCTCTTGGGGTGCCGTATTCATCTCCAGCCCCTTTGGTACTCCATATCCCTGCTTTTAAGAGTAGGCTTTTAAATAAGCAATGATAACACAGAACTTTAGTTAGCTAAATCTGTCATACTATATGACCAGTTGGAGTTTTTATTTGTTTAAATTTTAAAACAGTGAAATATATTGGTTTGTTTTTTGTTTTTTTTTTGAAATATATTGTTAACTGGGAGGTGTAATATTTTTATTTGGTAAGAACAATTTTAGTTCATACATAAAATACTGGATTTTTTTACATTGGAAACTGTTCTTTTTCTTGATAATTATTTATTTTTAAAATAAAGAATAAATTAAGAAAATAGTGACCATTTCGGAATATCATGTGATTATTGCCCAAAACGATTCTGTCATATAGAAAAGGGAAGTGGTGTTAAAATGACCTAATGTTTTAGTATGAAATAAGCTAAGTGTACCCTGGCAGAATAAGCCAAGCTTTTGGCAGTCGAGAGGCTTGGGTGAAAATAATGGAGATCTGAACCAGCTACAAACACATGCCCAGTTTTCCCCCATAAGGTATTTAATGACTTCTATGACCACATGGCAGGATAAAGTGAGAAACCAAAGCTTCTGAAGGCAGAGTGAAATTTCCCACAGTCTTGCAAAACTTAAGGGAAAAAGACCCTCCAGGAGGAAGGGAGAGCACTAAAGGGAATGAAGGGTATGATGACACCAGTGTAACCAGCCCCCCTCCCAGTTCACCCAAGGACAATCCCAATTTTCAAACAGAAAGTTTGGTGTCCCAGGAACCCTTCAGGTAAACCATGATGGTTGGTCATCCTAATTGACACAGATAATGGTACCTGCTTACTCTGGGAACAGCTAGAGCCTGAGAACTCAGAACTGGATTCTCGAAGATCACTGCTGGCAAATCAAGGAATCCACAGAGACTTGGACATTCAAGCAAAGCTGGAATGAAAACCTGGAGACTTGAGGGGCTACATGCATCTAGCTGGACTCTCCCAGAAGACATCTGTCAAATGTTGAATTTGTGAGGGCAAAAGACTAAGGAACTAAGCTGAAGATTTCTGAAGGGCAGAACTGAATCTTCCTGAGTCTTGCAGATATGAGGATAAAAATATCTGCCAGACTCTCAATTAAAAGCACTAGAGGGTCACGTCCTTTAAAAAATGGTTAAGTCAGAGGTGGACTGAACTATTACAAAACTGCAACCAAGTCCTGACCAAACACATTCATTGGTTGGGTTGAGGTAATCAATGTCCTACCCTATCTGCCTAAAAGCGTAAAGGGGAAACCTTTCTGATGGAAGATTAAAAAAAGCTTGAGCTTCTATTATTAATTCATTTACAATGCCCAACATGCAATCAAAAAGTACTAGACATATGAAAATGCAAGACCCTATGGTAGACACCAAGAGATAAAAACAAAACAAGAAGCAGACCCACAGTTGATACATACATTAAAATTGGCAGACAAAGACATTTAACTAACTATAAAAATTAACATGGTAAAGAAAATTGAGAAATATTGACAAAAAGGATTGAAAGATGGGAAATTTCACCAGAAAAAAAAATGGAATCTATTTTTAAAAAGTAAAGAATCAAATATACATTCTAGAATTAAAAATAGAATATCTGAAATTAAGATCTCAGTGGATGCAGACTTCTGGAAATGGCAGAGGAGTGAACCATCCCACAGATAACAAATAGATTAAATGAGATAACAACTACTTAAAGACACTGGAAAATGTCCAAAAGCAGACAGAAACTACAGGAGGATTAAATTCTGAAAAATTGCAATTGAAAGAAGTAGAAAAGCTCTTGTTTATGGCTTTCTAACCTGAGGACACCTCCCAAACCTCAGAGCAATAGTGGCAGAAATGGTAGAAATTACAGCCTTACCAGCTCAAGGTGCCAGACATCAGAGTACAGGACTGGAAAAGCAGCTGAATATTTAAAGGGTGAATATTTAAAGGGGAAAATCCTAGCAGCAAGAGCTTAGCTGTCAGCTAAATCCAATCCCTCACTGACAGCTAAACTATTGATGTGTGGGAAAGCCTCAAGTGGGTACAGTGAGAAAGCAGACACAAATCAGAGAGGAATCAGCTCTTGAAAGAGAATCTGTTCTCATACTGCACAATTTTGCCCCACCAAGTGAAATGTGGCAATGTCTGAAGACATATCTGGTTGCCACAACTTGGGGTGGGAGGGTGCTCCTGGTATCTAGTGGGTAGAGGCCAGAGATACTGTTAAACATCCAACAATATACAAGACAACCACCATGACAAAGAATTACCTGCCCAAAATGACTAAGTGCCAACACTGAGAAACCCTTGGTTTGGCAAAGATTATTTTTTAGTTAAGACATCAGGGAAGCGGCTGTGGCTCAATCAGTAGGGCTCCCGTTTACCATATGGGAGGCCCCGGGTTTGGTTCCCGGGGCCTCCTGGTGAAGGCAAGCCCGCCCGTGCGGCATGGTTAGCTGACCCAGCGAGCACAAGCAGCAAGGAGGGGATAAATGAATAAATAAATAAAATCTTTAAAAAAAAAAAAAAAAGACATCAAAAACATGACCCACTAAATAAAATGATAATTTGGAAACTTCATCAAAATTAAGAACTTCAGCTCTTCAAAATATATCAAGATAATGAAAATATTTGCAAATCACATAGCCAATAAAATATTCATATCCAAAATATATAAAGAACCCTGAAATCTTACAAATAAGAAAGCACATAACTCGATAAAAAGATGGGCAAAAGACTTGATCTGACTCTTCACCAAAGAATATATAGGAATGGCAAATACACATATGAAAAGATGATCAACATCATTAATCATTAGGAAAATACAAATTACACACACAATGAGATACCACCATATGCTTATTAAAGTGACTAAATTTACAAAGATTGACCTACTAAGTGTTGTTGGCAAGGATGTGGAGCAACTAGGATTCTCATACATGGCTTCTGGGAATTTAAAATGGAACAACCACCTTGGAAATGAGTTTGGCATTCCAATGAGACAGGGATTGTTACACCCATTTTACAGATGAAAAAGCTGAGGCTTGAGATTAAGATGGAGTGCCTGGCTCAAGATGGCATTGATTTATTGGAAGAAGCAAGATTCTAACTGAAGAGCTTCTGACCCATGCTTTTGGCCAGTCTACCAGACAACCACACTGTCCCCTTCCCAGGTACCAACAGCCATGAGGATTCAATGGATGGAGCCCTCATTTCCTATTATGGTGTGGCAGGGTAGAAGACTTCTTGGAGGAGGTGAACTTGTTGGATGAATGGGATGTCTAAAGATGAAGATAGAAGAAGGAAGACCTGTTGTATAAGATGAGCAGTGTCAACAAAGGCAAAAGACAGGCTGGGGCTGGGTCACCTGAGCTCGCATGCCCTGCCTGATCTACAACATGCCAGGTGGGGGCAAAAACCTTTGACAGTGTCTTAAGATGGGAAACAATATACTCAGGTTCGACACATACATGCCCTGGAGTCAGAATACCTGGGTTCAAAGCCTAACTCTGCCACTTATTAGCTGTGTGCCCCTAAGTGAGTTGCTCAACCTCTCTGCACCTCAGGTTTCCCAGCTATAAGATGGGGCTTATAATAATACTTAAGTTAGGGCAATGTGAAGATTAAATGAGGTGCTGTACAATGAAGCAGAGTGTCTACATATTCTAAGCTCTCAAAAAATGTTGGCTATGACTCTGATTGTTGTCAATATCATTTTAATTTGGAAATATTCTTAGCAGCCCTGAGTACTGAACTCTTGGCTTAATCTATCCTTAAAATCAAATGCCTTGGAAATTTGGGTCCACAGGACTTCAAAATCTCAGAATCATTAAATATTAGACTCTTAGGATTATAGAACCTTCACATCTTCGAATAAAAAGACAGTTCAAGCCAATAAAATTTGTAATATAAATTTCTCTTAAATGCTGCCCTCCTCCCTCTCTCTTTGGGGGATTAGAACTATTATTTTGTCAACTGGATCTTTGACTTTTCTCCCCAAAAATATATGTGTGATTATTTTTTTTTTATTTCAAGGAGAAGCATTTAAGTTCTTTTCCCCCCTCTCCTTTTTGCTCTCTCCTGTACAGAGAATATGATGTGATAGGTAAAATATCAAGTGTAATAAGTCAAAATTTCTGACAGAAATAATAGAGCCCGCCTGCATTTCCAACCATTCTCCAAGTGATAACAATTAAGCCCGGACAGTTTGAACTTTTTACAAAGAATTAATGATGCATGTGAACACTGGGGGAAGAACAATCGCTAATAATTTATGAAGTCTGCACTGGTTCAAAGTAGTAAGTTTGGTAAAGTGAGGGGGGAAGCTTTGAAAGGTAAACACTTTGAAAAGCCATTCTGAGAATCTTCCCTGTCAATTGAGAATTTACTACATTCCATTAAACAACCTAAAATAACTTCTATGGTAATCACCCTTCAGATACGGGCGCCAGTGCCGACAAAGGTATTATTAAGTTAAATTACCCTAAAAGTGTTGGATTGACAGAAAGGTTCAGTCAATGGTTTGGAAAGCCAGGGTCCCTAAATGACACCAGCAAACAGATACTGATGTTCTGTGGCTGCAGAACTTGGCTTTACAAGGCCTGGTGCTAACAGGATTTCTATTTGAGCTTTTAAATATTTCATGCTTCCCCCCGCCCCCTGCAGATCTCAGGAGGAATTCACAGAGGCGGAGGTCGGGGCCCTTCCTTGCCTTTCCTGTCTGTGTGAGGATTTGAAAGGTAGTTCTGAACGGAAATAAACAAAGAGGCATATGGGAAGGAGAGGTTGTCTCGTGGAGAGGAGAGGGGAGCAGTGAGGAGAGAATCCACCAGCTGGGCTTGTTTAGGGGAAAGAATTAGGGCTCTCAGTTTACAGATAAGGAAATAAGGACTCCTTACCTGAGGACAATGGCATGGCTAGAATGTCGTACGCTCGTGTTGGCAAGGATTTGGAACCTCTTGACTCTGATGGCTCCCCGAAGTCAAGTCCAGGAACCT
>JAKSZT010053817.1:3864253-4001178 GCA_026826555.1 Tolypeutes matacus | reverse complement strand
CTCTTGACTCTGATGGCTTCCCAAAGTCAAGTCCAGGAACCTCTTGACTCTGATGGCTCCCCAAAGTCAAGTCCAGGTTGCACATAGCAGGACCCCATAAATATTTTTAAATAAACTCTATTTATGTATGGCATACATAGAGAAAAGTGTACAAGTCCTAAGTGTGCATATCAATGTATTTTCACAAACCAAACACGCCTGGGTGGCCAGCACTGAGATGGAGACATAGAACATTCTCCCAGCTTTCCACCCTCCAACCCCCCCCCCAAAGATCCTCATGTCCCCCACTCAGACATTACCTCCCAAGGGTAACCATCATTCTACTTCTAACCTTTAGCTTCGCCTTTCCAGCTTTTGAATTTGATGTCGATAGAATCATACAAACATCTTTTGTGTCTGGCTTTCTTGACTCAAAATTACGTTCCTGAGAATCATGCATGCTTTTATATGCATTTGTATGTTCACTTTCATTGGTGCTTAGTTTTCTTTTGTGTCCATGCCCCACGATTTCTTTCGCCATTCTGCTGTTGATGAGCATTTGGGTTGTTTCTAGTTTAGAGCTATTACAAATTGTGCTGCTATAAACTTTCTTTTACAAGTCTCTTGGTGCACATATGTATACATTTCTGTTGGATTTATACCAAGAAGTGGAATTACTAAATCGGTTGCATAAGTTCAGCTTCAGCAGATGCTGGCAAGCAGATATCCCAAATGGTTGTATGAATTTGGTCTCCCACCAGCAATGCATAACGGTTCCATTTACCCCACACTCTCACCAACGGTATTTTCTAGCTTTTTAATCAAAAAATTTAGCCATTAAGGTGGGTGTGCAGTGATATAACTTTGCGATTTTAATCTGCATTTTTCTGTCGATTCCTAAAAGTGAACACTGATTCATTTGTTTATTGGTCACTTAGATATCTGTTTTGTTGAAGTGCCTGTTCAAGTCTTTTGCCCATTTTTATATAGGGTTGTCTGCCTTTTTCGTGTTGACTGTGGAAGTTCTTTGTATGTGAGTTATTTATCAAGTAAATAGTTTTCAAGTATCTTCTCCCACTCTGTTTCTTACCTTTTTACTCTTCTAGTATTGTCTTTTGGCAAATAGACATTTCTCAATTTGAATCTTTTTTTAAAAGGTTTATTTACTTATTCCTCCCCACCCCCTCGCTGTTTGCACTAATTTTCTGTTTGTTGTGTGCTCGTTCTTTGTGTGCCCAGGAACCAAATCTGGGGCCTCCCATGTGGGAGGGAAGCACCCAATCACTTGAGCCACCTCCACTCCCTGCTTTGCTGTGTCTCTCATTATGTTTTCCTTCCTGTGTCTCTTGTTGCATTATCTTGTTGCGTAACCTCGCCACTCCAGCCCATCACATCAGCTCGTTGTCTTGCTCATCCTCTTTAGGAGGTACCGAGAACCAAACCCAGGACCTCCCATGTGGTAGGCGGGAGCTCAATTGCTTGAACCACAGCCACATCCCTCAAGTTTAATCATGAGTTGAATGTAATTTATTTATTTCTGGTCCCCGTAATTTTTTTTGAGTGAATAGAAGCTGCTATAAATACAATCAAATTATCTTACAGCCTGGCCTACTCTTATTTCACTTCTAAAGTTGAGGAAATTCAATACTAGATGATACATTTTTAAAGACTCTCTCATGTAACTTGTGATATTATGCATACAGTCAACTGATGCCCCCATAAAAGCATTCGCTCAGTCAATACATTTCTTTAAGCATCAACCAGGTGCCAGGCACTCTGCAGGGAACAGGATAAACCAAGTCTCTGTTCTCATGGAGCTTGAATTTTATAGGGGAGAGAGAACATACAATCGTCAATACATAGATGAAGATTCCAGACATGGATTGACAAGTGCTAAAAGGAAAATTAAAAGGGCAACGGGGATTGAGTGATTGAGGATATGGCTACACGTGTGGTCAAAGAGGCCTCTCTGGGGTGATGATTCGCCTGGGAATTTAATGATGAGAAGGAACTGGCTTTGCAAGTCCTAGGAGGAGAGGCTTCCAGACACAGGAAAGTGCAAAAGTCCAGAGCGTTTGAGGGTCAGAGAGGAAGGTGAGGGGAGCGGGAGCAGAAGATCCAGACAGGTTGTAAAGGGCCAGGTTATACGTTGCAACTGTAGGGGAAATTACATCTGATTTTCCATTTAAAGGCTTGCTCTTGCTCCTGGGTCAGGGAGAGATTTACAGCGGGGCGAGAAAGAATGCTAGGGCACACATTTGGAAGCTGCTGCAATAGTTTAGGTGGGAGGTGAAAGCAACTCAGGCTATGGTTTTAGAGGGGGGTTTCCAGCAGACACCAGAATAAGCCTTGAGGCTGGAAAGGAACGGCAAGAAGTCAAATCAACCATGCTCCTGCATTTATGCGAGTCACATTCTCCTCGAGCCTCCTCAAGACAAGGAGAGCAAAGATGTGTCTCCTACTGCTATAAAAACCTTCCACGGAAGGAGAGCAGCCCTGCCTCTCAAGCCACAGCATCTTGGAATTGGAGGGTTCCTGAGGTCTCCCAGGCCAATTCCCCACACTCCCCTTCCTCTGGCTTCTTTCTGGTCCCATCAGAAGGGCCATACAAGGAGCTGGCCAGGTTACACTTAAATATCTCCCACGGCACGGAGTTCACTACACACCAGGGTTCAGCACAGCTATATTTTGACGTAGCTAATTTGCCTCCTTAATAGTTCCATACCTATTTTATCTTCTAGATAAAGGAAGGAAGGGAAAGAGGGAGGGAGGGAGGGAAGGAGGGAGGGAGGGAGGAAAGGAGGGAGGAGAGGGGAGGGGAGGGAAGGAGAGAGGGAGGGAGGGAGGGAGGGAGGAAGGTGCTAGAATGAACAAACATCTCTAAACCAAGGAAGGAAGGAAGGGAGGGAAGGAAGGCTCATGGCAGGCAGTGGGGAGGCTGTTGTCAGAGCCCAGATGCCCTCTTCCCCAGGCAATTCTGGAATTATAGACCTGGAGGAGGTTCCCCAGCAGAATCTGGGGGGAGGGGAGGAGGGAGGGAGGAAAATTGGTTCTAGAATGAACAAACATCTCTAAACCATTCGTGTTCCCCACGATAGCCTTTCAGGAATTGGGAGCAGCCCTTTTCCATAGCACTAGGCTCAATGCCTCATTTATGTGAAAAACCCACGCATTGTTAGGCAGGAAATTATTCGACATATCACAGGGAGAAATGAGCAGAATTTATCTTTAGCAAGCTGAATGAAGTTACCCAGCATAGTACCTGGTGCAGAATAAGCTCTCGACACACAATGACGTGGCTGCTGCTGTGGCCACAGTGGTTATTACTTTTGTTGCTATTGTCACTGAATTGTTTTATTTGGGGAGATGCCTCGTGTACCCTCATGTGAATTCCCCCAGGCAGTAGACAACAGGGCAGATCATATTCATTTTCATACCTGCATTGCTTTGCACCTGCTGTTCCTTCTAGTTCCAACACCCTTCCCTCCCTCATTCTCCTGTAAATGCCTATCCACCATTTAGGACTTAGCCCAAGTACCCCTTCTCTGTGCAACTCTCCCCATCACACACACACACACACACACACACACACGGCAGAGTGAGGTCCTTTTTCGCGTGTTTCGCCATCAAAGCACTGCATGTGGCGAAGCTGTTTCTTTCTTCCCCTTGGGCAGCAGCTACCGTATTAGGGAGGGGCTCCGGTCTGCAGCGGCTTCCTATCGAGGGGGATTGCCGTAGCTCTCTCATCCTAGGTCCCAAGCTCCATGCTACACATTTTCACCCATCTCATCCCATTTTACCCTCACAAAAGCCCTAAGAGGTAGGTGCTTTTGTTACGCCCATTTTACAGACAAGGAAACTGAGGGAAAGTCACTCTTCACCTAGTTATCCTCTGGCCCCGAGTGCAGGCATCACACCCTCAGGAAAGCTCCCCCTGGCTGGCTCCCAGTGAAGCCAGACCCTGTTATATGCTCTCCTGGAGGCTATGGCTCTCTAACGTAGCACTTAGGCCAGCTGCTTTCTTGTCTTTATTGACACCAGTATTTGATGGATGTTTATCTCTCCATGCCCCCTCCCCAGACTCTGAGCTCCAAGAGGCTAGGGACTGGGTCTGCCTGGTTCATCCTGTATTCCCAGAGCCCAAAAAAATGATTGTGGAAGAACAGAGAAATAGAAAGGAAAGCCCCACAAAAAGAATGTGATCAAAACAGCCTCTACTGGGGTGCCTCCTCCAGGTCTATAATCCCAGAATTGCCTGGGGGAAGGGGGCATCGGGGCTCTGACAACAGCCTCCCCCCTACCTGCCATGAGCCTGTCTCCACTCAGTAGCTTCCTTTGGGCTTACAGAGCAGAATTGGCTGTGCTGCAGGGACTTGCTCTCTGCCACCTGCTTGCCTGCCCCTTCATCCTTAACCACCCTGAGCCGTCACTGCCCCACACCTTCCTGCTGGGAATTGGAGAAGCAATTAATACTGCAGGGTTTCCCACTGTTCTGGGGATCTGGAGACTCCTTGGAGCCTGACAGCTGGGTGCCATCTGGGTGTCAGGGAGGGCCCGCCCAGGCTGCTCTGAGTTACAGGCCGACCTGTCAGAGTGCTTAGGAGGGGCTGCCCCCCGCACCAGGGCCAGGAGTAGATAGACAACTCTGTGGGAAAAAGCATTTCTCCTACCTCCCACTATTGTCCAGTGACACCAGAAATCGGCATCCTCTTGATTTGAGAAACCAAAAGGAGACCAGACACCAAAAGTCACAGTGAAGGGGACGGTGGCCATCCTGGAATTCCAGAGTCTAGGGGATGACTCCCAGCTTGACCTCTAAGGTGCTGTGTGACCTTGGGCAATTCACTTAACCCCTCTGAATTTTGGAAATAATGATAACTCTGAGAAATAACAGTAACTCCCTTTCAAAGCTGTGAGGACCATTAAATGAGATAATTTATATGAAGGGTTTAGCACAATGCCTGGAGCATAGTAATACTCAATAGGTGGTAGCAATCACCATTTTATAAGTATTATCATCTCTATCTCTTAGGGCTATCATTAGGACCAAATGGGAAAATGTATACAAAGCTCCTGGGCAATGCCCAGCACATGGTAACTGAACAATAATTATCATCATCTCAAATTTGGAGAAATACCAGTTAAAGAGGGTTGGAGTCTCCATTCACCATATGGTGCATACTGGCCTTCAAAGTATTCCTAATATTTGGATGGATGGATGGATGGATGGATGGATGAATGGATGGATAGATGGATGGATGCATGGATGGATGGATGCATGGATGCATGGATGCATGGATGGATGGATGCATGGATGGATGGATACATGGATGGATGAATAGATAAATCTTGGGTAAATTCACATCTTCAGAGAAACATCATGATTACATGTTCTCAGTCTTGTAAACTAGCATGCAAGGAAGGACCTCTGATTGCAAAACAGTGGGTTCCCTGACTACTGGGGGAGATATTCTGGAATCAATGAAATCAGAAGAACCGTGTCCCATCACACCATCAACTTCAGTGACACTGACAGTAGATTCTGCCACCACTTTCCAGCATGTTTTGGACCATCCTCCTTTGGAAACTCCCATCAGTCCAGACTGGTCCTGATGCAACTACTATATGGATCTTAATATCTTCCCTCCAGGCAGCATCCCGGAAGACTGGAGCTTAAAAACAGACCTCGGGGAATATTGAAGACAACTCACTCATTTAACAACAACTACTTCAACCACTTAAAGAGGTCTTCTAACTTCTAGACACTGTGATAATTGCTTTATATGCATAATTGCCTTCAATCTCATAGCATCGCAATGAGCAAGACACATTCTATACAGAATGCACACAGGCATTCTCCATAGAATTTTCAATTAAAAGTATTAAGTATTTTACATTATTTTTCAGAATAACACAAAAATCTCATGATTGCCAAAATTCAAGCAACTTATTTCTGTACCTTCTGATTACCTTGCTCTTTTTCTTCCCCTGAAACTACTTTTCTGCTGTCCCAAACACATGCCTAGTCTATCTTTATGTACTACCTGTGAGGTAGAGAATGTCATTATCATTTTACAGATGAAGAAACATAAGCATAGACAGGTGAAAAAGAAAGTCCAAGGTCTTTCTAGAACGAAGGTTTCAACCCAAGCCTGTTTGATTCCAAAACTCCTACTTCCTGTTCAATGGCACCTCCATCTAAAATGGGGAAACTGAGACCCAGCAAGACGAGCTGGCTTGCCCAAGGTCACAGAGCCCAGGCTAGAATGTCCTATCTT
Organism: Tolypeutes matacus; assembly: GCA_026826555.1. Classification (NCBI taxonomy): domain Eukaryota; kingdom Metazoa; phylum Chordata; class Mammalia; order Cingulata; family Chlamyphoridae; genus Tolypeutes; species Tolypeutes matacus. The sequence continues at coordinate 3,994,921 of JAKSZT010053817.1, read as the reverse complement.
TGCTTCTTCCACCAGCCATACTCTAGAGCAATCTTTTCAGAGGCCCTTTCCCTGGTGTGGCACCTCTCTCCCCGGCCAAAGAGGAGAACTGGGTTCACTTTGGGGCCATCAGTAATATGGAACAGGTGAAAAACATACTTCGCTTGATTTCCTCCCCTTGATGGGTGAGAATTTTCCAGGTCTGGGCACCTTTGAAATCTCTCAACGTCAGCCATCATCAGCTGAAACTGGCACCCTTGCTAATAAATTGAGAATGTCACATCTCCCAAACTGCATTATTACCGTTTATAATTTTGATTGTTCATTTGCATACGAAAATTAGTCCTGTGACATGTGTGAATTTTATTTTATTCTTGAACTAATTATAAACAAGAATCCCACATTATTTACATAACTAATTATTGTTCCTTATGTTCCCCTGTTTTTAAAATCGGGGGCCCATTCTCTGCTGGTTAACTGCGCAGATGAAAAATCCAAGAACATTTCTAAAGTTTAGGAACTTGTTTTATTTGCATCAAATACAAATTCCTTTGAATGAGAGATAATATGCTTTCCATTTTAATAGGCCTAAATTAGGTTGATCTTAATTTATAGTTAATTTGAATGAATAATTCCTGTCTACCTGAGTCTGTTTTTTCAGTAGCTAATTGTAAATGTTTATTAACCCATAAATCTGCTGCCTTCTTTTAAGAGGGAGTTTTCAGGGGTCCCGCTAAACCAGAGGGCGTATGGTACGAGAGGGAATAAAAAGCCACAGGAGCAATTAAGAAACTGCTGTGTGCCTTTGGGCAAATCTCTGCCCCTCTCTGAGCTTCCGGTTTCTTAGTTGTTAAATGAATGGGTTGGACCGGATGGTCCCTAAGATTCTGAATCTCTCTAATGCTCTGGGGAGGGAGGATGTCTACATATCTTCTTCATCTTGCCTTTGATTATATCTACTCTCAAATCTCTCTTCTTCCTCAAAATCCAACCCTTCTTTTGATTAAGATCTTCAATATCTCCCCACTCATGGGAAATTGCTCGTTTTCGTAGCCACTGTTAAAGTTGCAGAAATAATTCTATCAAGGAGATGGCCAAAGGGCTGCCAGCTAATGGTGGTATTTCAGGAGCTGTTGAAATTTTGGGAAGACAGGGGTTAGGAAGGTAGCATTGTTGCCAGAGCCACTGCTCCTTAACTACACCACAAAAATATGCTGCAGCGTCTGTAGGGAAAAGAACTTTGGGTTTTAATCCCTGTTTTGTCCCCTCCTCTGGAAGACGACAACTTCTCTGAGACTCAGTGGGTCAAATGAGAATAACAATCCTACAGTAGGCTGCTGGGAGGATTAAAAGATATAATACGGTACAAATTGCCTAGGATATAGCAAGCACTCAGATGCTCATATGGTGACCTCGAGGGGTAAGAAAGAAGATGATAATGATTGTAAAGGACGTTATTGAGTGCTTACTAGGTGCTGCTTCTTCAGACATGGGCTCAAGAAGATATGGTCAGGGAAGTCTCCTCTAACCCCCCTGACCAGGTCAAACTCCTCACTGGAGACCCTTGTAGAACCACATGCTTCCCTTCACCGTAGCTATCACAGTTGCAATTTCACATCTCTTTGTGCAATGCCTATCCCCACCATCACCCCCACTATCCTGCCCACAGTGGGATGGACCGTGTCTATTTTTGTCTCCATCATAGCCCTCGGGTCCTGACACCTAGCCAGCCCTCAATGAGTATTTTAGGAAATAGGGACTAAGCATTTGTCCTATTCTTTTATTTAATCTGGATACTGCAACTATCATCCCAACTGTACAAATGAGGAAACGGGGGCTCAGTGAGGGGAAGTCTCTAGCCCAATGTTGCACATAGAGTAAATGGTAGATACCTGATTTGAATTCAGGTCAGCTTGCCCTGAAGAAGTTCAGTTTCTTCACCCAGAGATGGGTGAAGCTGGAGGATCAACACGGGTGGACTGGATGGTTCCCTGGCCCCAGAAGTCATCCAAAGTGACTGTTTTGCTTATCTGCTTAAAGGAGCAGTGCCCTGCCTTTGACTCACTTTGTGTGCGGTCCTCAAGTCCAAGGAAGACAGCTTGGGCAGTATGGTCGTTGGGTGACATCTCTCCAATGTCTGGTAGCTAAAGACCTATTTCCCCTGGTAGAAGATGGCGCCACAATGCCAACAGCCCAAACTTCTCCAGCGAACACCTGCCCCTTACTACTCCGCTGTCAAGGGGTAGATAGAATTTTGGTTATTACCCCTCACGCCCACATAAGAGGACTTCCAAAGATAAGAAGACGTGAACTCCAAACAGGTGAAGTAAAAATAAAGCTGCTTAGGTTGGGACAGAAATGAGAGCTTCACCCTTGTTCTCCTTGTCCCGCAAGTATCCTTCTGCTAAACTGATAGATTAATTGGTTCAAACACAGTTTCTGTACAGGCACAGTTGTCCAAGCACTCGTGGCGTCAACTGGCCCCAAAGTTGCCGATGAAATGCGGTCTACGGCTTTGTTAATGATGCAGCCCTTGTTTTTCATTATCTCTTTATTTTTCCGAGAGGTTTGGAGTTGGGATGGGCAGCAACTCTCACTTAGTGCAGCCTTTTGCGGGCACCCCTGAGAGATGGGGGCCTTCCAAGCTTCTCAAAAATGTCCATCAGTAAGGAAATGAAACCCAAGAGCCTTGCCTGGTGGGAGCTCCACATTAGGAATGAAGAGAAACAGGGGCCTAGGACGGTTGACGGCTGCCCCTCTCTCCAGCAGAGCTCAGCCCAGGGGTGGGGAGGCGGGGCTTGTGCGTCTCTCTCCGTGGTCCTGAGCCAAGATCTTTGCTAGTGACGGCCCTGTAGTTTATTTTTCTACCCTCTTGACGCTGGTAAGAGAGAAACAAAGTGGTAAGGGAGGAAGAGAGGGAAGGAGGGGGAGAGAGAGAGAGAGAGAGAGAGAGAGAGACGCCATTGGAAAGACTCTACTACTGTTTTGACATGATTTTCAAGTAATTGCTGTTACCAAGATAGAAAATTGTTTTTCTTCGGAAAGTCAAGAGAGCATTTACTTCCTCTTCACCTCCCCCAACAAGCAGGCTTGTGAGAACAAGACTGACAGCCTGTGGTTTTGTTGTGTTCAAATTCCTGGACTGAGACCGGGCCCTGTGCAGGCCTTAGGGTGGGGAGAAAGCCCCAGATCCCAGCTTTGCTGATCAAGAGAGGCTGCTTCCGAGCTCCTCAGCAGGGCTCACACTATAGCCAGTGCTCCCATCTCCAACCAGAAGATGGAAGAGGACAAATCGGAGAACTGGGTTCTAATCCTGGTTCTGCCGTTAATGTGCAGACCATGGACATGCATCTTACCCTCTCTGGCCCTTGATCACATCTCAACTTCAGAGTGAGTCAGTCTAAGGGAATTTGGAGGTCATTCAATCCCACATCTGACATTCTAAGATCCCTCAAGCCAATTTTTTCAAAGAGTGAAAGAAATACCTGCATTTCTTGCTAAAAATGGCCAAAAAAAGGGAAGCGGATGTGGCTCAATTGATTGGGCTCTCGTCTACCATATGGGAAGCCCCGGGTTCGATTCCCAGGGCCTCCTGGTGAAGGCAAGCTGGCCTGCGCCACAGAGAGCTGATTGCCCATGCCTGTGGAGTGCTGGCGCAGCAAGACGACGCAACAAAGGGAGACAAGCAGACACAGAAGAACGTACAGCGAACGGACACAGAGAGCAGACAGCGAGCACAAGCAGCAAGGGGGGCTGATAAATAAAAATAAAAATGAATGAATAAATAAATAATAAAATGGCCAAAAGAGCCTTTCTACACTCTTCGGCAACAACCTGGCCAAGCCTCAGAAATTAAGAACGTAAGCTCTTTGGCACGAGAAATACACCTTTGCCTCCCATAAGGCCAGCTCCTGGCCACCCAGGACTTACAGTGCTCACTGCTTTGCTTGGTTACTCTCACAGCAACCCTGGGAGGTAAATGCTGTTGCTATCCCCAATTTACAGATGAGGAAACTGAAGCCCAAGGAGAGGAAGTTCAAGCCGGGACTCCAAACTCTAGATGTCTGAGCCCAAATTAGTTCCACTATCCTGGGATGCCACTCAAAGACCATTTTGAACATGCAATCTGCCCTGACAAGCCCTACTGACCCCAGAGAAAATTCCCACGTCCTGCCAGCACCAATGAAGCAGCTCTGTCCTGACTTCCTGGGTACCAGGGTCTCAGAAGGCCCCTGCCAACTTGTTTATTTTCCTAGGATGCAGATGACACCAATTCCCAGTTCCAAGCAGAGAGACTTTAGGCTGGCTTTAATTAGGAGTCCCATGATTATTTGTTGTGACTTAGCTAACAAGCATTCTGAGATAGGTTCTGAGACCTAGGAAAATCATCATTAAACAAGCAAAGAGACAACAAAGCTTGCTCGTGACTCACGCTGGAGGACACAGGGAGGGAGGGAGAAGGAGGGAAGTGCTTTCTAACGAGTTTACTGCTGCTTCAAGCCAGATCTCACACAAACGTGAGCATCCTCTGGCTAAGGTGGGAAGCACTGGCCTGTGTTTGCCCCTCTCTGCCCAATACTCCCTACACCTCCCAAACAAGGGGAAGGAAAGCTACTCTGTTTTCTCTCTCTTCCTGCCAGGGAAATGTCTCTGCGTATTAAGTCTCAGAAGGGAAATGAAGTTCCCAGTGAAGGAAACTCTCCATTCCCCATACTGTGCCAGCTCTGAACAGCTCTAAGTAATGAGAAAGATGTCTCTTCTATTGAGCTCTGTGTCCCCGTAACACGAACCACGTTCCCCTTAGGCGCACTCTCTTTATCCACGCATTGAGCACGTAGTTACTGATGGCCCTACTCTGAGTTAGAGACTGGGCTAGATTCTGGGGACCTAATGGTGAACTAGAACCATCCCTGACCTCCATTGGGACACTGCCACCTGTCACATGCTCCAAGTCTTCTCCTTACCAGGTGAAACACCTATAGTTTCTTAAACTGTTTCTTTTAGGACACAGGTCCAGTTGCTCGTGAATCTGTCACCTCAAAGTGACCAACCTGATACCTCTATCAGGCCTTTCGGAGTCACGGCCACGCCCCAGCCCCACATACACACCACCTAGACAGTCACACCTTTATAACTCAATCATTCCAAAAATATTACCAGCTGCCTCCTACCAAGTACTGAGGGTCCAACTGGGAATGAAAACAAGACATGGGTTTTGCTTCCCTGGAGCTTTCAGGCTGGACGGAGTTAAGAGGCATTGATCCAACAGGCATAAGAGAAAATGTTACCGCATCATCGGTGCCGTGTGGACGGTGAGAACGAGCTGGGTGCAGTGAAGGAGGGCGATAGGTGGGGGTGGGGTTTTAGTTAGAGTAAGAAGCAAGTCTCACTCCGTGTGGACTCAGGACGGGTTCTGGGAGGAGGCGAGCTTCAGATCAAGACATGAAGACCGAGAGGTTGCAGCCACGGAAGCCCAGGCAGCAGGAAGAGTACGGGGGGGCCTCAGGAGTAACGAGGCTGGAGGGTCTGAATAAATGAAAGCAGACCATTAGGTTGGAATGAGGCAGGTGAGGTAGGTGGCCCAAGACGGAGATGGAGACGCAGCTGGGCCAGGCCAAGCGGAGGTCTTTAGGATTTCCTCCAAGTGCAGTGGGAAGCCACTGAAAGCTCAGAGCAAAGAATGGCATGATCTGACTCATATTTTCAGACGTGGAGGAGGAGGCTTCTGTGGTGGGCTACACCCTCACCCATGCACACTCATTCTCCCATTTCACAACACTCACAAAGCATCAGGAAGAGATGGGCAGGGGAGTGGGTGTAGCACAAGTGGTTGAGTGCCTGCTTCTCATGTACGAGATCCCCAGTACCTCCTAAAAACAAAACAAAACAGAAGAACAACTCTCCTTGGGGAGCAGATGTAGTGCAATGGTTGAGCGCCTGCTTCCCATGTACAAAGTCCAGGGTTCAATCCCCAGTACCTCCTAAAGAGAGAGAAAGAGAGAGAGAGAGAGAGAGGAGAGAGAGAGATGGGCAGACCAAAAAGCAGGAAAGCTGGGAGAGACAGAGTAGGGAATATTGTCAGATGATCAGGGTGTGAATGGGAGAGGGGAGTTGGAAGAACTCATTTCTAATCTTTTGTTTGGTCCCTGGGCCTCAGCCCCCTCATCTGTAAGGAATAAGAATGACACACGTATGAGACTTTGAAAAACCTCCTTAAATAAGGATTCTGTGTGTGAGGTATCTATTCCCTATGGATTGAACATCTTTTAAGGTAATGAGTTCCCCATCACTAGAGGTATTCAAGCAGAGGCTGAGCAACTACATGGTTAGAGGACTCAAAAGGGAAGAAAAAAGCTAAGCAATTATTTAGCATCTACTGTCTTACAGTTTTCATACTTCATAAATATGAGGTCAGAATTATTGTTCCCTTTTACACAGGAGGCAACTGCAGCTTATACAAGCAAAGTGACTTGCCCAAGGCCACTCAACCAACAATCATGAAAGCTGACATGTGTCAAATGCTCCCTGTGTGCCAGAGGCTAGGTGAAATGCTCTCAAGGTGTTCTATCGTTTCATCTAACAGCGACACTAGGAGGTTGTAGCAGTTTGGCAGTTTGATATAGTTTTGAATTCCAAAAATAGATATTGGATTATGCTTGTAAACTGGTCTGTTCCTCTGGGCATGATTAAGTTATGATTAGGGATTTGCTTGGGCCACGTCAGTAGGGCACTGAGCCCCGCCCCTTGGTGCATGGGGTCTCAAAGTTAAAAGACATGGCAAAGGACAGAGGTGGAGTGTTTTTGAATTTGAGTTCTGATGTTGGAGTCTTGAGCTGGAGCCCCAGGAAGTAAGCACACAGAGGAGCTTGGTCGTGATGAAGGAGAGAAGACCCTGGGAAAAGAGACGAGCTGTTCACCTGAGAGTCTACAGCTGGCCTTGTGGAGAGAACAAGCAGCAGAACCTGGAGAGAATCAAGCCCCAGGAAGAGAGGAACCCAGGAAGCCAGACCCCTCACAGAGTTGGGTGAGGGAAGTAACTTATGCTTTACGGCCTGGTGACTGTAAGCTTCTACCCCAAATAAACAACCTTTATAAAAACCAACTGATTTCTGATACTTTGCATCAGCACCCCTTTGGCTGCCTAATACAGAGGTACACTGTGGTCCCTATTTTAAGGAAGAAAAATCCAAGGTGAAGAGAGGTTGTGTTGGACAATGAAGAAGTAAGGATGCCTGCATTCTATCTCCAGAGCCCTGATTCTGGCCTTCAATGCCAAATTCCCTCCTAAAACTTCTCTGCTCATTTTCAAAGTCAATTCTGGCCAACCCTGAAGTCCGTAGTCTAGGTCTGTCCATGCAGCCCCCTCAACCCCCTGGCTCTCTGTACATTCCCATGCAACCCCAAGAGCCTTTGCCTAAGGAGTGCAGGTGATTCGCGAGAGTCCAGCTGGCCCTGGGCTGCTATGGACTCAGTCTCCTCCTCTACTCTGTACCACCCACCAGACTCAGCCGTCTGTCTTAGATGCTCGAGGCTTTTATTTGGGTGCTGGTATCATCCTGTGTTAGTGATAGTCAGGGCCTGGCTCCTTCGGCCGTAGAGCAGCCAGGAAGCAGGGAGGTGGGTGAATATTTCATACAGTGCTAGAGAGTAGAATTCCATATAGCCGCCTCCTGCAAATTCAACACGACACCTTGTAATGGAGGCAATAGCAGTGCAAATCCAGCCCCGTGGTGGCCCGGAGTCTCCTGGTAATGCCTCACATATTGTGCTCACGTTACTGTAAATACAGTCGTCAAGTTCATGCTTCTGACACAGTGAGCAGGTCAGAGATGACCACCCCATTTCTGCAGCTGAGAAGACTGAGGCCCCCAGAAGGCAATGCGCCCTCAATCAAACAGCAGGTGAATGGTGCCCAGTTGGGCAAAAGCCAAGGAAGCAGAGAAGGAATGAGCAAGGTTGGTCCCCAGCGCCATGTCTGTAAAGAGGTGGGAGCAAGACAAAGTGTTTAGCGGGTCAAGTCCTCGGGGTGGGGGAGGATGAGAAACCATTGTGGTTGGACAGAAGAAGAGCTGGGGGCTGGGGAACAAACAGGTGGCTGGGGAACAAACAGGTGAGCAGGAGGTGAGCGGGCTGCTGGGGACAGGAGAAAACCAAAGTCAGACATCCATGGATGGGCACTGGATTTTGGCAGATGCTTCCGTGCATGCTCCTGATTGGTCCATTGAGAGAAGGGCCCAGCCAATGCCTGGGAGGGTAAAGAAGAGTGTCCCATTCCTAGCACAAAGACTGAGGTTCGGGGCAGTGTCCATTTTCAGCACTAAGAAGGAAAGTGAGACTGGAGCCTGGATGTCGGGAGTGAGAGAAGGTGCTGGTTATTTTCTTTGCCCCACCTCAAAATCCTTTCTCCTTCCTTCCCTCTCTGCTCTAAGTCCAGGAGGCTGACCCCTGCCATCTGTATCACCTGGATGAGGTGAGATAATGAAGCTGGAGGGGTCAGCCAGTGCCAGATGCCAAAAGGCCAGCAGAGAAGAAGAGGGCTTGTGTGAGAATGAAGTCATCAGAGAGGAAATAAAGCTGAAAGATTAATGCCTGTCCAGCTTATTCCAGCACCTAGATTCAGCTGTACCTGAAGGTCTGCTTCCAGAGTTTTCAATTAGATGATCCAACACATGTCCCTTTTATCTTAAGCTAGCTTCCACAACCCAAAGAGTCCTGACTGGTTCATGCGACCGTGTGGTACTGCAAAAGGAATAATAGACTGATCAGGGTTCTGTGTGAGCTTAGGCAAGTCACACAACCTCTCTGAATCTATTCTTTCACACCTGCAACCTCCCAGGGATGAGAGCAAAATAAAATAATCTCTGTAAAAGCACTGTGATCATATTAGATAGTCCCAGTAGATAAAAGTTTACCTTGAACTCTCTCCTTTTCTGGGCCCGAGTATCCCCGATTTGGACACTGTGGCACCCAGCCTCAATGAGCCGGTACCTTTCATGAATCAACTCTATACACTGACTTGGTACTTTCATGCTCTCCCCACCCTCTGGACTATTAGTAGAAAAAAGCCCTCATCCTTTGTGATCCTGGGTAAGTGGCGTTAACTTCTCTGTGCCTCAGTTTCCTCAAATTTAAAATGGAGATATGAATGTCCCCGCATGGGATTGCTGTGAAACAAACTGAGTTAATTCCTGTAAAGGCTTAGAAGAGGTTTTGGAAACACAAAGTGCTCAATCAATGCTGGGAATTTTGTTGGTGGCGCCAGTGGTGTCCCAAATACTTTTGTCGCAGTGGTTGTTTTGATCATAAATCTTGTTACTGCTGTTAAGCACCTGCTCAGGTAGAACTGGAGGTAACACTGCGAGGGAGGTAATGATGTCCCAATTGCACAGATGGGGAAACAGGCTCAGAGGAGTTGAGTCATTTACCTGTTGGAGCCGGGATTTTAATCCAAGGGCTCCCCAATCCCAAACGCACTGCTTTTGCGGACGACATGATGTCACCTGCCCCGAGGCAGCATCCCCACCTGCGTTCAGCCAGCCACGATCCCTGCACTTAGAAAGGCAGTCGTCTGCACATATTCTTGGCAGGCAGCAAGCGCAAGCCCTCGGAGAGGTTCCCAAGTTTGCTTCTCGAGCCATCTCCCTTTTCAAGTGCACTTTCCGCGCGTGTGAATGAAATCCACTAAATGGTACGGTGTCTGCTCTAATTATAGGCTCCCCAGCCCATGCCAAGAGGAAGTTGCTAACACTCTGGCATGGTTAATGTACACTTGAGTAGATTTCACATCAGATTTTGTGAGTCCCCAGCATGAGGGAAGGAGGCCAAGTTCTCCAGAAGAAAATAGCAGGGAATGCTGGCAACATGTGAGTCTTCTCGGCTCCTCTGCTGCCAGAGCAGGTGATGCCTTCTGCTTTCCAGGTTCCAGAGCTCTCTTCCCAGCTGCTTTTCCTCTGCCTCTGGCCTTTCCCAGGAGCTGGGAGGCTGGGAGGCAGGAGGGGGAGAAGAAATTGAAGGTGCCAGAATGGGGTAAGTGAACACAATACAGATTTCGGAATCCGACAGAGCTGGATTTTAAGCCCAGCTCTGCCTCGTCTCAGCTTCCATGCCCTCTCTGAGCCTGAAGCTCGTCATCTGCAAAATGAGGGAGCCAGCCTGTTTCCCCAAGATGAACTGAGGTAGATGAGCAAGGATGCATGTTCCTGTGCTAATTCGACATTTAGTATTTACTCACGGCCTGCTTCGTGCTGTGCTGGACCGTACAGCACAAAAGGGAACTCATGATCCAATCAGGAGCACCCTCATCACACGTTAGAGAAGGAGAGGGCACTACAGGACAGAGAAGCACCTGGGCCAGAACCGATGCATCAGGGAAGCCTCCCTGGAGGAGGCACCTCTAGGCTGAGACCTCAAGGATGACTCAAATTAGCCCAAGAAGGGACAAGAGGAGTGCCCTGGGAAGGGTCCGTGTGAAGGCCCCAAAAAAGGAAGAAAATAGAGAACATTCCAGAAACATCATTTATAACAGCTGAAAATGGGGAGGGGGGGAGGGTAACCAGAATAGCCAAAATACAGGAATATATTTTTAAATGATGGAAATAGACACAGCCAGTTAAAATAACATTAACAAACAATACTTAAGAATATGGGGAATATTCAGGAGGCATTATTGGGTGAGTTACAATTGATATCACCCTAAGGATGCTTTAAAAAAAAAAAAAGTCATATATATATATATGCATGTAGTTTAAAAGAGTCTGGAAGAATATACATAAAAATGAGAATAGTAATTATCTCTAGGGGATGAGATTACGGATGGGTTTTCTTTTAATTTCCCAATTTACTACAATGAGCATATTTTGCATTTGTAATCAGAATATAGGTCTTTAAATAGAGGCAATATTATTAATAGAGAGAGAGCTATAGAGATGTAGATCTGCTTAGGCTTGGGGTGAGAATGAAGTCCGCTAAGACGTGCAGAGTTCCTTGCAGCTCAGGGAATCCCAGGTTCCTGCAGAGTTGTCGGAGCTCCTTGGGGCTGGGGGAAGAGAGCTCCTTTCCCCCACCTTTAAATTTGCTCATTCTGCACCACTACGGAGCATGTGCAGTATGCCAGGGACTGAGGGCTCAGAGCTTCCCCAGCCCCTACTTTCAAGAGGTACATTCTGGTGGAAAAGAGACAGGCAGGAAAGGGGATGTTTGCCATTTAGAGTGAGGCCAGGGGCTCGGCACAAGGAGGGAGTGAGTCTAACCAGCACTGCCGGGGCCCACCAGCAAACACAGGCACGGCCCACTCACACACTCCCAGAACACATACACCCAGTGCACACACACACTCAGATGCACTGACATTCAGCTCACACATCTGCACACACTCAAACACACCCACAGGCTGAACTTGCATATTCCCAGTCACTCACCAGCACACACATTTACACACACTTCCACTTGGCACTCACATTTCCACCCACTCACCAACATAGTCACACATAGCCAACTCACACACTCACACTCAACTCACACAGTTCCACTTATTCACCACCACTCCCCATAGCAGTTTGATATTGTTTATGAATTCCAAAAATAGATAACGTTTGTAAACTGGTCTGTTCCTCTGGGCATATTAGATTGTATTAAATTCAGAGGTTTCACTTTTACCTGATTCAATCATGAGCAGGGCTTTGACTGGGCCACATCAGTAGGACACTGAGTCCCTGCCCCCATGGTGGGCGGGGACTCACAGAGAAAAGCACATGGTAGAGGAGAGAGTTGGAGTTTTTTGATGCTGGAGCCCCAGGAAGTAAATACACAGAGAAGCAGATATATGAGGAAAGAGAGAAGCCTCCATCAGGCACAGCAGAAGCCCGGGAAAGAAGAGACGAGGCATTTGCCTGATAGTTTACAGCTGGCGTTTTGGAGAGAGCAGAGCAGCTGAGCCTGGAGAGAAACAAGCCTTGGGGAGAGAGGCAAGCCTGATGCTAACCTACAGCTGAGAAAGGAAGGAGCTGGGACCATGGAGCCTTAGGAGGAGGAGGAAGGCTGAGCCCTCGCAGAGACCGGCAGCCATCGTGCTCCAAAATGTGGCAACAGACTTTGGTGAGGGAAGTAACTTATGCTTTATGGCCTTGTGACTGTAAGCTTCTACCCCAAATAAAAACCCTTTATAAACGCCAACAGATTTCTGGTACTTTGCATCAGCAGCCCTTTAGCTGACTAATACACTCCCACATGTGCACACACACAACATACATGCAGCTCACCAACACACACACAACACACTCATACACACACTGGTCCTGCAGTAAGTTTAGTCAGAGCATTCTTCATCCTATCTCTCTTTTTTTTATATATATAAATATATTTTTTTATTTTTTTAAATATACTTAAGATTACATAAATGTTACACAAAAAATATAGGGATTCCCATATGCCCCACTCCCCACACCTCCCACAGCCTCCCACATAAACATCCTTCATCAGTGTGGCACATTCACTGCAATTGATAAGTCCTGGGGCACTGCCACTGAGCATTGGCCATAGTTCACATTGTAGTCTACACTCTCTCCCACACAATTCTGCAGGTTATGAGAAGATATATAATGGCCTTTATCTGTCATTGCAATGTCTTTATCCATGTCCTTATCCTGAGCCCAGGCCACCCTTGTAAGTTCACTAGTCTCCCTGCTCCCAGCCTGCCTCCTGCAAGTGACAGAGGGATCTTTTTAAAATCATGCTTTCTTGGGAGCGGATGTGACTCAGCGGTTGAGCACCTGCTTCCCATGTACGAGGTCCCGGGTTCTATCCCTAGTACCTCCTAAAAACAAACAAACGAAAAAACAGAAAAACCCAACTCTCGTTGGGGAACGGATGTAGCTCAGTGGTTGAGTGCCTGCCTCCCACGTACAATGTCCTGGGTTCAATCCCCGGTACCTCCTTAAAAAAAAAAAAAAATGCTTTCCTGTTAGTCCCCTGCTCAAGAGCTTGTGTGCCTCCCCAACATCTACAAAACCAAGGCCAAGTCACACCTAAGCCTTCATGTCTTCATACACTCACTTATTCCACATTACTCAGTGAATGTCTCCTGAATGCTCAGTGGACAGCATCTGTGTTGTGTCACGATGACCTCTCGACCATTCCCCAAAGCGGAAGGCGTGTCCCGGTTAGACCACCTCGCCTCACTTTCCATTCCTGGCCCTGGAGTACATGCAATGAATTTGTTCCTCAACTACATGGGCTTCCCTAACTTTGTAATCAGAAAACTACTGAACAACCACACTGTAAATGTGCCATTGTTACATTCATTTAAACCTCGTAAGAGCCCTTCGTCTGAGAACAAGTGGATGAGAAAGGGCTTTGTGGAACTTAAAAGTATGGGTGTGGCTTGATCATAGCTGAAATGAACACTTATTATAGCCAGACACTGTGATGAGTGATTCCACGCATTAATTCACTTAACACAATAACCCTACAGAGTGTCACTGGCATCCCTTTTTTTTAAGTTAAGAAAACAAGCCCAGAGAGGTAAAAATTACAAGCCTGATGGCTCTAATAGTAGAGACTCTTGGCTGCTCTTAATAAATCTAGTTAAACAAAACCTTCAGCAAATGAAAAGAGCTAATAGGCTCATTTCATGGAATAGTCTAAGGGGAAAGCTTCAGGCATGGCTGGATCCAGGTGTTCAAGCATCTGTCTTTCTCCATCTCTTGATGTGCTTTCTTTTGTGACAGTTTCACTCTCAGGCACACTCTCCCCTCTTGGAGACTGATAACCAACCACAAGTGACACTAGGTGTAGCTTCAACCAATTCAGCAACCACAGAAACACCCAAATCTCATTGGACCAACTCGGGGCCATGTGACTGTCCTAACCTACTCTCCATGGCCAGCAGGACTAGAATGTGTTGATTGTCCAGGCCAGGGGCCACATGCCCACCCATGAGGCTGGGGAGGGGTGCAGGGTGTCGGAGAGGACCATGTCCACAAAACAAGTACAGGAATCCATTAGCAGCCATGAGGAACCAGGCTGCAAACAGCCCCTACACGGGGATTTGACCCAGAGCCGCCTCACTCGGAGCCCACATGTTAACCAGTTTGCTCCGATCCCTCTATTTTCGATTGCCTCTTTCTAATTCCCTGGCCCTGAGCTGACCCTCTCTCGGAGTCACCTCCCACAGCCCTCGGCACAGAGCACTGGTACTTAACGGTCATGCCAAGCGGGTGATGGATGGCAGCTGCTGGCTTGGAAACGGCTCTCCTGTGGGGAAGAAACCCAAACAAATGCAAACCTGGCTTTTTGTGGATTCTCCCCTGTTGATCCCCTGCCCGTATTTCCAATCTGGACCCTCAGCCTGTGGGTAGAGCAAAATGTCCTGGGCTGCTCAGGAAGGCAGAAATCTTAGTAGAAATGGAACCACGGGAATATCCTAGCAGCCAAGTAATTGTCTACCCGTCTTTCTAGTCTCAGAATGTTGGTCCTGGGAGACGCCCCCAACGGCTTCCCACCCCACCTCCCCATCAGGCAGCAGAGGCCCAGAGAGAACAAAAGACCTTGCCCAAGGTCACAGACCCAGTGAGTGAAGGCAGAGCTAGGGCTGGTGAAAGGGAAGAAGAACTGATTATGAAGCACCTACTGTGGGCCAAGCCCATGCTGCAGGCTTTAGCCAAGTCTCAGCTGCTTTCTGTAATCACAGGCAAAGCCTTAGGGACAAACTCTCAACGCACGAGACAAGACAGGGTCTGAATCCAACGCTATGGCCCAGCTTTCCCATGTATCCTCGGACCAGTCCCTTCCCCTTGTCTGGGACTCAGTTTCTCACTTTAGAAAATGGGATTGATGACCCCAAGGATATTTCCATCTCAACATTAAGAATTATGTGATAAAGACCATTCTGGCTGGGACAGAGGGGACCCTTTTTTAGCCATGAGATCCCTAGCCACAGCCACAGATTGCTTATGTGAGTAGCCGTGGCACTGAAGAAGGATAAAATCCTAACTCCATGGCTGAGTCCTTCCTCTGCCAGCCCCTCTCCCCCACAACATCCAGCCTCATCTCCCACACTCTGCTCCCAGCCACTTTGAAACACTTGAAATTCTAGAAACAATCCCCATCTCCCTGCCTCTGCGGCTTTGCCTCATTGGACACTCCTGTGCCTGGAAATCCGTTGCTCCCCACCCACTCTCTCTTGCCATAACTCCTGCTCATTCTCTGTCTCTGCCAGCACACCACTCCCTCTTCCCTTGCCCCACCCCAAATTAGTTTAGGGGCTGCCACTGTGCATCCACGGGCCCCATACTTCCCCATCAGAGCAATTTTTACCATGTCACAATTTCCTGTTCTCATGTTACCATGTCACAGGCCTTGGGTGAAGCCCCACTAACGTAGAGCAATTTTGGGGTTCCCAAGGGTCCTGGAGAGAATAGACCCCAGAAGACTCCTCCAAGCAGCCTACAGAAGGTGTTCTGCTCCCCTATTTTCTAGCCCTTCCGTCCCTCCCTCAAGATGTAGCATCAGCAGTAAGAGCAGCATCAACCACAGTAACAGCATTTCCAGCCATGACACTGGACAGGTGACTCCTCACCTTGCCCTTGAACCATTGCAAGAGCCTCCTCTGGCCTTCCAAAGCCTTGTCCTCCTTCCCCACACAGCAGCCACGTGAGCCTTTGAAAATGCAACTCAGGTCACGTCCCGCCTCTCCTCACGGCCCTCCAAGGGCTCCCCATCCCACTGAAAGCCAAATTCCTTAAGAATCTCCTACAAGGCGGTTGCAGGTCGCGTGGCAGAAAGATGTCCTTAAGACAGAGCTACTTGTGCACCCTTGGGGTCAGCTCCAGGGGAAGGGAAGTGGAGGCGACAGGACTGGGCAAAGGGAGAGGTCAGCTGGGCAGCCTCGGTCCGTCCCGTGGGGGGCTCTGGAGCTAAAAGGGCCCATCAGAGTTGGCCCACGCCAGGCAGAAATGGCCAGATCCTTATCCCAAAACCTGCCGTGATCTGTCATTGGATCTGGACCATGGAGGAAGGGCAAGGAGGCTCTCTGCTTCCATGAAAGGGCTGAGAGCCAACGGTGTGGGCCCATGGCATTCCAGGTCGCCGTGGCAACAAGTCCATCCTCCAAGGGGGACCCGGGCAGCACCTTGCAGTGAACACACAAAGACCCCACCAAGCCAGCCCCCCCATTACCCCTCTGACGTTGGCTCACCCCCTCCACGCCAGCCACCCTGGCCTCCTTCTCGTTCCTAAAACCCACCATCACACCGTCCTCTGAGCCTCGGCTCCTGCTGATTCCAAACCCCTTCCCCTTTAAATTGCTTCCCCCCAGCCATTCCTGGGCTTGCTCCCGCCCTGTCTTTAGGGCTCTGCTGGAATGTCGCCTTATCAGAGCATCCTTCCTTGACTACCCCCCATCCAAACAGCACCCCACGCACACCTCTCCCTAACCCCCTTGTCTTCCTGCACTGCCACCATCGTACACACTGGATGTATCTTCACTTCTTTGTTCTTTTCTGTCTTCCCCCACTTGAATGTAAGGCCCAGGAGGGCCTGTCTGACTCACTGCTATACGTCCAGCATGGAGCCCAGAACCCGGTACATTGTAGGAACTCCATAAATATCTGTGGTCCAAGCCAACAAGCCTCCAGTTCTTCACTGGTAGTGGAAATGCCACTCGATTTGAGCAGCTACTTATTAGCAACCCCATTCATTGGCCCTGGACAGAATGCCAGGCCTAAGCATCACAGCATGTCTATGAAGTTGGCAGGGCTGCTATTATTTTAATTATCACTATCCCCCATTTTACACCAGAGAACAGCTGAGCTGCTGCAAGAACCTGGGACTAACCAATTCCCCAGCTCCGTCTGAGTTTGTGCAGATGTGTAGGGGGCTTCTCAGGGCAGCTGCCTCCTCAGCTCAGGGGTCCCACCACCCTCACTGCCCCCTCGGTTTGTTCCCCTTATTTCATATACGTGTCTGCAATTGCTTCTCCCCCTGAGCAGCCCCCTTTATCACCTGCCACCTGCTTTTGGAGCTGGGGGTGCAATTTCCCTACCCCTAAGTTGCCCCAGGGGCACCCCACCAGCCACCAGCTTTGCCCAGAAACCCAAGTCCAGGGGTGAGGAGTTCGCCCCTTTCCCTGTCCCCGCCTCTGGCGACCACTTTGGGGCTATAAGTCAAGGCAGAATCCATCTGAGTCACCCGCGTCTCTCTGCCCCATCAGCGCTCCCTGCTCCAATGCTGCATTTATCTTGACATGGTGACAAATGTACTAACCCATGAAAGTCATCCTCAGCACAGCCTAAGAGTGCCTTGTGGAAACACTCCATGGTGACATGGCAAAGCGTCAGAAGCACATGAGCTTGGTCATCAGCTTCCTCAGGGCTCCTGAGTGAGCTGGCCAACCTTCCCGAGCCTCAGTTTCCCCATCTCTGTAAATGAACTAATCATTCCCTCAGTGGATGTCAGCTATACGAATTTAATGAAATAACAGCGTCCTAAGCCCAGGACACCGTCGAGTGAGTGCTGGATCAATCCGAGCCAGCTTCTCCGTTACACCATGTCTCGGGCCCAGGATACTTTTCGGGGCCCCCGAAAAGGTTTTAATTTCTTTTAAAATTAAAAGAAAAAAATGAATATAATCCATCCCAAATTAGACTCATATTTATACAAAAACCATCATGAAATAAAATTTTTAAGATTTTTCTTAATGGAAAAAGGTACCTATGAAAGCAAAAAGCACCTAGGGTCCAAAAAGGTCATAACACAGCCCTGCAATCGAGGTTTGTTCCTTTCAGTTCCAGGCACGCAAGGTCTGGCCACGGGCAGTGACCTGGAGGAAGCAGTCGAGCAGCTTAATCTGCACCTCTGATATCTGATGCACCACGAGGCTTAGCATTCATACAACACCAGCGGTCCACAGCCCAGCCTTGTACTAACAAACCCCATTCATTTATTCTCACAGCAAATTATTTATTGAGCGCCTGCTTTGGGCCAGGCACTCTGCCAGGCACAGTCTGCATTCAAATATCAGTTTGACCAATTACTAGCTGTGTGAACTTGGGGAAGTTACTTTATCTTCACGTCCCCTCTGTAAAATGGGGAATGTTCTGGTCAGGAGGGGAAGGGCAGAAGGAGGCTGGGGTAGAGGCTTGCCTTGGCCAACCAGGGAAAGCTGGAGAGGACAAGGCAACCCTCCTCTCCCACCCCAGGATGCCCCACGAAGGAGAGGGGAGAGGATACTAACCTCCTCTCCAAGATCGATCACTCATGCCAGTTATTCCTGACTCTAGCTTTTCTCTCTCACTTTTTTTTTTTTTTTAATTAGAGAATTTGTAGGTCTGCAGAAAAAATCATGCATAAAATATACAGCGTTCCCCTACACCACCCTGTGATTAACTTCTTGCATTAATGTGGTACATTTATTGCAATTGATGAAAACACATTTTTATAATTGTACTATTAACTACAGTCCATGGTTCACCTTAAAGTTCACAGTTTGTGTTGCCCAGTCCTGCAGATTTTCTTTAAAAAAAAAAAAAAAAAAAATGTTATTCTAGTAGCATGTGTACAACCCAAAATCTCCCCTTTTAACCACATCCAATATATATTTCAGTGCTGTTAATTATGCTTGCAATGTTGCGCTACCATCATCACCATTCGTGACCAAAACTTTTCCATCATCCCTGTGATGGTTAGGCTAATGTGTCAACTCGGCCAGGTAATTGTGTCCAGGTGTTTGGTCCAGCAAGCACTGGGCTAATTGTAATACAAGAGCATTTATGAACTTCGATCACCAGTGAGTTTACTGCGTGGATGGCTGATTACATCTGCATCAATCAGGGAGATTGCATCAGCAATGGGTGACGCTTTTATCCAATCAGTTGAATGCCTTAAAAGGGGAAGTGATTTCAACATTCAGAGAGAATTTCCCAGCTCGTCATTGGACAGTCAACTTCTCCCAGAAACTCATCAAGGACCTTTCATTGGACTTTCTTTGGAGCCCCTGGTTTGCAGCCTGCCTGCGGAACCTGGACTTGTGAGTCCCCATGGTCACGTGAGAGACTCTTATAATAATCTCCTATTATTGACAGATATCTCCTGTTGATTCTGTTTCCCAAGAGAACCCTGACGAATACAATCCCAAACAGAAATGCTAAACAATTTAAGCATCAACTCCCTATTCTCTACTCCCCACCTTGGCCCCTGGTAACCTATATTCTAGTTTCTGACTCTATGAATTCACTTATTCTAATTATTTCTTATCAGTGAGATCAGACAGTATTTGTCCTTTTGTGCCTGGCTTATTTCATTCAACATAATGTCTTCAGGGTTCATCCATGTTGTCACATGTATCAGGACTTCATTCCTTTTCACAGCTGAATAATATTCCATTGTGTGTATATACCACATTTTGTTTATCCATTCATCCATTGAGAGACACTTGCGTTGCTTCCACCTTCTGGCAATTGTGAATAATGCTGCTATAATATCAGTATACAAATATCTGTTTGAGTCCCTGCTTTCAATTCTTTTGGGTCTTTACCTAGAAATGGGATTGTTGGGCCATATGGTAATTCTATATTTAACTTGCTAAGGAACTGCCAAATTTCTTCCACAGTGGCTGCATTTTATATTCCCACCAACAATGGAAAAAGGCTCCTATTTCTCCATATCCACTCTAACAGTTGTAATTTTTCCATTTTTAAAAAATATATATTAGCCATTCTAGCAGGTGTGAAATGGTATCTCACTGTGGTTTTGATTTGCATTTCCCTAGAGGCTAATAGTGTTACACATCTTTTCATAGGCTTTTTGGCCATCTGTGTATCTTCTTTGGAGAAATGTCTATTCAAGTCTTTTGTCTATTTTTCAATTGGGTTGTTGATTTTTTTTTGTTGTCGTTGAGTTGTAGGTTTTCTTTATATATTCTGGATATTAAACCCTTATTGGTCCCAATGTCTTTATTAAAGTGCAGTCTTCAGGGGGCAGATGTGGCTCAGATGGTTGGGCATCCGTCTCCCATATGGAGGGACCTGGGTTCAATCCCTGGGACCTCCCAGTAAAATTTTTAAAAAATTAAAAAATGTGCAGTCTTTAGGCTCAAGTTATTCTCTCAGCGAGGAGGGGCCCAGGGAGACAGGGGCTGATGAATCAAGACTTGCTCTGTTCCCCAATACCACCTGTACATCCCCTCCTAACCAAGCCAGGGGTGCAGTTTGGGGTGTGGTAGGTGGGTTTATCTTTTTCTCCCCAAACTGATTTCTGAGGATACTGATTCCCTGAGAGCAGATATATACTAGTGTAAAAGCTTTCTGAGAAGTTGAGCTCAGCTTTAGAGCCACTCCAGCACAAGTGTCTCATTTCGCAGATGGGAAAACTGAGGCTCAGAGTGGTTGAGTGACTTCTATAAAGTCACTCAGGAAGCCCAGAGGCAGGGCAAGCCCTCATGGCCATAGATGCCAATTCCCAGAGCTGGGTTCGAGTGCAGCGCCACTTGTGGTCTGGTCCTGGCTCGATTTCTGGATCCAAACTTTCTTGGCCGTGGTCCTCTGAATAATGGCCCCCTGCAAAGATGCCCGTGTCCTAATCCCCAGAACCTGTGAGTGTGGGACTTTGCAGGTGTGATTAAGTTCAGGGTCCTGAGATGGAGAGATTAGTCTGGATTAGCAGGTGGGACTGACCTTAGCACAAGGGTCCTTAGAAGGAAAAGAGGCAGACAGGAGGGTCAGGGGACGAGACAGAGATGTGACGGCAGAAGCAGAGGTATAAGAGAGATGGATGAGAGAGGAAGACAGGAAGACAGAGACAGAGAGACTTAAAGATGCTGTGCGGCTGGCTTTGAAGATGGAGGAAGGACTCACAACTCAAGGAACGCAGGTGACCTCAAGAAGCTAGACAAGGCAAGGAAACATTCTCCCCTCGAGCCTCCAGGAACAATGCAGCCGGGCTGACACCTTGATTTTAGCACTTCTGACCTGCATGTAAAATGGCCCAAAGGAGCCGTATCCGTCAGGGTCCCAGGTGGAAATGGGTGGCAGTGCCAAGAGAGGACTATCGGAAGTGTGTCTGGCTATGCAGACTCATTACACAGGGGTGTGAGGGATACAGGGAACCTGGGCTGGTAGAGACTGAGCACTTAGCATCCTTAGTCTGAGGGAGGGGAAGTTATAGTAATATGGAAAGAGAGTGGTGCTAGGGCACCCCACTTTTGTGAGCTTCCCCAAGGAAGCCAGGGGAATTGACACCAACCTCCCTCTCCTCCGACTCTCTGATCTCCCGCCAGGGATCCTCATTGACTGAGGGTCTGGGAGCCTGTTGACGTGGGTCATGGAGGTGAGATTCGTGGGGCTCGGGGCAGGCCTGAGAGGGTTGGGAGATTGGTCCGCAGGGGGAAAACAGGGTACGTCCCACTTACAGCCCCCACCCCAGGATGAAATCATTCCACTCATTCCACTCCCTTTGCCCACAAGTGAAAGTCCAAATCCCCCAGGATACCTGTTCTCACCTCCCCCCACACCTGTCCCCACCTCAACCCAAAAGCATCAGATCATTTCACGTCTCTGTGCCTTTGCCGCCCAGCTGTGCCCACCAGCTGGGGTGCCCTCCCCACACATGCCACCTGGGCCGAGACCCACAGCGTAGTGGAATAGCTCAGAGCCTGGGAATCGGATCTAACCAACATGGGTTCAAGTCCTGGTTTGGCCCCTTCCTAGCCGTGTGACCTTAGGGAAGTCAAGTAATGTGGTTCAGCTTCATTTTGTCACCTATAAAATAGGGAGATACTAGAGTCCATGTTGTGAAGTTGCTATAAGGTCCAAATGAAATCATGTTTATAAAGTGCTTGGCAGGTGAGCACTCAATTAATCATACTAGCGAGACCTTTTAAGAAGCACATCCTTTATGGTTCTCTTGCTGTCCAGTTATCTCTCTGGGTATCAAGATTTCCCCTTTCTTTGAGCATCTATGTAGACAGCTCTAGGGGGGCCCTGAAATGCTTTACTATGCATCTTTATATCAGATTCTGTCTCCTTCAATGAACCATGAGCTCCAACGAAGGACCTGATATTATTCATATTTGTGTCCTCAGCATCCAACACATGGTAGACACTTGATGACTACTGAATGAATGAATGAATTGAATAAAATGAATGAAGCAACGTTGAAGCAACCAATCCAAAAGGAACCAGTCTCCCTGCCCTTCCACCTGAATAAAGGTTGAGCTACTTGAATTCCCATCTGGGCAAACTAAACGTGGCCCGAGGTGACCTCTCAACCAAGCCCAGGCCAAGGTCACAGCAGGAGGGGACAGAGGGAAGGGCACCAGGGCTGGGAGGGGGCTGCAGACCTGAGCTCATCGGAAATGCAGAGAGAATCCCAGTGGCAGCCACCTCCTCTCGCAGGGAGTGCGGGAAAAGACAAGAAAAATGAAGCCGCCGCAATCTCATTTTCTGAGGCCTGCAAGTCAGCCAGGAAATAGCTATTATTCCATCGCACTGTCGGTATTAAGTTATTTCCTTCACTAAATACGGGAATGTTCATGAATATCTATTGAGTCCCAGGTACAGACACCTCCTGGCTCTGCGGCTCAGCCGCTCTGCCTTTACATTCCTCCAACAACACCCCTCAATCTTGCTCTGAAGTGAAAGACAATAGTATTTTAAATTGGTTAATAAATCTCCGGATTGATGCTCCTGGAAGGCCCGAGAACTTCGTCTCTATTACTTGAATAAAAGGGATCACATTTTAACCACTGCCGGGCAAGGAATTTGGGGGAGACCCTCAAGCCAGCTGCTCCTTTCTCCTCCTGGGGAGGGGAGAGAACAAGGCTTCTGGGCTCTGGGTCAGAGGGAGTTTTCTTTGATGACCGGAAAATACTTGTTTTCCTGGTCAATATGGACCAATTGGGCCATTTTCGTTCTGACAGCTTTGTATTCAGCTGGCTCCCCTGGATCTAAATCAGGAGGAAAGCTCCAGGGAGCCAGTGGGTATCCGGCATCTTTTCAGAAAGCACCGAGCAAAGATAAGGAAAAGGGGAATAGCACACAGTTAGGAAAATAAGTCCTGGAGCTGGTTTTTATACCACCTTGCTCCATAAACAGAGGCGACCTGGGACATCACCCCCCTTGGGGAAGAGAAAGGGTTGAAAAGCCCAGACAAGCAGGAATGCCAAATGTCTCCCCTTTGCAGGTTTCTTGCCACCTGCCAAGGGCTTTTACAGCCTTCTCCTAATCCACATCTGCACCCACCGGAGGAAGCGGATGGTCCAGAGATTGCCCTCTGGCAAGCCAATCCATGAGTCGGGATCATCTCACATGCCCAGCACCCAACAAAAAGCCTGGCCTGGGGGCAGGCACCCAGAATATACTCTGAGGATTTGCTGTTGTCCAACATCCCCACGTTAGCAATGCACCAAAGGAGGCTCCGAGAGGGCAGATGGCTTGCTCAGCGCTTCTTAGAGAGGTGGCTGCCAAGGACGCGGCCAAGGCTCTTTGTGCACCCACACTGCCCAGCCACGCAGGAAAACAGGAGAACAAGGAAATCATGACAGCAGTTCGGATGGAGCTCGCCGTTCTACTGGGGGAGGGAGAGAGCACGCGAGGGAGGGAATAAGAGGTAACCACGAGAACTTCTAAGGGGCAAAAGGGAAATGAAGCAAGTGATGGGGTATGCAGGGCTGGGGTGACAGCTATGGGGTGAGGTCAGGACAGGCTCCTCAAAGGGAAAGTGGCTTCTCCTGGCCCTTTTTGCAGACTCTGAAAAGCAGAGGAGCTGAAACTTGTCCCTGAGTCCCAGTGAGAGGTTCAGGGACAGGAATTATGTGTGATTGGAGACCCCAGCCCTCAGCACGAGACGTGGTTCACAGCCGATGGTCTGCATTTCCAGGAGGTGGCTGAAAGGAGTGCGGTCAGTATTATCATTCTTTTTGTCACTCTCTTGCCCCTTGCTCAAAACTTCCCTCAAGGGAAGCAGTTGTGGCTCAAGCGATTGAGCTCCCGCCTACCGCATGGGTTCGGGTCCCAGTGCCTCCTAGAGAAGACGAGCAAGACAGCAAGGTGGCACAACGGGCAGGCGCGGAGAGCTGATGCAACAAGATGATGCAACAAGGAGACACAATGAGAGACACAACAAAGCAGGGAGCTGAGGTGGTTCAAATGATTGAGCGCCCCTCTCCCACATGGAAGGTCCCAGGTTCAGTTCCCAGTGCCTCCTAAAGAGAAGACGAGCAGACACAGAGAGCACACAGTGAATGGACACAGAGAGCAGACAGCGAGCACAAAACAACGGTGGGGGGAGGCAATAAATAAATCTTAAAAAAAAAAACTTCCCTTGAAACCCTGCTCTGGGCTCGGTGACTCTCAAGCCAATACCCTACTTCTGGCTAATGTGTAACCCTGGCCAGGGGACATCACCCCCATGCCTCCTCTGTGGTCCCTCTGCCCCTGATCCCATGCTCCCAGATGAGCCTCTGCACAGCAGCCAGAGGGACCACGGAGGCCCTCGCTTGCCTAAAACCTTCCGAGGCTCCCACTGCTCTTAGAACTGCCTGTGGAGTCACTGCTCACACCTCCAGCCTCACCTTGCCCACTTCTGCCCTCACCCTTCCACCATGACTGAAGGTCCTCTCCCCCTCCCCCACCCCAGGTCCTCTCTCACAGTCATGCCTCTGCCCACGTTTTGTTCCTCTTCCTGAAGCAGCTTCACCCCCTCCCATCACCCTGCTCTGCACCTCCCTCACTCAGGGAGCTCCTACTCAAATGTCGAGACTCAGGTCCAGAGTGGCCTCCTCCAGGAAGCTTTCCCTGATTTCCAGGGAGTGCTGGCTGCCTCCTCCAGGCTCTCCACTGCCTGAGCGTCCCCCATTACAGTACTTATGCTGGGTTATAATCACCTGTTTCTCTGTCCATCTTGCCCTCTATATGGGACTGTCTCATACTCACCTTTGTATCTCCAGCAGGCAGCAGATGACCCAACCTAGAGGTGCCATTAATAATCCTAAGCGACACTCATTCTTTCTGGTCATCCATTGTGGTAGATTGATTGCAAAGGGGCCCCAATTCTCTGCCCTTCCCGTTATCCATGCCCATTGCCATGTGGCTTTGACATTCCACCCCTCAAAGGATGGAGACTCCTTGGCCACCTCTAGAATCTGGGCTGGCCATGAGACTTGCTTTGGCCAATAGACTGTGGCAGAAGTGATGCCGTGCCGGTTCTGAACCTGGGCCTTGGGAAGCCTCGTAGTGTCCGCTCTCGCTCACAGCCCTGCCAGCCAGCATGTGAGCAAGCCCAGGCTAGCCTGCTGGAGGACACGGCACGTGGCCCAGTCACCCCATCGCTCTAGCAACAGCCAGCCAACCACTCGATCTGTGAGCGAGGCCATCCCAGACCAGCCGGCCTCCAGCCAAATCACCAACTGACCAGCTTGCGTGACTGAGTACAGCTGAGATCAGCCAAGCCTGGCCCATATCAGAATTTTAAAGCTGAAACAGGGAGAAGAAAAAGAAGTCTATTGTTCTATGCTGCTAAGGTTATGTTGCTGTTCATTAGGCAGCATTTTTGTAGCAATAGGTAACTGCTACATTCATTGAACAAATTTTTCTCCCATGCCAGTCTAGGTAACCCCTGGAAATCTCTCCTGGAAATCATCACCCAACCAAAAAAATGAGAACAGCGGGCCTCTTGGAGGTGGGTCAGAGCAGGAACCCTAAGGCTGTCCCTGATGGGGAGGTGGCAAGTGACCCCCAACTGACCAAGTGACCTGCCACACAGGGTCACAGGTGAGATGGAGGAGCCAGGCCACAAGGCACTTCTAGAAAATCTTGCAGTCTGGCAAAAGCCTTGGCCAGAATGTTGAACTCCATCTGGGGAGTAAAGCCAGACACATCACTCTTTTGGACAAGCAATTTTTTTTTGCATAATTGACAATTCTTGGCATAGCCTCTCCTTTTCTGTGCACAGCCTTCCTTTCATGTCACCCGCGCACGTACCAGACACTCTGAGGTGACTTCCCTTGAAAAGAGAACGCCAAAGAGACCTCTGGCTCCCTAGCCTTAAATATTCTACTTGTTATAAATTCCCTGAGGACTTTTCTCAGCTCCAAATATCAGGGGAGCAGAAAGGGGGAGAAAGGAGAAAAAAAAAAAAACACATTCTCAGAGTTCTTTGTACTTGAGATTTTTTGGTTTGTATTAAAATATTCTCATCTCCCCATAATTTATGAGCACTCATGACACCAAGAGGGTTCGCTTTGCCCCTCATCCTCCATTCTAGAAATAAAACTAACAGTGTCGGAGCTGACATCTCCAGGAGGGAGGGGGCAGCGGGCCAGACACTTGCAGAGCCTCTGATCTGAGCAGTGGAGGAAAGAGTCAGGAGACACATTTCACGCCCCTCTTGCCAGGGAGTCAGACCCAACACCAGGCACCTCCCCATCCATGAGGTCTCTTGAGTTTCAGAATAGCCCTGTCAGGCTTATATTATTATAATCACATCATGCCCCTTTGTCAGAGAAGGTCAGTGAGATTCCTAGGGATGAAGTGTCTTCCCAAGAGCACAGAGCTGGTAAAATGTGAGTCTGGAATCTTAATCCAGGTGTGGCCGACACCTCACACCCATGCTCTTACCTGCCAACCATACCATCTGGAGGAGGGGTGATCAGGGAAGGCTGCCTGGAAGAGGCAGGACTTAAACAGAGTCCCTGAGCTGCTACTTGTACAATGAGACTCTGAGTCTGGTTTTCAGACATCTCAAGTCTATGGCTGCAACAAAACAAGATTTTCTTTCAAAGCATACATAGAAACTTTCACATCATTCATGTGGCATTTAAGAGGCAAATTTGAAGATTTTAGCTCATCCTTTTCTTTTGAAACTGTATCCAGAGTACTTAGGAACAGCCAGCCAACATCATTGTACCTTTTGACTCCACAAAACTCTGTTAAGGTGTTGAAAACACTCCCACCCAGAGCCTTTCCTCTTATAAGCATGGAAGTAATAGAATTCAATGGTGATAATTTTGTGTATCTCCATTGCCAACTCAGGCCATGGACTGTCAGTGGCCTCTTGATTATTGGAAAGGGAGTCATCAGTGCCCTTGAATCCAGTCAGAGTAGACAGCCAATTGCAAAACTCCCAGAACCACTTCAGAAATCCCATTTTTAAGAGTCTGTTTCTCAAGAACCCACTCTCACTACCAAGCTGTATTAGTCAGGGTTCTCTAGGGAAACAACACTGACAGCAGATATCGGTAAATAATATGAGATTTTATAAAATTCTCTCAAGTGACTGTGGGGATGCACAAGTCCAAATTCCACAGGGCAGGCTGCAAACCAGGAGCTCCAATGAAGGTACGTGATGAGTTCCCAGGAGACGTTAGCTGTCCAAAATAGAGCTGGGGATTCTCTCTCTGAGTGCTGAAATCACTTCCCCTTTTAAGGCCTTCAACTGATTGGATAAGATGTCACTCATTGCTGACGGCAATCTCCTTGGTTGATTGTAGATGTAATCAGCCATCTAGGCAATCAACTCACTGATGATTAAAGTCCATGAAGTGTCCTTGTATTACAGTTAGCCCAGTACTTGCTGGACCAAACAACTGGGCACCATTACCTGGTTGAGTTGACACATTAGTCTAACCATCACAATGCTCTAACTCCCAATTACCCCAGGATGTAACCTTATTTGGAAATAGAGTCAGTGCAGATGGAATGAGTTAAGATGAGGTCATACCGGAGTAGGGAGGCCCTTAGTCCACTATTACTGGTTCCCTTTTGAATAGGGGAGAGGATACACAGATAGACACAGAGGAGAACACCATGCGATGACAAAGGCAGACCTCAAAGTGCTGCAGCTGCCAGCCGGAGAATGCCAAGGATTGCTGGCAAACACTGGAAGCTGGGAAGAGGAAGGTTGCAGAGAGAACATGGCCCTACTGATACCTTGATTTTGGACTTTTGGCCTCCGGAACCATGAGACAATTGATCTCATTGTGGTAATTTGTTAGGCAGCCCTCAGAAACAAGACAACCTTGAAGGGACACGATCCCTAATTCATCCAGCATCAATTTTTCTTTTTAATACATTGGTCCAATTTTTCCTCCCTTATCTAAAAATATCTTCTGCTCCCCCCGCCCCCTATACCAACAGAGCAAAATGTTATCTCCCAAGCATGGCATTCAAGGCCCTTGATAATCTGCCCCAAACTACCTTTCCAGCTTTCCACTCCCACCTCCCACTCACGCATGCATACCCTCTCAGATATCCCAAATGCTAAGCCAAAGAATACTTTACCTCTGATTAACTACTTCCTTCTCTACCTTGCTCATGGTGTTCTCACTGCCTGCAGTGTTCTTCTTTGCTTAATGAACTCCTACTCCTCCCTCGGAGCCCAAGTCGAATGCCCCCTTTGTTGGGAAGCATTCCCTTCACCCTTTCATTGGCACTGTTCTTTCCACGTCTCTTAAGAATCAGCGCAGCACTAATTAACCCTGGCCACCTACCTGGGGAAGCCAGTGTGTGTCCAGCAGGAGTCCATCTGTTTGGACGGACATGGCTGGGAGACTCAGGGCAGCCCCTTACTGTGGTTTTGATCTGAATGGGCCACAGGGCAAAGGGGAAGAGGGGAGTGTCAGAGGGAGGAAGTTAACTACTGACCAGGCTCCCTCGTCAAAAACCCAGGCGTGGAGTCACAGGACCTTGGTCCATCCGACTGTGACACTTAGAAGCTGTGTGATTTGAGTCAGTGACTTAACCCCCCCGAGCCTCGGTTTCCTCATATGCAAAATGAGGATAGTCAAACTTCCCTTAAAGGACTGGTTTATTCTTAATAAGACCATTCACGCAAAGAGACCCAGATGCTGGCCCATGAGTACTCCTCGATAAATGTCATTAACATTAATCTTAGCTAATGGCATGCGCGTGATGTATAATATAGAGGAAAAGAAGAAAGTGAGCAGAGAGAATGTGACTTCACATCGGCTCCAGCCTCCAAGCCCCCGTCTCCCTCTCTAGAGCTACAGTGTCCAGCTTTGAAAGCATAAGCCACACCTGGCTGTCGAGTACTTGACATGTGGCTAGTCTGAATCGTGTTATACCATGAGTGTAAAACATCCTTAGAATGAAAAAAAAAAAAGGTTAGAAATCTCAATGCTCACTTATATTGATTACATTTTGATATATTGGTTAAATAAAATATATTATTAAAATCGATTTTGCCTGATGCGTTTTTACTTTTATTTTTAACACAGCTGCTAGAAAATTTAAAACTACGTGTGGAGTTCACGCTCATGATCTGCATTTTATTTGTATTGGATAGTGTTGCTCTAGATAACCTTTTTTTTTTTAACACTTTGCACTGCACAGTTTTATAGGTTTTGACAAAACGTATAATGGCCTGTATCCATCATTGCAATATCATGCAGAACAATTCCAATGTCCCAAAAACGCCCCATGTTACACTTATTCTTCCCTTTCCCTCCCCTCAGGACCTCTGGTGACCACTGTCTTTATATCAATGTTACAAGTTCTTCCATTGCTAGAATAATACTAAGTCTACTTTGGTCCTTAGTGGCATCCCCCCTTATGTGTGTTCATTCCCCAATCTTGAGGATTTGGGGATGGTGATGTCCGCTCTGTTTCTGATTGAGTGGGGGCTTCGATCCCATGGAGCAGATGGATGGAACTGTCTTGTTAGAAGTTGTAGATACTACCTGTTTTGGGGAATGGGTGCTGTCCATCTAGATAGTCTTTTTTTAAAAATTGTCTATCTTTTGGAACTTGATTCTGAGATCGTGCTTGCGTGAACTTGGGCAAGCTGGTTCCCCAACTCGAGCCTTAGTTTTCCCACTTGTATAAAGGGTTTCAAGCTTTGGGGAGATTTGATGAAGGTCAAGTCATTGATCTTGCCATGTCTGGCGCACATTTGATACCTGTGGTGGACTGAATTGTGTACCCCAGTTTGGACACGGACTTGCTCTTGATGCGCATTCTGGTAGCATGGCCCCAGTATACATAAGATCTATTCAAGGTGGTTCTACAGGTGTGCGGTCCAGCTGAATCAGCTGGGTTTTAATCCAGATGATGGCAGTCCTTTATAAGCAAAGTCAAAGTCCAGTGGAGAGAGAAGCCACAGAGAGAAGCCGGAAGTCAACGGAACCCAGAAGAGAAAGATGAGACCATCGCCATGCGCACTGCCATGAGACAGAAAAACCAAGGGCCAGGGATCACAGGCAGCCAGTCCCAGAACGCCACAGTCTCCCGGGAGAAAGCTTCGCCCGGCCGACGCCTCGGTTAAACAGTGAGCCAATAAATTCCCATTGTTTAAACCAACCCATTGCATGGTATTTGGTTTTTTGTTGTTGTTGTTGTTGTTTTTTAAGGATTTATTTAGTTAGTTTTATCCATTTTTATCCCCCCTACCCCCGTTTTTGCTGTTTCTGTGTCCATTCACTGGGCAACTCTCTGTGTCTGTTTCCTGCCCTCTCTTCTCATCCTTCTGTCTTCACTGGGATTCGATCCCTGGAACTTTCGATGTGGGAGAGAGGTGTCCTACTGCCTGCACCACCTTAGTTCCTGTTTTGTTTTTCTTTTGGTGCATCTCCTCTTGGCTCTCCCTTGTGTCACTCTCCCGTTACGTCATCATCTTGCTGCAGGGCCTGGCAGCGCACCTGCACACAGAGCCTGGTGGCCCAGGCACCTTCTATATATATATATATATATATATATTTTTTTTTTTTTTTTTTTTTTAACCGGGAGGTCCTGGGGATCGAACCCAGGTCCCTCCATATGGGAGACGGACGCCCAACCACCTGGGCCACATCTGTCCCCCATGGTATTTGTTTTAACAACAAGGAAACTGAAACAATACTATGAATCTCTCTTTCAGGGCTGTCCTTAAACAGATCTTGCCCCAGCAGGAAGCAAATGCAGGGTTACCTGGCCCAGGTACGCAAGCTGTCCTACTTGGGACCTCAGACCCACCCCTAGATCCGTAGCCGCTGCCTCACAGGCTGGTCCCTGAGCCGGCAGCCTCAACCTCCAGCATCTCATGGCTCCCTGGGTCCCCTGCCCGGCGTCCACCCACCCTGTATTAGTCAACCAAAGGGGTGCTGATGCAATATACCAGAAATCAGCTGGTTTTCATAAAGGGTATTTATTCGGGATAGAAGCTTACAGTTAGCAGGCCGTAAAGCGTAAGTTACTCCCCTCACCAAAGTCTATGGCCACGTGTTGGAGCAAGATGGCTACTGACAGCTGCCAGGGTTTAGGCTTCCTGGGTTCCTCTCTTCCTGGGCTTGCCTCTCTCCAGGCTCAGCTCCTCTGGTATCTCCACAAGGCCAGCAGTAGACTATTAGATGAATGGCTTGTTTCTCTTCCCAGGGCCTTTTCTCTTTTCTCACGACCAAGCTCCTCTGTGTGCTTACTTTCCAGGGCTCCAGCTCCAAAACTCCAACCTCCCTTCTCTGCAGTGCAGTTTCTCTGTGAGTTCCCGCCCACCGACAGGGCAGGAACTCAATGTCCTACTGATGTGGCCCAATTAAAGCCTTAATCATTATTTAATCAAGTAAAAGTAAAACCTCTGAATCCAATACACTCCAGTACACCCAGAGGAAAAAGACAAGTTTACAAGCATAATCCAGTATTTCTTTTTGGGATTCATCAATAATATCAAACTGCTACACACCCCTCAGTCACAGAGCTGTGGAAAGAAGGAGGCAGGTGAGAGGCACAAGAGACCCGAGAGCTGGCCAGCCCTCCCTGGATGCTCCTCCCAGTTTTCTGCAGGTGGGAGGCTCAGAACAGGTGTGCACATCCAGCTGGGAGCCTTGCTCCTTTCCCACCCTCGCCGAGGTTTTCAGGGGCTGGAGAGCTGGCTGCTCTTTCCGGTCAGAGAGAAGCCAGGTGTTGAACAGGGGCAGCCAAGGCAGCTTCCATTTCCGCATCCCTGACTGCTGAGGACATCTGCTGTCCAACCTGCCGCGGTGGTGAGGCCACTGAGAATTCCCAGGCAGGCTGGAGATCTGATGCCGTCCAGCAGACTGACCTCCTGCACTCCCAATAGTGAGGCAGAGGGGTTTGGATATCCCAAGTACAGACATGATGGGGAGTAGGGAAAGTGTCAAAGAGTCATGGTTACTGTTTATTCTCAGTTTCCCACCTGCTGCTGCCAGCTGACACAGACCAGCTCGCAGGCAGGGAGCTAGGACACTGGGCTCTGGTCTGACCCCTACAAACAATTCACTGCAGACCCTCCAGGACCCTGAGTAAGTCCATTCTCTGATCTGAGCCTCAGTGATTTTTAAAGACCCCTCGACAGTACAAGATAGAGCGTGCTGGATTTCAAATGAGACAGGCAGAGTTCTGGGGCTCACCTTTACCAGCTGGTAACGTTGTGTAAGTGAAGACATACGACTCTCCCAGCCTTGATTTCCCCATCTGAGAGATGAAGATGAGTAGCTTCATCACAATGTGGTTTAAATTTAATTTATATTTAAATCTAAATTATATATATATATAAAACAGATTGCTTAGCACCAGGTCTGACACTCAGTAGATGTTCATTAAATGGTTATTATCAGTGATTTACTGGAAAACTGACTCATGATTACTGATGTGTTGTGCTTGCCAATTTCCATAGTGTAAACACTCCTACTATTACGATCACGTTTAGCAACTGGCTTACAAAATTCCTGAACATGTCACCATCATCTCTAGCGAGGCTGTGTGAGCTAGTTCCAGGTCACTGCAGGGTCACTTGTTATTGTTAGTCTTCTTATTACTATTCAACCTAGCAGCTATATTTTTTGTTTTTCTTTTAATAGATCTACATAAGATTTCACTTCAACACTAGATTCTGCAGGTTAAAAATAGTTTGGAAGTCAATGAAGCAAATGATCTGGGAAGATTTCTTCCAGCTCTACATAACATCTCAGGAATTGGACACCCGCGTTCTCCCCCAGGAGACAATTCACGAGACCCCCTTCAGGGCACAAAATCCTGTCCTGCTCCCTGTTCCCTCCTAGCCCGACACTGAGCAAGCCAGAAAATGCACCCGAAAAACTTCAAAAATGAGGTTTTTCCTTGTCCAATTCCATCTGGGTGGTCTCAGACAAGTTATCCGACCTAAGCCTCGGTTTCCCCTTCTGGCTCACAGAGCTGCTGTGAGGCTAATGAGATAATGTAGGAGAAATGCCAACACAAAGTAACACTCAACATGACATAATCAGGACAGAATATTAACAAGAATCCGACCACCCATCCCAGGCCCCTGCCTCTCTGCCGGGGGTCTGCTAGGGCCTCCTGGGCCTCCCGCAGGCTGTGCAAATAGGAAACAGAGCTGGGCCCTGTATCCAGGCCTCCCCAGCTGTTCCCACCACCACCCCCACCACCACTTCACCTCCACCCCCATTCCAGGGACTAATTTATTTATTTCCTTCTGAATCCTCGAAGTTCATCAAACTGTGGAGTGTGGCTGGATGGATTTTTTAATAAATCTAAGTGGGATCAATGAAGAAGTGATTGTCTGGGCCCTAGCTGGGTGGGGGGCCATCTCAGCTGCTCCGGGGCGGGGCTGCTTTATCGACCTGTGGTTTGGGCTCTGAAGACTGAGACCTGGGGAGGCCCAGCACCCACCATGGGAGGCAAGACAGAGAGGAGAAAGGTGGTATCCCCTGCTTGGTAACCACTCTACCCCAGAGTCCAAGAGACCTGAGTTCAGGCCCCAAACCCCCACTTAAGAGCTGTGTGGCCTTGGATAAGTCATTGCACCTCTCTGAGCCTTAGTTGCCTCAGAGGGATGCTGCAAGGATTAAATGAAATACAGTGTGCTGTTGTGCCTCATTCCTAGGAAGTACTTACTGAATATCTTTTTTTTTTTAAACACAAAGCTGAGGTAAGGTATCCCCAAATGCAGCAGAGGTTGCAAAACATAACCAAAAATTCTTCCCATCCCTAGATGCACACCACTTTGCAATGTGACTGTGGACGCCCAACATGAAGGGAGGTCTGTTTCCCACCCCTTGAAGCTGAGCTTGCCCACGTGACTTGCTTTAGCCAATGTGTTAGTTTCCTATGGCTGCACAAATCGCCACAAACCCAATGGCTTAAAACAACACCAACTGATTCTCTTACACTTCTGGAGGTCAGAAGTGCAAAATGAGTCTTAAGGGCTAAAGTCAAGGTGTCAGCAGATCTCGTTCCTTCCGGAGGCTCTGAGAGGAGAGAACCCATTTCCTGGCCTCCTCCAGTTTCTAGTGGCCGCCTGTATTCCTTGGCTTGTGCCTGCTTCCTCATCTCCAAAGTACATCCCTCCCATCTCTGCTTTCTGCATCACATGGTCTTCTCCTCTAATGTGGGAGTACCTCCCTCTGTCCCCCTCTTTTATTTATTTATTTTTTTTTTTTTTTTTTTTTTTACCGGGAGGTCCCAGGGATCGAACCCGGGTCCCTCCATGTGGGAGACAGACGCCCAACCAGTTGAGCCACATCCGACCCCATCCCCCTCTTTTAAAGACGCTTGCGAATGCACCATTGGGTCCACTGGGTAATCCAGGATATTCTCCCCATCTCAAAGCCCTTGACCTTCTCGCATCTGCAAAGTCCCTTTTGCCATATAAGGTAACATATTCACGGTTTGCAGGGTTCAGGACATGGACATCTTGGGGAGGGGGTGGGCCATCATTCCACCTCCCACAGCCAATGAGACATCAGCAGTGGCAACACAAGTGCAAGCTGGAGAAGTGCTTGTGCAGTGGGGTTGCCCTCTCTTGCTGCGCTTGGAATCTTTCCACCACCATGAGTGCAAGCCCGAGCTAGCCTGCTGGATGACACGAGACCTGACCCAGTCACCCTGGCCACCGCAGCCACCAGCCGGCCACCCCCCAGCAGTGGAGCCACGTGGCTGGCCAGCGGCTGATGGCAGACCCTTACGTGAGCCCAACCACAAGGAGCAGAAGAACCTGCCAGCTGAGCCCGTCTCAGATGGCCAATGGCAGAATCCTGAGTTCAGTCAATTGTTCTTGATTTGAGCCACTAAAAGTTTCATCGTGTGGTTTGTCACATGAAAAAAGCAAACTGAATTATCAGACACCCACTGAGAAGGTGGGTCAAGGTAACATTTATTAAACACCTCCTGTGTGCCTGGCACATTTCTCATGTGATCTCATTGAACCCTCACAAATTCCCTATAGGTGGATGTAATTGCACCCATATTACAGGTAAGAAAACTGAGATTCAGAGAGGGGGAGTGATTGGCTTAAAACCACAGGCCTTGGAGTCTGCAGAAGAAGGAGTCAGTCTTAGGTCTGGCTGACTCCAAAGTCACTGGTCTCCCAACAGTCCCACCCTGCTATAAAATCACGTTCCTCTGTGTGGCTGGCTCGCTCCTCCCCCATCACATCCATAGGAGATGTGTGTCAAGGGACATGAACAGGGGAAGCTACCCAGGCCTCTATTCCTCCACCCTTCCAACAAACTCCTAGCACATGCCCACCCTTTCCCCCAGCCAGCCACTCAGCCATTTGGTGGCTATTCGTTGAGGTAGGACAACACAGTGGGTAAGCATTCAGACTCTGGAATCAGAGTCACATCTCAACTCTGCCTCTTCCTGGCTGTGTGGTCTTGGACAAGTCAACACACCTCTCTGAGCCTCAGCTTCCTCATCAGTATTATGGGGAACATGATAC
The DNA here is from genome assembly GCA_026826555.1 of Tolypeutes matacus. Classification (NCBI taxonomy): domain Eukaryota; kingdom Metazoa; phylum Chordata; class Mammalia; order Cingulata; family Chlamyphoridae; genus Tolypeutes; species Tolypeutes matacus. The sequence goes on along the minus strand of JAKSZT010053817.1, from coordinate 3,959,284 downwards.
TATTACTTTACAGGTGTTTTGCAGACCAAATGAGGAAAGGCAGGTGACGCACTTAGCAATGCGTACGTGCTCAGCAAATGCCAGCTGGTATAAGGACTGCCATCATTCTTCAGTCCTGCCACAGACCAGGCACTGGGATGGTCCCTCAGCGAGCCCCTCCAACTGCCCTGAAATGGATGGTGCTGAACTATTTCAGAACTGTTTTCTTCACCTGCTGCCTTTTCTGGACCAGGAGAAGACATCAAGATGCAATAAAAAGAAGGGCGTACCCTTACTCAGGTCTGCCACAAACTCACTCTATGACTGTTCCCTTCTCGGTGCCTCAATTTCCCCATCTGTATCATGAGAGGGTGAACTTCAAGACTCTTCCATCTCTCGCTGCCATTCTCCGAGCCTGTCATCTTAGAATCAGGAGCTGTTTATTCCCCTTTAGCCTAAGCTGACATCAGAAGGCAACAAATGCATTTGGTGCCAAGCAAGTTTTGATAATCCAAGGAACACTGTTATTTATTTATGATGTCCGCCCATGCATCCCCCCGTCCTCAGCCCTTGATAAATTTGCATTTGAGGGCTAGATTCAAAAAGCGGAGGGGAAAAAAAAAAGAAGGAAGGAAGAAAAATAGAAAGAAAGAAAGAGGTTGTCTTTGACGTGAATGACATGAATTATTTCAACCTAACTTACTAATTAAGACCTCATTAGCAGCCCAAATTTGTGATAGATCAGCAGAGGACTTGGCACAATGGTTTAATTTAATGATTTCTTGCATTACTTTGTTAATCATCTTTAGTCTGATTTAATTTATGCCAATGTGACTGTCCTAATTTCTAATTAAGGCATTGATGGCGGGGACGGCCGCCATAGCATAAGAATTTCAATCAAGGCTGATACAAAAGCAGATATTCGTTTTTAAGGCCTGTGAGATGGCAATTTACTAAGCCGTCTGCTTATTGTTTTATTTCCCCCTGAAAGGTTGGGCAGGGTCTGGTTTCTGCCTGGGGCAGATGGTTTCTCACTAATCACAGACCTTTACAATCATCGATTTTTTTTTTTTTAAAGGCTCTGGAAAAGACCTTGGAGATTAAACAGAGCAGCCTCCTCATTTCACACATGAGGCAACAGGACCCAGAGAGGGCGAGGGGTTCACCCAAGGTCACACAGCGAGTTAGCAGGGACCCAGGAGGAAACCACAGGCTGGCACTCCCCACCCCTGCTGGTTACTGACAGGCCCCTCGGCGGCAGGTGGTGGCTTCCTCTGGAGCTGCAATTGCCTGGGATTAAACCCATGTATTGAAATTGGGTTACTAATTCCAATAACTCCCAAAAATTGAGCTGGGCCAGGCTCTGAGCCCAAAACTTGAAGCACGTTTTACTCAACTCTATAAACTGACCCTATACGTGGGTATTCTAACTCCCATGCTCCCATTTTACAGATGAGAAAACAGAGGCTAAGGGAGGCAGAATGCCTGCCTAAGTTCCCGCAGCAAAGAGGTGGGAGTTGAATCCAGGTCTGATGCCAGAGCCTTTTCACAGAGCTCTTATCAGAGCTCTGGGCTCGTTCCCCAGGTCACCACTGGGCATCCGTAGCAATTTGTAGCGATAGTATAGCCAATGCATATTTAGGTCCTTATCATGTGTGGGGCATTGTGCTAAGCACCTCCTGTGCAAATCCCATTTATTCCTCACAACATTCCAGTGCAGCAGGCATCATTACACCCACTTATAGGCAGAGAAGCTGAGGATCAGAGAGGCTACGCAAAATGCCCACTGTTACACAGCAAGACGGCAATGCCCAGGCTCCGAATAACTCCCTCATTCCTGCCTCTTCCTAACTCCAAAGCCTCAGGCACCACCTCTCTCCCGAACATCTCTGAGCTCAGCCTAGTGGCATGTCAGAGCCCTGTCCACCCAGGATTCTAGAATACGTCCTGGGGCTTCTTGTATCAGCCAGAGCCATAGAAAGAACAACCAACCGAGAGAGTCAGGATGCCCGTGTTTGCATCTCGGTTTTGCCACCAATTTGCAACCCCTCCCTGGTCCTCAGGTTCCCCATGTCCAAAATGAGTTGACTGGGAAAGTCATCCTCCAACCTGGCTGCCCACTGGAGTCACCAAGTGTTAACAAAACAAAACAAAACTTATGTCCACACCCTGTCCCAGACCTGCCTGAGGGCGGAACCCAGGCATCTGCATTTTAAATCGCATCCTTGATGATTCTGATACACTCTAAAATTTGAGAACCACAAGCCTGATTCCACTGGCCCACCCCCAACCCTGATGTGACCAAAAATAAACTCTTGATTTTGCTCTCTGAACTGTTCCTCCCCACTCCTCACCCATCACAGTAAAGCTTACTCAGATACATCCTCAGGTCAGGCACTGGGAGTGTCCCTTGATTCCTCTCTCCCTGGCTCCCGACATCCAGTCCATCAGCACATGCTGCCAACGTGCCCTCCACATACATGCTGAAGGATGGACTTCTCTCCCTCCCCAATGCCCTACCCTTAATTAAAGGCAAATCAGCCTCCTCCTGGGGGCCCCAGAGCCAACCTGGCCATTCTCTTCCCAGCACCTGTGTGACCTTAGCACAATATAAATCTGACCACGTCCCTCTCCTGAGTCCAAGCCTCCAATGGCTTCCCATCATACCTAGAGCTAAAACCAAACACTTCTTCTTGGTCCACAAGGTCCTTTCATGATCTGGAGCCCAACCACGTCTCCTCTCACTCTCCCCCTGCCCCACCAGCCTTCAATCTGAACTTTAAACAAGCCAAGCTCATGCCAACCTCAGGGCCTTTGCACCTGCTAGTCCCTCTGCCTGCAAGTCAGTGCCCCTGGCTCTGTTCCCCATCTGTCTCCTTCTTGCCATCCTCTCTGATTTTCCATGCCCATGCCATGCCCCACCCCGACAGCCTGCTTTATTTTATCACAGGTACCGCTATTTGAAATTATCTTATTTGTCCTTTGCCTGTGGTCTCTCCCGCTCAAATGTCACCTCCGTGGGAGCAGGGTCCTTACCTGTCTTGCCCACCACTGTGTCTCCATGGAGCAGCATCTGACACATGCACCCTTTAAGTATTCATCAGACACACAAATGAATGAAGAATGATATCCATGTTCCTAGAAGGGCTGTGACCCAAACCCCAGCTCCTGGGGATGTCCCATTGGAGAAACCCTGAGGAAGGGTACATAATGAACATGCCAGCATCAGCCTTCCAGTGACTTCTCTGCCCCCAGAAAGGCTGCTCTGGAAACCCAGGCTCTGCACTCTGCCATACCCTTAAGCTCAATCCCAGAGAATTAAAAACTTTGAAAGAAAGTGAATCTGCTAATGTGTAACATTTATTGTTAGTCAATATAGATTTATTTAATGCAATAAATGACATAATTGGACTTTTATTTCCATAATATATTTTTCCAAGATAACTAATATTTTGAGTACCCGTAGCCTACTGATGTCTTCTGAATGCACATATTTCCCGTATTATTACTCTTGTGTAAAACTGACATTTAAACAGTTTAATAAATGAGCAGTTGTTTGACTTGTATCAGTTTCAATACATTGTGGGATATTAATAAAATATATTTCATAAGCCAGCTCAATAGACCGTGCCGTAAAAACTCAATGATTTATTAGCGATACAGTTGCTATTAGTTGGGACAGATACTCAAAATGCCATTAGGGTTAAAATAATAATCAATCAAACTAATTAGACCCTATTTTTCATATGCAAATATAATTAAGCATACATTTCTCCGTAACTTTAAAGAGAATTATTGAAGCTCGGCCTCGTACAGAGAGCCCCTCACTCCAGTTAATGAAACGACAGTGTCTCACGTTAGATAGGCAAACAAAATTGATGAACCGTTCTGGGCTTTGAGGATCACGGGGAGGTGGGAGAGGTGGGGAAGGACTAAGAAAAAGAACCACCCTACACACCTGAGTCTATTCTTTCTATCAAAGCAGATTAGGGGGAAGTTTCAAAGCTCAAAGCAGGCAGGGAAGGCAAACCCAGTACGGCACAGAGGGAGAAAACACGGGCTCAAACTCACACCGCCTCATCCAAATACCAGCTCTGCCAACCCAGTGGGTCCTGGGCATGTTCATTTCCCTCTGTGCCCCAGTTTCCCCATCTGTAGAATGGGGGTGATGATGACAATGATGATGACAGTTGTATACACCCTGCAGAGATGTCAGAAAGATTAAATGTGTGCCTAGCCCCTAGCTTGTGCTCAGGAGACATTAGCTGTTATCCAGGAAGCAGTTTATTTGCCCCTTAGCTTTTTCTGCAGGATCTCTCAGCCACTCGCGAGCTGGGTAACCCTGGGAAAGTCTACTCCTCTTTCTGGGTGCCAGTCTGCATATCAGAGAAATCAAGAAGTTGGACTAGATAATTCAGAAGGTCAGAACTAACAGGTGAGGAAGGCAAAAAATGACCTTCCCTAACCATTCTTTCGGTCTCTGGGTAGAATTCTCAAAGCCTGTTGCCCCCCAAGGAATGGCAGAGGAAACCAGAGCCAGGTAAGAGCAGGAAGTCAGAGAATATGGGACTGATCTGTTCAGAGAAACTAGTATTAGGGAGCAGGGGAAGAATCTAGAGTGGTTCCGATTCCAGTTGAGTTTTCTATAAAGAGCCAGATAGTAAACCTTTCAGGCTTTGCAGGCCATACAGTCTCTGTCACAACTTCTCACTCTGCTGTTACAGCATCAAAGTGGCCTGAGACTGTGTTCTGAAAAAAAATTTTAATTTACAGGATCAGGTGACAGATCCATTGGGGCCTGTGGGTTAATGCCACGTTGGCTGATGTAACAAGCAAACCCCAAAATGTGCAATGGTTCAACCAGGGTAGACAGCTAGTTCTCACTTATGCAAAGTCCAGTGAAGATGCTCCTGGCCAGGTGACCCTCCAGGGTGACTTTCCTCCAAGAGGCAATTAGAAACCCAGGTCCCCTCCATAGTGTGTTTCCTCCAGCCTCCACTCAGGATTTCCAAGCTCACTGGGATTATCTGAATCAAACCAGTGGAATGTTTCATTCAAGAGCCTGGAGGGTCACACCTGGGAGGGCTGATGGCCCAGACCTGGAGTGCAGCACATCACATCCACTCACGTTCCATTAGATCAAGCTCAGTCTCATGGCTGCTCCCAACCTACTCCCAACCTCAGACGAGGCCGGGAAATGGATCTGTGCTGTGTGGCCTGGAAGAGGACAACTCTGCCATGGGAGGGAGAAGAACCTGGACTTGTGCTGGCTGTAACAGGATGCTTTCCTCTTCTCCATCTGTCTTTGTGCTTCCCGTTAGCTATCCTAACAAACTGGCATCGATACTCTCCTGCGTGTTTCCCCGAATCACTTGCCCATCCTCTATGCTCCATTGTCTTCCCCTGTGTATATCCATAAAAGCCTTTCCCCTTTGTCTGTCTATCCCCCTCACTGAGGGCAGGATCCGGTCTGTCTGTCTCACTGTCAGGGCCTCCTATGGGCCACAGGGAAGATGCCCCATAAAAATTCAATTCATTAATTAACTGACGCATGAACGAGTGGCTCTGAGATGCCTTACAGTGAGGAAGCACCGTTAAAATGGGGTTCAAAAACAGAAGAGGAAAAATATTACCCAGAGCAAAGAAATGGATGTGGCATACCTCTGGGTTCAATTGTCCAGGAGAAAGCCCGGAGCTGCATGTAGCCCCAGCCTCAGGCACTCAGCCCTAAAGGAAGTGAGAGAACGTGTCCACGTGAGCGTGTGAGCGCGTGTGGGCGTGTGTGTCTGTGTGTGCTGGGTTATACCAGTCCCTTCATCCGAGACAAGAGCCCACGAGTCAATCTCTAACCTGATCTGGTTTTCCAGGCCTTTCTTTCCTCCTCGGGTTGGAATGCGCAGGGGACTCTGGGGAGGAGAAGAGCAAACTCAGCATTTTTCGCAAAAAAAAGGCTGTGGGCCCTCCCAGGGACCTCTGTGGTCAGAGCGTGGCTTCAGCCACGAGACGTATTTCCAGCCTTAGGGAGAAAGAGGAGCGAGGTGGTTGGGCTTCTGCGGCAACAAGAGCTTTTTTCTTTTTTTAAATCATTTTAAAATTAAATTAAATGCTATTAAATTAGCAAAAGTGCCAGGGGAGCCTGGGAAGAGAGTTGAGCAGATAAATGGCCCAGGCTGGGCATCTTAAAATCATGGAGATGTCCAGGGCTAGGGGCTAGAAGGGGCTCTAGAAACCACATGGTTTCCTGGCTCTTAACCATGCCGTGCATCCTGATTACGCAGACCAGGACCCTGAGACCCCAGAGAATCTGGCTCTGCAGGTCCAGGGTGGGGCTTTGTCCCGGGAAGTGCTGCTGACTCACATCCCCAGTTACGAAGCCCGGATGCAACCCAGTGCCTTCGTCTTGCTGAGAAGGGAGGGCGAGGGGCTCATGACTTGCCAGCAAGTTACCAGAAGAGGCAAGAGTGAGGATCGGAGGAGTCTCACGTTCCTGGCCAACACAGTCTCCATTCCCAGGGAAGAAGATTCGAGAGGATTCCAGATGCCCAAATAGAACTTGTAGAGGAAGGGGGTGGGGTGGAAGGCAGGGGACAGAAGGGGCTCTCCCCAGGAGTGAACATTCACGGTGCATCCACCCTGTTTGGGGTGCAGGGCTGGGTACCCCCATGTGCAGAAGACCAGCCCATAAGAAACAAGATGATCTCAGCTCCTGATAAACCCTATGATGGAAACAAAACAGGAGAGAGAGAGAGGAGGCCACTTTAGCTAAGGCAGTCGAGGATGGCTGCTTTGGGGAGGTGACCTTTGACCTGAGACCTGAGCAATGAACAAGGTAGATCCCAGGACGACAAGGGACATGGAGTATTATGGGAATGTCTAATGGGAGAGGGGCACCCTCAGGGTGGGAGCTTCAGGGGAGGCCTCCCTGAGAAAGCAATCTTTAAACTAGCGAAAGGGCAGGTCAGAGTCAGTAGAGCTGCACACCTACTGTGTGCCCAGCACGAGGTTGAGTGACAGGAATTCAGCAGTGAGCAAGCCAGCATGGCTCAGCCTTCCGTGAGGAGAGCAGACAAGTAATTACGCTAAAGCAGGGTTCCCCAACTTCTGCACTATGGACATTTGGGGGCAGATCATTCTTTTTTTGGGGGGGAGTAGGGGCTGTCCTGTGCTTTCTTGGAGGTTCAGCAGCCTCCCTGGCTTCCACCCAATAGATGCCAGGAGGCCACTCCCCCATGATGAAACCAAGTATCCCCTGGGGAGAATAATCACCCCTATACGAGAACCACTGTGCTAAAGTATAATGAGAGAATGCAATACAATGCAACACAACATAACATAACATAACATAACACATCACATCATATCATATATCATATCAAATACAGACCAGGGCCCTGCGCCCCCAGAGGGTGGGAAATACAGGAAGCTTTGGGAGGGAGCTACCTAAACCAAACCCTTTAAAATTCTCCCAGCTCAGAGGTCTGTGTGACACATTTCTGCAAACCCAGTAGACATACCCAAGCCCCTCATTTCAGCCAAGAAGAATCCAGGGATGTTTAACATCTGAGTGGAGAGGGTAGCTGGGAGAGGGTGGTTAGGGAGGAGAAGATCTGAGGAACCCTGGAAGGCGATTCCATTTCCTCCCAACGGGGTTCAAAACCGCCTCTCCCGGCTGCCTCCCAGCCCGCCCGCCCCCATGGCTCAGCAAAGGGTTAACGGGGCGATGTTTATTTATGAACTCGGCCTATTACGGGAGCGTAATTTGAATACAGTGCCTATGAGGTTTTTTATTGCCTGCTATAATTTCATTTTTAAAGCTCTCCCTATGCCATACTTTAAAAATGATATCTCAAACAAGAAATAAATTCTGTTTTGCAGCTGTGTTAACTATATTTACCCATGGGACACACTATTTTGTCCTTGACACAAGCCCCTAGGGATGTCGCTGAGAACTGCTTTGGCAGCTCTCTAGCTCTCTCTCTCCCCAGGCAGGGAGAGCACGGCTGCTATCCCTGGGACACCCCCCAGTGCCCCACTCCAGCCTAAGGGGGACTGAGTGCCCACGTGGGGAAGAGCAGAGAAGTCCCAGGACCCCGGGTGGTCTTAGCCCCTCCAAGGGTCGCCGTGTGGCCCTGGCAGCACCCCTGGGCCTCTCTGAACCTTTGGTCTGTAAAACAAGGACTACAGGTAGGACACTGTCACCGCCTCACGGCCGCTCTCTCTTCACCCCTTCTTGGTGACAACTGGAAGCAAGCAGAGCCTGTTCCTCCTCCACCCCGGCGCTCCTGGAGTCTGTGATGGAGTTTACATAATTTCTGCTTCTGCAGAGTGATGGCTCGGGAACCTAAGTCAGCCGGCTTCCATAATTTCTAGCGTTGTTTTTATTTTTTTTCCCTTCTCCCTCTGGGTGAAAAAAATATTGCAGGGCCCAATAGACAATAACAATAGCTTACATTGATTGAGCACTTATTCTTGGTCAGGCAGGGTGCTAGAAGCAGACGTAAGCACATTAGGCGCCAAGAGCAGCGCCCCCCCCACCCCGGGGTGTGGACGACTCTCCCCATTTTGCAGATGACGCGACCTAAGCTCAGAGAGTTTGGAGGGAGCGTCCGCCCACGTTGGCCTCGTGGGGGTAAGGAGAGGAAGCCGTAAGAGGCACCATCCTCAGCCCTCTGTCCCCCAGATAGGAGTTCCTGTCCCCAGCCATGGGATGAGGGAGGAGCAAGTTTTGATCGAAGAGGGAACGGTGTGGGACACTGGGCAGCCCGTCGGATGCACATGGCTTCGTGCAGAAGGGCATCGATTAATCAGATGGGGACTAGGGCAGGCTGGGAGGAGGAGAGACGGAGGACAGGGACAGCCAGCTCATTTGACAACACACAGCACCTGGTCCTTCTTAGGTCTGCGCATTGCAGAGTGGAAGAATGCCGGTCTGGTGGCAGGACTGGTTCAGTATTGCAAAACCACTTCTGGCTCTGTCACCAGGGCAGGAGACCCTCACTTCACTGCACCTCAGCTTCCCCATTCTTAAAATGAAGAAAGCACCACTTCAGCTCAGAGGGCCCACTGTTTATTATAATTTACTCAATGCCTATTATTTTGATGGACATATAGCCTAGTTCTGGAAAGACAGAGAGAGAGGGCTGGCCAGGCAGAGGAAACCTCAGCTACAAAGGCATGCTGGCAGGAAGTTAGAGAGATCTGTGTTCCCATCCTGAGTCGGTCACTTACTGATTAGTTAAGAGATCTTGGGCAAGTTACTTGGTCTCTGACTCTCAGTTCTTCGTCTGTAAAATGGGAACATAAATATCTATTTTGGATTAGAGATGACTCACAAAGCACTTGGCACATGATAAAGATTGATACATGGTGCAGGATACTGTGATTGAAGGTGGCTCAGAGAATGGAGGGGGGTGGAATAAAACCTGGTCTTTCACGTGTTCACATCTCAGCTGCCCTCTTAGTGACGGCTTATCCTAGAATCTCAGTTTTCTTGTCAGGGAAAGGGTAATAGCAATTTCTCCTTCATGGGAATGTGAGGTACAAGGATAGATTAGATTATTATTCAAAAACAATAAACTCAGGTGCCTCTGCCATTGCCAAGAGAAGAACATGCCCAGGAGAGTGCTGAGGCCAGAAAGAAGAAAGGGCCAAGGGGCAGAGCAGAGTCTAGATGAGCCAAACCAAGACCAGCCAAGCCCTGGCCGAGCCCCAGCTGCATGAAAATGTCCAGTCCAACAGAGGCAGAGCTCTAGCCAAGCCCAGCCCAGGTCAGCCAACCCTCAGCCGACCTCAGCAACCACCCCAAAAATCGGTGAGAAGAAATGACTGCTGTTTTGAGCCAGTGCAGTTGGGGCTGGTTTGTTATGCAACATTACCAAGGCCATAGCAAACTGATACAGGGGAACTCAATCCCACAAAGTATATGTCTATAAATTTGTAGATATGGCCGATATTTATCGAACACAACAATGTGTCTGGCACTCTACTAAGCGCCTTGTGTGTTTTACCTTATTGGATAATCACAAACAACCACATGAGGGAGGTATATCAGTACCACCATTTTACAGACCAGGAAACTGAGGCTCAGAGAGGTGTGGTCATTTGCCCAAGGGCACACAGCCAGGAAGAAGTCAAATTTGGACAAGGACCAGGTCAGTCTGGTTCCAGAGCCCCCACCTTGTACTACTGGGCCATGGGGCCTCCAGTCTGTCCAGTTTTGAGTTCAGCACCCACCGGACAATTAGTGCTCCATAAATGGATGTTCTCTGGGCCCGAGGAAGTCCCCAGGGACAGACCAGTTGGCTCTGGCCAACCAGGACCCTAAATGCAGGCCAGCTCTTCCCTGCTCAGAGCCCCCCACCAGGGCCTCCCCACGGCAGCTGGGCTGAAAACCTCCATTGCAGCCCTCTGGCACCAACCCTATAAATATTAAACCAGCAGTAATTAAGGGAAATCAGTCAGTCACCATGCTTGGGGGCCCTGCCACGTCTCCCCACCAGGCTCAGACTGTCTTTGACTAAGGAGCTTTGTTTCTTTTAATTTGGCGACCTCATACATGGCAAGTGTCAGGCACGGGGACATCAAGCTCATCCCCGGTGAGCCACTGCCTTGCCCACCCCCTCGGGGCCCTGCAGGCTCTGCCAAGAAGCTGCAAGCAGCTCCCCATGGAAGGCAGGGGCGGGGGACCCAGAGGGCTCCTGTCAAGGCCCAAGATCCCCCCGGGGACCCATATCTTTCTTGTCGATCTCACGTGGCATCAGGCTCCGGTGTCACCGCTTTGTGGGGCTGATGGCACATAATGCACGGTGACAATGTGTCACATCAGACAACACAGCGCCAAATGCACTCAGGTGGGACTGCAGCCCCGGGGGTACCGCTGACCGCTGAAACCAAAGACGGGATCGCCAGCAAAGGGGGCTGCAGGAGGATGAGAATGTACCCAGCCCCGCCCCCACTCCTAGGGAAATAGCCAGATTTCCTACCAGGCCTCATGGACTTAGATTGAATGGGAAGATGGGACAGTGGCTGAGAGTCCCCCAACCCCCTCATGCACTCAAGAAGAATCATGGCTTCTACCACCCATGTCGTTCTCCAGGTACCCTGCCATGGGCCCCATATCTCACATTGTTAACCTTGCCCAATCCTTGCAAAATCTTTGCTGGGAAGAGGTTGCCATGCAGACAGAGATTCTTAGGCAACCAGAGGCAGAGAAGGCATAGCAGCTGTAGCCACATGCTCTGGAATCACAGAGAACTGGGTCCAAACCCTGGCTCTAACAATCCCTGGCTGTGTGACCTCAGGAAAGTTATTTGACCTCTCTGGGTCTCGATTTCCTCGTCTGTAAAATGGGGATATAATAATAATAGTAATACCTACCACTTAGAGGGCTTAACATGTGCCATGTGTCGCATGGTACCTGATCTGCAGCAGGTACCCACATATGATCATTGTTTTAATTATTATTCCCAAAAACCACACGGCTCAGAAGGGTTGGAGGTGAAATTCAAACCCAGGTCTGTTTCATTTGAAAGACCACGACCTTTTCCCCTGCCTCCTCACCCCCACCCAGCCCCCCGCCTGCCACCCAACCAGTCCCCAATAGAGTTTCTCCACCCCAACATGGCAACCCAGCCCCCAACCCATCCACACCACAGAGCAATCAGCGCCTCCATATTTGCAGTTCCAGGTACTACTGGCAAGGTACAAACACTGTGTGATTCCACCTCTATGAAAAATCTAGAAATAGCAAATTCCTAGAGACATGAGTGGTTACCAAAAGAGGTGGGTGGCGGGGGAGCTGTTCCTGGGTGAGCACAGAGCGTTTGTAAGGTTTTTTTTAGGAGGTACCAGGGATTGAACCCGGGACCTCTTACATGGGACACAGGTGCTCAACCACTGAGCTATACCCTCTCCCTGTAAGTTTTTTAATAAAATTAATCGTTTGTTGTTTTTGTTTTGTGTTTTTTAGGAACATTCTTCCTCACATCAGGGTTGTTTCCCATTTATATATAAATTCAGAGCCTGACAAACCCAGTTTTCCATGGAACCAAACTCTGGCCAATAAACGGCTTCACCTTTAAGGGGAATTCCAGCCCAGATTAAGCAACAATATTTTATCATGTTTTTTTTTTTTTTTTTTTTTAATTTTTCGCTTATATTTTGGAAGATCATCCCAATTTTCTAGTCTTGTTCCTACAGGACTGTTCTCGGGTACCTCTGGTAAAGTTTCTTGCCGGCTGTTCTTAGAATTTTTCTTAAAAAAAAAAAGGAATTAGTTCAGTGCCAGGCACCCAACAACAACGTCAAAAATAAAAGCTGCTCCATCAAATACAGAAATGTCCAGAACACCAAATGCCCCCCCTGCACCCAGCTTGTGGCTGGAGCTCTGGACAGGAGTGGCCGTGCAGTCCCATTTCTGCCCCACACCCGAGGAGCCAGGCAAGCGGACAAAGCCCGCGCGAGTGGCAGGTATTAATTGGCGCAATTAGGCAGCCCTTTCCCAAGGCCATAGTAGCTGCATCAATAATTAGACTCAGATTGGAATTCCTTTGGCTCTGCGTGTAAACAGGACACTCTTTCTGCAGTTGCAGTAAATGATTTGTTCAAGAGGGGAAACATTTACTGTAATTTGAAAGGAGCAATTGACTGTATTATTAGTGAATGTGAATATCCAGCTAGCGACGGATTCCACATTGTTCTATTTTCTCCAGGCCCGGGTGGGGCAGAAGCCTTTGGAGGCAGGGCACCCCAGGGTTTGGGTGACTCACCTTTTGAGCCAGAAAGACCCAGGCCTGGGCTCGAGTCACAACTCCCTCACTTATGTGCTGTGTGGCCTTGGGCAAGTAATCCAACATCTCTGAGCCTCCCTTTCCTCATCTGTAAAGTAGGGACAATAGCCATATTTATCTCACAAGGATGTTGTGCAGATTAGCGAGCCAAGCACACAGAAAATGTTCAATAAAGTGAGCTGTTGTTATTGTTATTAGTAATAATCATCATCATCCTCTTGGATCACAAAGAGAACAGAAAAAGAAATAAAAACCTAATAAACAAAAAACCTATAATTCACCCAACAGATCATTCCTTTGACATTTATTGAGCAGCAACTATGTATGGGGTAGAATCAGACAAGGACCCTGTCCTCAGGGTGCTCACAGTGTATAGGACAGACAGACACAGAAACAGACAAAATCTAAAACTTCACATCCAAACAGCACTTTACAGTTTACAAAGCATGCTGACCTCCATTAGCTCTCCAAACCCTCAAAATTCTTGAAAGTTGGTATTATGCCCATTGTACTGATGAGAACTCGGAAGTTTTATCTTACACATATAGAATCATAGGAAGTGGCAGAACTGGGATTTGAACTCAGGTCTCTGCCCCAGAACCCATCATAATCTCTTGCCAAATCCCTCCACCAAGAAAAGGGGAGGGGAAGGGTCAGGATAATCCACCATCCAGAATCAGGTGCCATGGGGCTGACCCCATCACCGAGACCCCTCCAAACACCAAGCTGTTCTCACTGCCCCTCTGCCTCCTTCTTATCCCAGCGCAGGGCTCCCTTCTCCCCTCACTAGCGCCCACTCTGCGTGCTCTTGCTTGGGCCCCACCCCTTCCAGGACATCCATGCCAGTTCCCGCAAGCAGCCCTCTGAGTCAGAGAGCGCTGGGTTTGGGCTTCAGGCAGCCCTGGGTGTCATTCTGTTTCCAGAACTGGGCTGCCACACCCACGTTTTCAAAGCCTCGGTTGCCACATCTGCTAAAGGGGCAGAACGACAAGGCTGGTGTGGGCTGAAATGTGAGCTCCCTGTGGGCAAGGAAATGCTTCTCTTCTCCATGGCCACATTCCTGGCACAGAGTAGGCTTCAAGTATGGAAAGGTAGGAGGCGGGAAGAAAGCTTTCCCAACCTTCAAAACCCAACTCCACAGCCAGTATCTCTGTGAAGCAACCCAGGGTCTTCCCAAAATTGATATAATCTCCAAATTGAGGGAGGTGGTCTCATTAACCAGTAGCAGCCCCTCTGCAGTTAGAAGCTCAGGTTCTAATCCCAGGGAAGAAATCACTTCTCCTCTCTAAGCCTCACTTTCCTCATCTATAAAATCGGTATAATAGCTCCTACCTCTTCGGATGGCTGAGTGGTACAGTAAGCGAGTAGCTAGCTACAGATGCTTAGCACACCTGGAATCCTGCACCTGCCCGCAGGTATCTCTGGTCGTGTCTTCCTGCCCTCCTGCCCTCCACTGAGCTGGCCTGCAACTGCTATATGGCTCACAGAGTCCCAACACCCCAATCCTGGGCACCTGGTATGTCCCCAGGAAACAAGGGTGTGGACAGGTGGAAGGATGGTTTCAAATCTCAGCCCAGGTTCACTCTAACTGGGCCTCTCTGACCCTTTGTCTTCTCATCTATAAAATGGAGCTAACAGCCCCTTTGACTCAGGACTGATGTAAGAATTAAATGAGGAAATATATGAAAAACACTTAGCATAGTGCCTGGCTCCCAATCAATGCCCCGTAATAAACAGCAGGTAGATATTATATGTTCTTCCTCCAGTCCTCTCTCACCTCCTCTCTCCCTTCCCCCTTCTTTTTTTTTTTTTTTAATCAGGATAGATATTGCCTAATTTCATTTCAAGTCGCTCATCCAGAGGAGCCAGAATTGCACAGAAAAACACATTCAAAGTTCTGCTGTGTGCATCGGTGGGTGGGTCAAGGCAGCTCTGGAGGTGCCACTCACCCCTTCAATACAACCGGCCTCTACCCGCACGGAGAGAGGAAATGGACGGATATGGAGATGCTTAACGCATTTTCACCTAAACCTGCTGGGTCCCATCAAAAACCATTAGGAAACCATCTCCCTACTGCTACCTACTGGTCTTGAGGGCTCACCCTTCTGCTCCCCACCCACTCTGTAACCTAATCCCTCAACTGAGGACAAACATCTCTCAACAGCAATGGACCCCAAAACCCCTACCACAGACCCTATCCTGCAAGGGTCAAGAGAGGAAACCCAAGGGCTTCCAGTGGTCAAGAGGCTGGAAGTCTCAGGAGTCTGGGAGACCCATCTCTTCATAGCTGTGTGACCTAAGGCAAGTCCCTTCACCTCTCTGAACCTCAGTTTCCTGATCCGTAAATTGGGGCTGATAATGGTTAAAGGTGTGGACTGGAGCCAAACAAGCCTGGGATTGAATCCCAGAGCTGTCCACGAACAAGCCATGTACGATTTGGCCCGTTGCTTACACTCTCCCATGCCTCCATTTCCTCACCTGTAAAATGGGCATGAAACCTCACAAGTTTGCTTCCGGAATAAATGGGTTAGTACATGTGAAGCACATAGAGCCTGAGACATGGTCAGCAGGAATGTTTGAAAATAAAATAAGTACCTCAATTGTAGAGCCGTTGTAAGGACTAAATAAAATACTGGGTGGGGTGTTAAGAAAAACCCCAAGAAGAATTAAAAAAAAAAAAAAATTAAAAAAAGAAAACCCCCACATTATTATCATTCCCACTGCCTGATTTCTTTGGCACCTACTGCCCACGTTCTGTTCCTCCCAGGCTCAGAACCCAGGTTCAGAGTCTTGCCCCTCCCCTCAGGCCTGGCCAGCAGCGCCATCAGTTCTTAACTCTTATTCAGTCCCCCAGCCTCCACTCCCACCCCTGCCCCCTGGTCTATGCCTTGGCTCTTGGCTTCAGCAAAGGGATTTGCTTCAAACACAAAACTCCTTATTTCAAACCCCTGGAGGGATGCCTGTTTTTCTTAGAATAAACTTCTCATTGCCTTTAGAAGGAAACCACACATAGGGCCACAGCCTCCTGGCCCCATGAGGCTGGCCCCTGCTCACTCCCCAGCCCTATCTCCCCGACTCTTCCTTCCTTACCTCTACTCCCCATCCCACCTCTCAGCAGTCTCCCAGCCTCAGGGTCCCTGCACAAGCCCTTCCCTCTGCCAGGAATGCCCTTCCCTCTCACTCTCTAAGCTGTTGCTCTGCCCTATTAGAACCACCTGGCAGGTTCTCTGTCTTACCTGGGCGTCCAGAGCCTGGCTCATCCAGAATCACACTTTCAGCCAATTTCCTCCAATCACCCCCATTTCCACCCATGGAAGGGAAGCTCGGCCATCCATAGCCACCCACCTGAGTTTGCATTCCTGCTGCCCCAGGGCCCGCCAAGGAGAAGGGAAAGGGGCTGACTCAGGGAGAAAGGAGAATGACATTCATTGGGTGCCCACTATGTACCCAACTAGAGAGAGGGTCTCATCGCATCCCCAATCTGCAGCTGCAACCGCCGAGGCCCAGAGAGGTTGCTCGAACCGGTCCTGAGCCAAGTTCTGGGTGATGCCAGAGCCTAGTTTTCCTGGTTGCTCCTGCCTTCCACAAAGCCTCGTGGAGACCCTACTACATGCCAGGTCCTCACCTAAGTGCTGGAGATGCAGGTGAGTAAAACAGTGCCAGGCCCTGCCTCTGTGGGGCTGCAGGCCTCTTTCAGTGCCCTGACATCACTCTCCCCAAAAGAACTCGGGAAGAGAAAAGAAGATTCCTCCTGGATTTTACAACCCAGAATTCAGGGACCCCTCCCCTTGAGGAAAGCTTGTCAAATGGGTCTATGTCTACCTCAAAAGGAGAAAAGGGTCCCCAAGGGTCTGAGTGTGGAGATATAGCAGGCAGGAGGTAATGAGCTTCCCATCACAGGGGATGTGCCAGCAGAGGCGCAGGGACCCCTGCACTGGGGTTGAGTCCACTGGGTGGCTTTACGTGTCCCATCCAGTCCCGAGGGGCTGGGCTATGGGAAGAAGATGCTGTCAACAGTTCATTCCCTCCCTCTACCATGCGGAATCTGGGGACAGAAACAAGGAAAATGACAGTCGCAGACCCCACCTGTTGCCCCCCTGTCCTTGGCCCCCTGCACCTAAGCTCTGTTACACAGCAGGTAGACAGGGGTACGGGGCGGGTCCCCTTGGGCCCAGAACCCAGGCTATTCCCTGGTCCCGTTGCCTCCCCCATCCCTCCACGGCCCTCCAAGGCAGGGAGCCAGCCCGCCTGCCCTGGGAGGATGGAGGGGGCAGAGAGCAGTAGTGGAGAGGGTATTTTAGTGCCCTATGAAAACCTGAGTAAAGAGTGTCTAACTTCCCACACTCCCACTTCCTTATCTCAATATTCCATTTAATAGCAACTTGCAGGCCCCACTAAAAGAAAACGAGGGTTGTTAGATTGGCTCTAAGTCACTGTAACAGCAGGCAGTGGCACAGTCAGTGCTCCGGGACCCAGCTCCCTGGCACTGCTCACGGATGGGTGCAGGTCCTGTTCTTCCCAGAGGTGCCGGCTCCCCTCAACCAAGACCCAGACCCATGAGGGGTGCATGGAAGGTGTTAGGGATGGCATGCTGCTGGCAGCCTGCCCACTGGGCCAGCTATGGAGCTGCAGATGGAAAAAATCATCATCATTTTATTATTTTAATAATGAAGATGGGCAACAACCGCTTACAGGGGACCCGGCATGGCACCCGTCCCTCTACATCAATTCTCCCCTCGATCCTTGGTGCAATGCCATGAAGCAGCTGCTGGCATCTTCCCCCAAGGAGCAGGGGCCTTGCCCAAGCTGCTAAGTGGCAGAACCAGGACTCAAACCCAGGCCTGTGTGGCATTTCCCCCAGCACCATTCATGCCGGGATGAAAATCAGATGTCTGGGGAGACTGCCAGCTTCCTCCCAGTCTAGCTGGGTGTCCCTGGGTGAGCCCCGTGTTCCACCGGGAGCTCAGTTTCCTCATCTGTAAAATGGGATGGAGCCTGCCCACCCAGGCAGGCTGCGGGCATCAAATGAGCTTTCGTTCAGTGAAAGTGCCTGAAAACAGGTAAAATGCTATTCACCAGCGAGAGAAGCAGAACTCAGCACAGAGTCAGACAGAAGGAACAGAGGGACAGACAGACAGGCACATTGTGTGCATGTGTTTGCTCATATATATAAACATCTCTGCAGCCCTCGTGTGTACCAGGCCTGCCAGCAGATGCGTTCGTGGACAGCAGAGTATGTGGCAGGGCACGGTGTGTTTAGCAAGTGTGCGTTCCTGGGTTGGGGACCGATGGGGGACCCGCCTACGTGCACGTGTTTTCAGGTATACCTGTTTATGAGCCTGGCCGTGTCCGGGTGAACAGACGTAAGCAGGTACGCGTTCATCTCTACTTGTGCCTCTATCTTCGTTCCTGTTACACCTGTGTGTGCCAAGCAAGAGGTGCACCTGGATGCATGCGTGTGCCTGTGTGTATATGTGGTCAGGTGTATATGTGTGTGCAGGGAGGGGGATCTAGATATGAGTGTGACTGTGTGCATCCCTGTATTCGAGGGTCTGGGTGGACCCACGTGTGTCCACACAGGTGTGTGCTGCGGCGGGGTCCAGCGCTGGGGTAAATGAGACCTTTTCCGCCGCCGGCTGCACCCAGGGCCGCGCAAGCGGCTGCACTAATAAGGCTGCTTTCCCCGAGGCGGCGGCTGCCAGGGAGCAGGTCGGGAGTCGGAGCCTCCGGGCTCGGCAACTCTGCCCCTGGCTGGCTCTGCCTCGTCAGCAGGACCGCGCCGGCCCGCTGTGACCGCACACCCTCTGCGGCCCAGGGGCCACCCCAACCCTGGGTGACCCCTGGCGAGACCTGACCCTCTTCAGCCTCCACTGAGGGGGCAGCTCACCGCCCTGCAGGGCCTGGAAAGGGACCCGGCTCCCCCACTGACCAGCCTTGAATATGGCCAGATGGGGTCTCAACCTCCCTGTCTATAAAATGGGCAAGAAGTTGACCTGAAGGCAAAGACTGGGGTGCTGATAAGTTGGCTGGGGTGAGGATGGGGCGAGGCGGAGGGGAACTTGTCTCCCAGTTAAGAACCTATGGCCAACAGAAAATACTGCATAAAAGCTCTGAGGCCAAGCTAATGAGAATTATGATGACAATAATAATAACGGCGGCTATTGTTTCCAGTTCTTCCTGAGGGCTAGCCTGGTGCTGTCAGGCCTATTATTAAGATGATCTGCGTTATTATTATTCTCTCCCTGCTCAGGAGCCCTGGCTGCCCCACCCACCCACACTCCCAGCTCCAGGGAGCCGCCCGCCAGGAACTGACACTTCCGACCTCTCCACCAGGGCTTAATTAGATCTTTTCCAAGGCAGAGCGGGCTGTGGGCCTGCAGGGAGCTTGGGGCAGAGGAAGCTGCAAGGTGGGGAGGAGGTATCTGCAGAGGCAAAGCTGGGCCAGGCTGGGGGATTTCCTGGCTCAGGACCACCCAAATCCAAGCCCAAAGCTGCTCTCACTTCAGGCATGGGACAGAACAAGCTACACACACACACACCCCTACCTCTTCAGGCTTTCAAGCTCCTGGTCCATTCTTTAGCCTTGAGCAAAAGCTCCACCAAGCTTTATCAAGGCAGAATAGTGCTGGGATTAATTCCTCAAAGACAGACATACCTGGGGGTCCACTCCTGGCTTTGCTCCTTGCCATCCACGTGACCTTGAGCTACTGACTTTCCCTCTCTGAGACTTTGTGTCCTCATCTTGAAAACAGGGGTGAGAACTGATAACAGTACCCACCCCAAAAGGCTACTATGAAGGTCCAATAGTAAAATGCAAGTGTAGGGTGTCACCTAGTACCTGGCACAGCATCAATTCCTCTTTTACGTTAGCTCTGTTTTATTATTATTATTACAAATGTATCAGTCAAGATGGGATAGGTTGTGCTGCTGTAACAAGTAACTCCCAAATCTTCATGATTAAAAACAATAAAGGTTGACTTCGTGCTCTTGCTGCGTGTCCATCAGGTTGGTGGGGCTCTCTGAGTCACTCAGGGACTCAGGCTGGTAAGGTACAGCCACCACCTCGAAAGCTACCAGTGGCTGTGCAAGGGGGAGAGAGAAACTCAGAGTCCTGAAAAAGCAATAAAATTCTCCTGCCTGGAAGGGAACACACCCTTGACTCACTGGCCAGAACTAGTCATGTGACCCCACCCATAAGAGAGCCAGGAAGTGCAAGCCTCCAAGAACTTAGAAGGTGGAAAGAGAAACATGTGATGAACAAGACCCCACAAGAGCGATGGCCCTTTCCAATCCTCACACATGGAAAGACCCTTGGGATCACCTAGTCCAACCCTCTGGTTTTTCAGATTGTGAGCTTAGGACCCAGAGAAGGGAAGAAGCTTGTCTAAGGTCACACAGCAAATTGACTCCAGAGCTGGAACTTCAATCCAGGTCTCTTGGCCTCCCAGCAGGGATGTTCTATTCACCCCCACAGCACCCTCCACCCTAAAGACTCAACTGTACCAATCCAGTGTTGTCCAAGTAGATATGAAGGGAAATCTCCTGGGAGCATTCTAGGAATGCTTTCCTCTTTCTTTAAAAGGCATTTGGATGCTGCTGTGTGAGGATGTGTGATGACAATTGCAGCAGCCACTTTGTAACCATGAAGAAACAATATTAGGGGCAAAAGTCCACACTCAAAGGAAGGTAGTGTGAGCATATGGAAGAACTTGGGTCTCTAATGGTGTCACGGAAGCTCTGAATTAACCAACCCTGGAGCTGCCCTACCTCTGCACTTCTTGTTACAGGAGATAAGAAATTATCCTCAGTGTTTAAAGCACTTTGAGTTGGGTCTGCAGTTACTGGGAGCTTAAGGCAACCTAACAGATAGAGCCCTTATGCTGTTCTTCTATCTCATCTCATGCCACTCTCTTCTCCTATTTGATACAAACTCTTGCTTTGGCTTTCAGCTTAAATGTCTCTCCCTCGAGAAGGTTTCCTGAATCCCCAGCCCCCCAGTCTATAACAAGTTCCCCTCAATATTCAAAAAACCACGTCCTTAACCCACACTGCGCTTTATCTCAGTTTGTAATTATTGACTCATTGGTGGGCTTCTTTGATTTATATCTTCCTCCTCCACTAGAGCACAAGCTCCATGCGGGCAAAGCCAAACCGTTTTGGCCTCATTTTTAATCACCTATGGTTGGCACAGTGCTGTCCATAGCAGGTGCTCCGTGTCTGTCCAATGAAAGAAGTAATTCCTATGCACTAATTCATTCATTATTGTGTTCCAAAATATTCACTGAATAAGCTTCAGGAGGCCAAGAATCTTGGCGGTGCTCGTTGATGTATCCAAGAGCCTGAAACAGTGCCTGTCACTCAATCAGCTCTCAAATATTTGTTGAGCAAACTGCTAAATTAATCTAATGTCCTGCAT
The DNA here is from genome assembly GCA_026826555.1 of Tolypeutes matacus. Classification (NCBI taxonomy): domain Eukaryota; kingdom Metazoa; phylum Chordata; class Mammalia; order Cingulata; family Chlamyphoridae; genus Tolypeutes; species Tolypeutes matacus. Next base: position 3,938,101 of record JAKSZT010053817.1, on the reverse strand, counting down.
GGACAAGGGGGTCAGGCCTACCTGTGCATTTGTAAGAAAGAAAGCTGGAGGAAGCCCCGATGACTAGAGCAGTGAGAAGGCTGCAACAACTCTGCATTCCCGCATCCTAATACCAATGATGACCTTGCCAGCAGTCAGTGGGAGGAAGGCTAAGCTACCTGACAGCAATATGCAGTGTTAACCCAGTGTCGCCGGTAACCGTGATTGCTGGGCTGGAAGCCCCTTGAAGACAGACACGGTTTTCAGAGAAGCACCTGTGGTTGGTGGGGGTGGGGGGGTCAGGCATGGGTCTGTGGCACCACAAGGGGGCTGGGGAGTGGTGGCTGGGTCACCCCGGCCATCACACCAGATGGCTCTCCCACGCCCTGCATCCATCACGGCAGTTGATCTTGAGGAAAACAGAAGAGACGCCTGAGATGGATGTCGATGGCAAATGGGCTGTGATGATCATGCGTCTCCATTTTCCCCTTAATATACATGATGAATAAACTCAATTACACGGAAAATTGCTGCCATTGAAAAACGCAGTGCATACGGCTTCTTTGAGTTACTTATTCCCTCCCCAAATCCGTCCCAACCGTCCAAAGTTTCTGGGGAGCAGGTGGGAACCCGTCGTCACCCTCGCTGACTCCAGGACCACCCTGGGAGATGAGAAGTCAAAAACAACTTCTGGGTGATTCTGTAGAGTGCCAGCTCTGAAAAAGCCTGGAGCTTTTGTTTTATCCAACCACCCATTTAACAGGTAGGGAAAGCTGAGTCCCTAAGGGCTGGATGTGGCAGCTGGATCCAGGACCACGGATCCATCCCCAAGTCCCATTTGTCACTCTGATTCAAAAGACACAACACATAGGTCAAATCCCTCTTGGTTTCAATTTCTTCAAAAGCAGACATTTGGGCAACTGATCCCAACTGAGAGCCTATTCTGAGCTGGGCAGAATGCTTAGCACTGGGCCAGACCAGAAAAAGGGGTCAGCTGCAATTTTATATTGTTTTTTGTTCTCATCATCATGACTACTTTCAAGCATTTTATAAAGGCAACTCCCCCAGAATGGAAGACAGTGAAAAAATCAGAACCTGGGAGATAGGAAATCTGGGAGTTCCCATTACTAACCAGCTCTATGCTTGGTAGTAAAGCCACGCCCACCTCTGAGCCTCAGTTTCCTGTCCTGTGAAACGACAATAATAACCGTGTCTGTTAACCATCTCAGCGGGCTGTTGGAGGCTCAAGGAAGCTGAGGGATGTCTGAGCATCACCAACATGTGAAAGGTTGTATAGTAGTTGTATTAGTCAGGGTTCTCTAGGGAAACAGAATCAACAGGAGATATCTGTCAATAATAGGAGATTTTATAAGAGTTTCTCACATGACTTTGGGGATGCACGAGTCCAGGTTCCGCAGGCAGGCTGCAAACCAGGGGCTCCGATGAAAGTCCAAGGAAGGTCCTCGATGAGTTTCCGGGAGATGTCGACTGTCCAAAGGTGAGCTGGGAAATTCTCTCCGAATGCTGAAATCACTTCCCCTTTTAAGGCATTCAACTGATTGGAATCACTCACTGCTGACCGCAATCTCCCTGACTGATGCAGATGTAATCAGCCATCTATGCAGTAAACTCACCAATAACTAAAGCCCATAAATGTCCTTGTATTACAATTAGCCCAGTGCTTCCTTGACCAAACATGTGGGCACAATTACCTGGCTGAGTTGACACATTAGCCTAACCATCACAGTAGTTACAGCATCTCACTGCACAGAACATAAGCTTGGGATGTCCTGGGGTAGGGGCCAGGTTGAGATGGTGACTGGCCTGCCTGAAGGTAGATAGCTGGGGCAGATTAGCAACAGCTGACATCTGTACATACCTTTCATTATTATTCAGGATCTTTACATGTCAAAGGAAGGGGCATGAAGGTGAGTAGGCCACAGGCCCTGCCCTCAAGAAGAATACAATGTTGTAGAAAAGAGAGACATGGCATCACTCATTTAACCAGGTGATGGGAAAACGACCAAAACTAGCCGCAAAGCATAGGGGGCAATCAAGTGTGGGTTTGGATAATTCATTCATTCGTTCATTCATTCATTCAGGCAATGTGTCTAATGGGCTGGGAACACAGAGTGAATAAAGCAGATACGGCCCCTGCTTTCACTGACCCTAAAATCTAGCAAATGAAAATCGTCCAGACCAACAAGGGGTATGGGGAAGGGCATTTCCAGCAGATGGAACAGCACAGGCAAATGCACGGAGGTGGGGAGGAAAGGTTAGACGGGAAACCTCTCTTATTTTGCAGTTTCCAAAGAAGCAAAAATATTCTATATACACTATTAGAATACTCTAATTAGAATACACTGATTCTTTATCTTGCAACACCTCCTCACCTCCTCTCAAAAGTGCACTGCTGCTCTGACCTGTTTCTGTACCTTATAAATACTCAGCGGTCCCTTCATTTGTCCATTGCACAAAGATTTACTAAGCACCAACAATGGACCAGGCACAGTTCCAGGCACTGGGGATGCAGCAGCAAAAAAAAAAAAAAGACTAAGACCCCTGCCTGAGTAGAGGTGGTGGGAATGTGGGAGTCCCACAGTAAACAAGCAAATGTGTTAATAAACAAGGTAATTATAGGTGGTGATGTAGGGAGAGGAGGGGAGGGAGGTCCTCTACTTTGCAGAGTACAGTCTGGATTGGGCTCATGTCCCTTGAGGTCTGCAGGAACCAGTATCCCAACAGCTGGGAGGAGAACAAGTCCTAATATATAACAGACAGTCCTGCACACAACACATTTGTTTGCCTCACTCTCTTTCCCACCTACCCCAGACTTTCGGATCCCACTCCCACCCTGCAAGGGCCCTAGGATTGGGGGATGGATACAGGCATGGCTAGGACACAGGCCTCTTATGTAAGCATTTTCCAAGCCTCCCCAACAGAAAGTACTTCCATGTGTCTAACTTGCCTCTCTCCTGCTGCAGGCACCTCTTTTTGATCTTCAGGGAAACGGAGGCCTCTTTTAGAAAGTGGCCCTTGCTATGATCAGACCCCTAGACTCTTCCCAGCCACCATGTCCCCTACAATCCCTAACAACGTCATCTGAGGCCCCCGCAGGGGTAAGAACGGAGCCCAAGGCCAAGTGGTGGTGGCTGGTGAGAGGCACCAGCCAGCAAGAGCTGCAGCTCATTAGCAGTAATATAATTAAGTCCCAAGTTGGGGCCGGCCCATTAGCGCCTTTAGATCAGCCAAAGGCAGCGGCTTCCTTAATGAAAAGATTCTCTATTACAGCGCAGGCTTCCATCCATCTCCATTATGGGGGGCAGCTTACCTGGGACTGCTCGTGCTCCCCGGCAAGGGGGTGGCGGCGGCCGGAAGGGGCAGAAGAGCTTTCCAGACGCCGCGGACCACCAAATCCTCCCGGGGCCGGCTGTCAGCCCGTGTCCAGGGGACCAAGGTGGACGGAGACTTATGGGGATGGGCCGAGTTCTGGGGAGGACTCTAGAGGGGCGGCTTCACCCCGGGTGACTCCTGGCTGGCTATGCGCCCGGGAGAGGGAATTTTCATCCAAGGGCCATGACGAGGCCCGCAGTGGGACACGGCTGCAGCTTTTTTTTTTTTTTTTTTTTTTGGTACTCCTTGAGGTGGTCTTGATTCCTTCTTGCACAACTACAGGCGTCCCGTCAGCCCCTCCCACGGCCTCTGCCTTCAGGAGGCTCCCAGGGTCTGGGCCCTTCTCCTGCTTCCACCATCACCTGCCATCTTGCTTGCCACAACCTCCCCGCCCCCCCCCAGCTCAGCTTCCCCCTCCAGCTCAGCCCCCCACCAGCTCAGCTTCCCCCTCCAGCTCAGCCCCCCAACAGCTCAGCTTCCCCCTTCTACACTTGCTCCGCCACAGCCAGTGGAAACTACTTTTTCAACCGGAGGTGAAAGTCACGTGACCCCACAACTCACTCCTAGGTATTGGCATAAAATTCACATGACCCCACGATTCCACTCCTAGGAACAGACCCCAAAAAAACTGAAAACAGGGATTCCAACAGATACCTTCCTGCCAATGTTCACAGCCCCATTACTCACAAGGGCCAAAAGGTGGAAACAGCCCGAATGTCGGTTAAGTAAAGATTGGATAAAATGTGCCCTATCCATACAAGGCAGTACTAGTCATCCCTAAAAAGGAACTGAGTGCTGCTATAAGCTACAATGTGGGTGAACAGCAGGTTTTCAAAACAAATCCTGTCATCTCTGCATAGAACCTTCCAAAGGCCTCTCCAGTCACTGTGAATAAAATCCAGCCTCCCCATGAGGGCCTAGGGGGTCCTGTGCCCCAGTTCCTCTCTGACTTGGTTTCCGCTTGGTGCCCCTGGAACAATCCAGGCTTCTTCCCCTTTGAGGGCCTTTGCCGGCGCTGTCCTCTCCCCCTCCTTCTGGGCCCTTTCTCCTGCAACAAGCCTCACTCCAAAAACACCTCCAAAGAGCGAGATTCCTGAAACACCCTATAACTGCAGGCTCCCACGCCCACTACTTTTTATCCCACTGCCTCATTTTAGTTTTTTCACAGCTGCTCCAGTGGAAGCTAACATGGAAAATTGGAAGAAAAAAAAAAAAAAACATCTAAGCCCTCCCCTCATCTCCTCACCCAGCCGCACCAAGGAAGCCCCCACTTTCTTCCTAGAACCCCAGCCCCGTGGAGTGCTTTGTTCACCCCTCCACTAAATTCTCTCATGGTCCCCCTAGGACAGGGGTTCTTAACCTTTTTTGTTCCATGGACCCCTGTGCCAGTCAGGTGAAAACCACGGACCCCTTACTAAGTCCACACTATACTGTGTATTATTTAATAAATATATCACACCTGCACCAAGATGTCCCCACAAGAATCATGCTTTTTTGAATTTCAATTCAAGCTCATGGACCCCTTGTTAAGAACCCCTGCCCTAGGAGATCTGTCCAACACTAGATTCCTTGAACATCTACATATCCCAGGCAACTCGGACAATGTCAAAAAGCCAAAAGACAGGGGCTCTCTATTTCTGTGTGTGCCAAATAAAATGGCCAAAGGTTTGGGGGGGGGTGCGGGAGGTGGACTGTGTAAACAGGGAGGGCTTTGAGGTGGACTCAATCTGGATAGAAACTGGTGAATGCATTATTTCCTGCTGTTTTTATAGCAAAACCCATAGTCCTATGAAATGCTCTGTGATGGAAAAAAAAAAAAAAAGCATGGTTCCATTCAAATAGGTTTGAGAAAGTCAGTCCAATCTTCTTCCTCTTTGAGAGTCATAGTGCATATCTGAAGTTCAAGTCACTGACAAGTCCTGCAAGAAAGACACCTATTGAATCCCAGCTTCCCTGACACATTAGATCATAGAAGCTGAGCTGAGGCAATTTCAACAATTAGTCTCTGTTGTTTTAAGCCCAAGGGAGAAGTCCCTTGCCCCCCTCCTCATGCCTTCTGGTGAGGAAGAGACCAGCATCTACTGGGCAGGTACTATGTCCCCAATAATGGGTTATGCATTTCACACAACCTCTCTCATTCAATCCTCACAATCATCCTATGTGTACTATTATGATTCCCATTTTGCAGACGAGGAAACTGAGATTCAAAAGGATTCACTTAAGTCCACATGACTGGAAGGGCTGCCTTTTCCTGGAATTGAGTCTGACCCTACATTGAGTCCTACCACCTGGGAGCTTGTGTGTGGTTCTCAAAACTTTCTCCCCAGCACCTCTCTTCTTCCCAAATCTTCTCCCTGCTCCTTGCACCATCACATTCTTCTTTGGGAACTAGGGGGTTAACTTCTCCCTCCGGTTCGCCCACACTCAAGTTCATTATGCTGACTAATTGCCTGAAAGTCAGTGATTCCACCACCACTAATGGAAAGTGTATCTGCAAGTAATAGATTAATTGTCCACTGGTGATCAGCTCAAAACCAGAGGATCACTGGAGTTCTGGATCTACCCAGCCAGACCTTCTAGAACCAGGAAGGGAAGTCCAGGGGCATGTGGAGTTTCACTGACCATCACCCCAAGAAAGATCCCAAAGGAGACACACCCTCCTCCTTTTCAAATCATTAAAATTTAGTGTATTAACTTGCAAAGCATGGAAATCTTATCAGCATAATAAGCCACCAAATACCAAAACTATGCAGCATGAAGCCACCAAATATCAAGCATAATGAGCCACCGAATACCAAGACTATCCAGAGTGAAGGGGTGGGGGTGGGGACTTTTATCAGAAGATTTAAAGTCATTAATTTTAAAATAACAGCATGCAGTTTGCGCGCTATGCGTCCTTCACTGCACTGTCTCCTTAAATCCAGGCAACAGCCCCATGAGGCAGATGCTATCATTATCCCATTTTATAGAAGGGAAATGGGGCTCAGAGAGATGCAGCAAACTGCCCAAGGTCACACAGCCAGGAAGTGAATGAAGTGGCCCAGGGTGACCCCATGTCTACATGACCCCCAAGGCAAATCTTTTATCCTCTACTTCAGGGGTCAGCAAACTACAGCCCATGGTTTGAATCCGGCCCACCATCTGTATTTGTAAATAAAGTTTTATCGGCACACAGCCATGCCCGTTCAGTTACATATTGCCCATGACTGCTTTTATACTACAAGGGCAGCTTTGAGTAGAGACCGCGTGGCCTGCAGAACCTAAAATATATACTCTCTGGCCCTTTACAGGAAGTTTGTCGACCGCTGCCGAGCCAAGTTACCCTTCTCAACAAGGTCCTGCCTGTACCTTAGTGAAATGCAGGAGGGGTCACTAAGGGAGAAGAAGCCCATGTGAACCTGGAGGTTCGGAGAGAGACTAAGTCTCAAAGATTCACTGTTTCCCCAGATTAGAAGGAAGGCCTCTCATCGTCAGTCTGGTGGTAGAGAGGGGAGCTGATAATTAGGGAGAAATGGGGAGGGGGGGGAGCTGGTGGATCAGAATCCATATTCCAGGACCACCTCTGCACCCCCTGGCTGAGGGTCTCTCCTGGTCCCTCAGTTTCTCCTCTATAAAATGGGAATAAAAACGGCGCCCTCTGGAGGATTCAGTAGGATAGAGCAGGTACACAGTAGGCGCTTGATATACGCTTGCTAATCGAATGGAGAATGCAGCTGGAGGTCTCAGTGGCCCAACTTTGCAGAGTTCCTCCAGAGCTGGGCCTGGCGAGGAGGCATTGCCCGCCTCCCGCCCCTCCTTGGGGGCTCTGCAAGCAGGTTGGGGGGGAGGTTACAAGGCTGGCCGAGTCGCCCCAGGCTGTAAAAACATGAGGACTTTTTCCTTTAAGTCTCCCCTGTAAGTCACCGGGAAGCATTTCCCTGATCGATAGCCTCTTCTCCTCCTTGTAGGAGCCCTCCCGGGGGAACTGTTTGCCGAAAGGAATCGGCCAGTTTGCATTTAGTCACCTTTATCTGACCCAGGAGATAAATCTCTCTTAGTCGGGGTTTTCCGCAGGGGATCCTGGGAGGCCTGTGCCGCACCTTGCAAAAGCTGGAGACCTGACTGATTCAGATGCTGATTATTCCAAAGGGAAGCTGATTTGAGGGCGGGAGCGAGCTGAGTTTGCCTGGGATAGGTGAGTTCCTCACTTGTAAAGGCATAGTCGCAAAAGGTGCATTGGAGCTGCACCAAGTCTCCTTCCAGATCAAGGTCGTAGCCGCGTGAATGGGGGGGCACTGAGTGCAGGTGAAAGACGACTCGCTCTACGAGGGATAGGAAGGGGTATGCACGGCGTATTCTAGAGGCTGCTTCTTTAATGTTACACGGCCCTGGGTTCAAATCCTAGCTCCTGTATACCTGAAGCAGTCCTGGGCAAACAGCTTCCCTGAGCCTCAGTTTCCTCCTGTGCAAAATGCATGTAATGCTACTGACCTCATAAAATAGTCTTGAGGATTAAGTGACCTTCTGCATTAAAGGTCTCCTCTACTACTCTTATCATTCGTGTCATTATCATTGAGCTAATGCAGAGCAGCAGGGGCTGTTCTTCATAAACTTCCCCTATATCCCCCCCCCCATCAGTGCAGTTGGTTGGTTTAGCCCACCGCTCCCAGCTTCTCCATCCCCTAGAGAAAGCTGTCATGCGGATGCTCGAATCTATTCAGAAAATAAAAACACTGGCTTCCCCAAAGAGGTGGATTTGGTCACCAAACACCCTGCACCTTTTCATTCATCTTTCAGAGACCCCCAACTCACAAGGCCCTCCAGGCTGAGGACGCGAGCCTTCCTGATGCCCGGGATGGACGAACCGACAAGGATGGATGAGAGTGAAACAGGTAGGCAGGGATGACAGGTAGGTGGCCGTGCTTAACCCGAGAGCAGCTATCACATATGGAGGCAGCCTGGACCTCCCAGCATCGGCGAGGAGGGAAGATTTGTCACAGGCTCCGCTCCTGCTGCCTTTTCCCTCCCTCTGAAGCCCACCAGTTAAGGGCCCAGAGCTGGCCAGGCTCCTTCCACCTCCCAAGCATCACCTTCCAGCCGGCCTGGTGGCTGAGTCTCCGCCAGCCTCTGTTTCCTCGGTCCAATGGGGAATGTATCAACCTCATGGGATTATCACAAAGCTCATGCTACCTGCTCTGAAAATGTAATTAATCACAAAGACAGCCCCCAAATGCAAGTCCGGCGCCACGACTCTTCATTTTCCATCCCAGATGGGCCACAAGCTAAACTAGACAACCTGAAGCAAGTCTCCACCCCTTTCTGTGCCTCAGTTTACCCCCCTCTCCCCCGTGCTCCCCAAAGGCTCCCTCTTCCCCAGCCGTCCGCAGTGCCCTGGCACTTTGAGTGGCTTTGCTCCTGAATCTTGCATCTTCCAGAGAGATCCGCCTATTCACTATATCTTTTTCCTGGAGCAGAAACAACGGGGTTTGCCAAGCCAGTGTTCGCCCCAGTGTCCTCGGCTTCTCTGAACCATACTCACGCATGCCTGCACGGGCACACACATACGCACGCGCCTTGGCAGGATAGCCATCTCCTGCCGCCGTCATCCTCCCCGCCCCCATCACATGTTCATCCAGAAGTCCTTGTCAGAATGTCCCCCCGGGGACCGGCAGGTAGGAAATGTCATTTTGGATCCATTACTAGAGCGCAAAGGTGCTTAGAGATGATCAACACCAATTTCGACTTCCACCCGGGGAGGAGGGAAGGCCGGGGGCAGCCCATCTCTCTGGCAAGGGGACCTGCGTCGGCTGCCCCAAGAGGCCAGGTACCGCCACCCGGGTGGGGCAGGAAAGGAGGGCTGTTTGGGGGCCAGGGACACCAGCCCCTCTCTGTCCTCGGATTTCCCTGCCGCGGCTGATTTGAATAATTCAGCAATGCCAGGTCTCCTGGGCACTATTGTCTTCAGTGAAGGCAAATCAGTCGCCTGCTCGGCCTGTTAAGAGGGCCCCTGCCTGCTGCCTTTTTCTGTAAATCAGGATTAATGAGATGGTGAGGGGAAGCGCCGGGCCTTGGGCAGAGATGCTAGCAGCCAGCTCTCCAGGAGCAGCAGGCCTCAGAAGAAGTGGCTCCCGCCTTGATGTCCGCGGGCAGTCTTCTGGGGCAGCCATCAACTTGTCGATAACTAGCTATCACCCCGCCTGCCAGACCCCTGGCCTGTCCGCTAGGCCCCCACGGCTGCGGGGGAAAAGAGAGAGTGAGCTCTGCCCCTCACCACCAGCTAGGCGGGCTGGGGTGGGGCCAGGGCAAGGTGCAAGGGGGATCCCCCCAGCCACGGGCTGGCAGACAGCTTGTGAGGCACGTGGTTTGCTCTGTTCCCAGCTTTTTGACAGCTGTTGCTCACTCGGGCTGCAGAGGACAAGGTTCCTTCTTCTCTCTCCTTCTGCTAAGGGGTAAAACAGGTGAGCTCTGGGTCCTCCACTTACATGCTGTGTGACCTTGGGCAAGTCGCTTAGCCTCTCTGGGCCTCGGTTAGCCCATCTGAAAAGTGGAGATAAAAATATTGCTTGGTTGCTGAAAGGGTTCCTAGGTACATACCGGCAAGACATCAAACACACAATCGTGTTTTATAATACTGTATTATGATGGCTGTCATTAACTCTAGAGTGGTGCCACCCAAAGTGGGGTCCATGGCCCACATCAGGTAGCATACTGTTACCTGTCCAAGACAAGGTATGACTAGAGAAAGAGAGGGCCAGGGACCACGAGGCTGTTGGTCCACGGGCCGGACAAGTGGGAGTCCTGGCTGGTGCCTCATCCCCTCCCTGACCCAACTTCATTCCCTCTGACAGTCCCTCATCCCCATATACATGCTGCCTCCTATTTCTCCCATAGTTGAATACTGATTTTCTCACCAAAGCCTCTGGACCCATGGGTTTCAGACTAAGCTCAGACCCCACAGCCAAATCAGAGGCATTTGTCAGGAGTCCTAATATCAGCAGAATCCAACGATTAACATGTATCAAGCAGGAACTGTGTTCCAGGCGGTGTGTGTGAGGTGGTACGGCACCCTGCCCTAGAACGTCAGCCACAGCTCTTCTCTCTGCAAGTCTTTGAGATAATGCACGTCAAGACTGAGCACAATGTCAGACACAGGCAGCACTCTATCAATTGTAGTTCTTGTTGTTTTCCTATATTTTATGCTCACAGCAACTCCTTAAGACAGAGGTGTATCAGTTACCTCTTGCCGCATAACAAACCACCCCAGAACTTAGTGGCTTAAAACAATATCCGTGTATCCCTGTTGCTCACGAGTCCACACGTCAGCTGGCTCTTCTGCTTATCTGGGTCTGCCTTGGCAGATCTTGGCTCACTTGGCTGGCATCTGTGTGTTTTAGGATAGCCTCAGCTGTGGTGGCCAATGTCCTCTCAGCTTACATCTGCTGCATGTAGCCTCTCATCCTTCAACAGGCTGGCCCGATCTCCTCTTTATGAGGATTTCAAGGATCTAAGAGAACAAAAGTGTACAAAGTCTCTTGAAGACTCAGTTTGGGACTGGTATACTGTTACTTCCACCACATTCTACTGGCCAAATAAGCCTCAGAGCAGCCCAGAATCAAAGGGTGGGTGTAGTAGTTTGATATTATTTATGACTTCCAAAAAAGATATTGATAATGTTTGTAAACTGGTCTGTTCCTCTGGGCGTGATACCCTTTGATTGTAATAAATTCAAAGGTTTTATGTTTACTTGATTAAATCAAGATTTGGGCTTTGATTCGACCACATCAGTAGGGAGTAACTCAGGGTTGAGTCCCCGCCTTCTCGGTGGGCTGATATAAACAGATGCTCACTCAAGAAGACACACAGAAGAAGATACAGAAGAGGAGAGAACTTGGTCATTTTCGGTCCTGCCATGTGACAGAAAGGAGAAGACTCAAACAGCTAAAGCCAGGGAAGAGCTGAGCCATTCGCCTCATAGTTTGCAGCTGAAGAGACCAGAGCCCTGAACAGCTGAGAAGGCCCAGAAAGAAATGAGCCCTCCAGCCTACAGCTGAGATTGGAAGAAGCTGGGCCCATGGAGCCTTCAGAGGAAGAGGAAGGCTGAGCCCTCGTAGAGATCGGCAACCATTTTGCTTCAACACGTGGCAACAGACTTTGGCGAGAAAATACCTCTTACAGTACCTTGAGTTGGACTCTCTAGGCCTTGTAACTGTAAGCTTTTACCCCAAATAAACACCCTTTATAAAAGCCAGCAGATTTCTGGTACTTTGCATCAGCACACCTTTTGGCTAACTAATATTGTGAGGAAATAGGCTGCACCTCTTGACGTAAAGACACATTGCGAAGGACACGGATCCAAAGGATGGAGATTAGAGGCCGTTTTATAGGCTTATCATTATCCCCTCTTTCCAGATGAAGAAACTGAGGGTCAGAGAGATTAAGAGACTTGCCTGAAGTCATATAGCACCTAGAAGGGGCAGAGCTGAGCTCTGCCTGACTCTGGAAACTGTGCTCTTAACCTCCACTCAAGATTCTTCTATATCTGCAAAAAAAGAAATACCTTTTGGTAACTCAATTCACCAAAGGAAGAGGATTTTCAAGTATTTTGACATCTCCAGTGGAGATTTTCACCTGTTCTGGCTCCTTTGCCACCCCTTGCCCTCTAATCATCGGCTTATTCTCCATCACCTGCTCTCCCCTTTCCTCCTGGGTCTTGCAGCTTCAGGCCATTTATCTTTCCCTCTTTTTTCTAATGGTCTCTAACGCAAGGGTTTTCTAACGAGACAAGCTAAAGGGCTTGGGCGCCAAGCTGAGCTTGCGCATGCTCTCAGAATGGGGTGCAATGAGCAGCAAATGGGAGCCTAGAGACATGCACCAGCTGAATGGGCCCCCAAATTCTGGAATGAGGGAATTGTGTATCTTCAAGTTCCTTGCTTGCCTGTTTGGAGAAAAGGGCACCCTCATTCCAAAAATCTAGTGGCTTTCGTCCTGGCTTCCCCCAGGCTCCCACGGTCATCTGGAAATACTTTGCAATTGGTTGCAGCAATACAGGTAGTCTAGAAATTCACATAGTCTAGAAATATACTTAATTTTTTCTGTAATTGAGTATAATTTCTATTACAAGTCAGTGTTCTGCCACGTGGTAGAAATGTAATCATAGTCCATTTAGGGCAGGAGGTCTTAACCTTTTTTTGTGCCATGGATCCCTTTGCCAGTCAGGTGAAAAACCACAGACCCCTTCTCAGAATGTAGCAGCAGATAGTTTTATAACACTCAACATCGGAGGTCAGAGAAAATAAAGATAATAAGTTGATCTTTTTCAATTCACGCTCATGGACCCCCTGAAATCTTTCCACAGACCCCTGGTTAAGAACCCCTGATTTAGGGTCTCCTGCCCCCTCTCTCCAGGGCTGTGTCTAAATTCTAGTGGTATCCCAGTATGCCAACTTGACTATATCAGGGAGCTAATACTGCATAACAAATTACCCCCAAAACTTAGTGGCCTAAAATGACAATATATATCTATCATCTCCAGTGGTTTCTTTGGGTCAGAAATTCATGAGCAGCTGAACTGGATAGTTCTGGCTTCTGATCCCTCATGAAGTTGCCATCAGATGGAAGCCAGGGCTGGAAGCTTCCTTCAGATGGAGAGATCCAAGAAAATGAACGAGGTGGAAACAGCAGTGGCCCTTTGTGACCTAGCCTCAGAAGTCACATGTGTGCTCTATCCATCACATGGCCCAGATACAATGAGGGAGAAGACTATACGAGGACAAAGACGTAGCACTAGAAGGCAGACTTCGTTGGGAACCATCTTGGAGGGCAGCCAGCCATGGGGTATCAGGTCTGGGGCTCACCTGGTTCTTGGCGGTGTTTGTACCCCTTTGGCTTATGCTGGGATGTCCTCGTTCACGTCTGGCCCATGCTTCTTGATCAACACCCTCCTCCGACCCTGAATTCAAGCCCTCTTTTGCCCTTTGTCAGGTGGCACCCAATGCCTCTATTCTCTTCACTTCCCATCTAACCCTGTTCTGCAGCCCAGAGAATCTTTTCTAGACTTGGAGACCGGGAAGCTTTGCTTTTGCATCCTTCCAAATCTTTTGTCATCTGCCCAATCCTTGGCTGGTTTTTGAAATTCAAAAGCCAAGAATTTGCCTCTTTCGTTATCTGTGTTCTGCTGTGTCATTCTTTCCCTGAGGCAATAAATGCCAGCATGGTCTGGCTGCTGCCTGAATGAGGAGACTGGTCATAAGACATAAATAAAAGCACAGGAGGGAAAAAAAAAGGAAAAGAAAGCCTTAGTTAATGTTTCAAAATATTTTCCTGCCATGCTATAAAACACTGTGTTCATGTAAGTTGTCTTAATCATCACTACCCATGTTCACTGTGTCCCTGCAAAAAATATCTGCAACTTCCTCATTTTCTGGATGGAGAAACAGACGCAGAGAGGTTGGGTGACTTGCTAGGTCTGTACGCAGAGTTGTTAGCATGTGTGGGGCCCAGCCCCAGGTTTGGGGGGCTCCAGGGCGGCACTCTTGCCACAGCTATGCTATTTCTTTGCCTTCTTTCCCCTCTGAAATCTGCTTTAAGATTTTTTTCTTAACCACGGAAGAGGATTAACCCTATTACCTGTCTCAGGTATTGTGGCAGTTTGATGTAATTATGAATTCCAAAAATATAATTGAATCATGCTTGTAAACTGATCTGTTAATCTGGGCATGATTAGGTTAGGATTAGGGCATTGAGCCCCACCCCTTGGTGGGTGGGGAATCGAATATAAAAGGCAAGGCAAAGGAAAGCTGAAGCAGTCTTTTGAGAAGAAGTTTTGATGTTGGAAAGAAGGCCCCAGGAGAAGAGAAGCAAGCTGTTTGCCTGATCGTCTACAGCTAACCTTGTGGAGTAAACAGGAGCTAAGCCCAGAGAGAAACGCAGCCCCGGGAAGAGAGGAATCCCAAAAGCCTGAACCGTGGCAAATGCCGGCTGTCTTGCTCTAACACGTGGCAATGGACTGTGGTGAAAGAAGAAAGTTAATGCTTTATGGTCTGGTCTCTGTGGACTTCTACCCCAAATAAATACCCTTTATAAAAACCAAACCATTTTTGGTATTTTACATTAGCACCCCTTTAGCTGACTAATACAGAATTTGGTACCAGGAGTGGGGTAGTGCTTTTGTAATTACCAAAATGTTGCAACGGTTTTATAAATGGGTAAGGGGTATTTTTTGGAGGAATTGTGAAATGTTTAATAGAAAAGGCCTAAACCACTTTGAAGAGACTGTTGATAGTAATATGGATGCTAAAGAGACTTTCTATGATGCCTTAGAAGTAAATGATGAAACTATTATCGGAAACTGGAGGAGAGGCGATCCATGTTTTAAAGTTGCAAAGATCTTAACAAGATTAACTCCTGGTGTTATATGGAAGACAGAATTTAAAAATGGCGAACCAGAGCATTTAGCTAAAGAACTTTCCAAGGTAAATTCGGAGAATGTGGCTTGGCTTCTCCTTGCAGCTTATAGCAAAATACTAGATGAGAGAAATACACTAAGGACTGAACTTTTGGGCAAAAAGAAAACAGAAACTAATTCTGGAACTTCCAAGTTTCTGGAAATCAAATTCCCAGATGAAAATGCCCTATTTGAAGACTTTACTAAACTTGGAACTTGTAAAACAAAATTGAAGATGCAGTTATCTAGGAAAGACTTGTGGAAAGTCTTACTGTCTAATGGCTTGAACCCCTGCTTCCTGCATGCTAAACCAACAAAGTTTTTGAGAATGCTGTATGAACAAAAGCACTGTCAGCTTGGACAAAAGAGGACATGGAAAGGAGAGACTGAAGGAGAAAAAGCTTTAAGAAGAAAACCATGGAAGCAGAGATCTGGGATTAAGACATCTCCTTGGGCCAAGAGAGGAGTCCCACCCATATATACAGAGAGGGTGAGTTTTCCCCAGGAGTTGAAGAGGGTGGATGTCCCCACCCGATGTTCAGGAAGAGTTTTGCCACCCCAGGGTGCAGGGAGGTTGGAGCACATTCCTCAAAAATTAGGGCAGTTAAGATCAACACCCCATTGGTCTGAGAGGGGTGTACCTGTCCCCCATGGATTAGAGAAGGCCAGGTGGTCAACCCATTGCTTTGAGAGTGTTGAGCCTGTATGCCAAAGGTTAGGGGGAATGTTGTCTTCACCTCACTATGCTAGTGGGGTTAAGACTCTAACCCAAAGATTGGGTAAGGTGTGGCAATCACCCCAACACTCTTGGAGGGTGAGGTCTGGAGCTTGGTCGACACCCAGATGCTTGATGAGGGTGGAATCAAGAAAATGGCCGTTGGGCAAGCCTGTGGAAAGGGTGGGTTCCCATGTGGCCCCAAGGAAAAGAAAACATCTTCTTAAAAATAACTCTCAAACTTTGAAATCGAATGGAGGATGCCCTGCAAGTTTACTGAACTGTAGAGGATCTATGACTCATGTTTAACATCCCAATTTCTTCTTATGATATTGAAAATGTTTATCCTTTGTCTTTCCATTTGTGTATTGGAAGCAGTTAAATGGTTTTGTAAGTTTCAAAGGTCTATAGCAGACGGGACTTTGCCTCAAGATGAACTGTATTTCTTTAAACTGATTATGATATGATTTTGTACTTGGATTGTTACTGATTTAAGTTTTTTTAAATATTGTAATGTATTTTTGGAATTCAGAGGGCGGAATGTGGCAGTTTGATGTAATTATGAATTCCAAAAATATAATTGAATCATGCTTGTAAACTGATCTGTTAATCTGGGCATGATTAGGTTAGGATTAGGGCATTGAGCCCCACCCCTTGGTGGGTGGGGAATCGAATATAAAAGACAAGGCAAAGGAAAGTTGAAGCAGTCTTTTGAGAAGAAGTTTTGATGTTGGAAAGAAGGCCCCAGGAGAAGAGAAGCAAGCCGTTCGCCTGATCGTCTACAGCTGACCTTGTGGAGGAAACAGAGGAGCTAAGCCCGGAGAGAAACGCAGCCTTGGGAAGAGAGGAACCCCAGAAGCCTGAACCATGGCAAATGCCGGCTGTCTTGCTCTAACACGTGGCAATGGACTGTGGTGAAAGAAGAAACTTAATCCTTTATGGCCTGGTCTCTGTGGACTTCTACCCCAAATAAATACCCTTTATAAAAACCAAACCATTTTTGGTATTTTACATTAGCACCCCTTTGGCTGACTAATACAGGTATCTTAACAAGAGATAAGAATTCTCTGAAGCTAAAAGCAAGGAAGATACTTTAATGATAGGACTTTAGGTACAGCCACGATGGGGAGAAGATCGGAAGGGTCCAGTGCCCCTGAAGTTATATACCAAGTGGTCTCTTGCTTCACCCACAAGTGAGCTTGACCCTTTGGGTAGATGATCAGATGAGGAGGGCAAGAGAAACAGATGTGCTTACAAGCAGAACAGCAAAAGGGGGAAAAAATCAGAGCTCTCCATCCCCTTTTCTTGCAGCAAAGACCCTCTCCAATGAGTATCAGCTTCTGAATTTGATACCAACTCTAGACGGTTATTAAATTTGAACTTCTAATGAAGAATCGATGGAAGATTGAAGAAGATCGAAGATCAAAATATGCTTCCCCAGACTAAAGAGAAAAGAAGAAGAAAAAAAAGAAAAGAAGAAAGCAAAAATAATAATAATACAAAAAAGAAAACAAAATGCTTCCCAGATTTCTTGCCTAAATGAAAAAAAGTTGCTAGAAACCATCTATCTTCGTTTTTGAGCGCCGCATTCAGAGTTCATGGGCACGTGTTTGGGACTCACAGATCAGCAGAGTGCATTTCCTTCCATGGATCAAACCTGACTACAATGGGCAGAAAGGCGGCAGTTACATGCTGTGGCTTGAGAGTGAGGGCGGCCACCCCACCAGATGCCCCAGAGCATGAGCTTCCACCATCAGAGCCAGGAAGGGCCCAGGTTTCAGAGGTGCACACACCGGAGTTCAAATTCGGGACCCTGCCATTGCTTGGGTGACTTAACAAGTCTTAACCTCACTTAAAACGATCTTTGTGACTCTTTAAATAATTTTTTGGAGGTACCCAGGATTGAACCCGGGACCTCGTACATGCAAAGCACTTGCTCAACCACAAGCTACACCCATTCCACTTAAATAAATTAACGTGGAGTAATGGTCTTACGGTAACTACACCAAAAAAAAAAAAAAAAAAAAAGGTAGTTGCAGCAGAGACAAGACTATGTGTTCACTGAATACTGCTACATGTTTATCTTTCCTGGGCACACAGAAAACCACCTTCCCAGCCCTCTTCCACTTAAGTGGTCTGGTTCCAGTCAATAAAATGGAAGTGGATGAGACCATCATCACTTCTGAGCTGAGGCAGTGCATAGCCCTGGGGGCACTTTCCAGATTCTCCCTTCCCCTTCCCCTGCCACGGCAAACAAGGAGGTCTTGCTTTGAAAGCCAGAATCGCAAGATGGACGGAGCCTGGATCACTGAGCCAGCCCATGGAGCACAGCTGTCCAAATCCACAGTGGGCTTTGCAGGGGCAAGGAATAAACTTAGGTTATATAAAGGCACTGGGGTAGATTTTTTTTTGCTATAGCAGCCCAACACATCCTGGGCTAATTCACTAGTCACTGTCATTGCCTAGGACCATGAACTGGCTAACTGACCCCTATGGAATATATGGATTGTTTTATTCAGCTCCCTGGCAAGGAGCAGGCAATGATACGGCAGTTTGGACTGATGGGGAAATGGGATTGAGAGGGTTTATCACAGAGAACCATAGTCCTCCCATAGCAAATACACTGAACTCTCTTGCTTCATTTCCAAAATCACTCCCCATCTCCCACACCATCCATCCTTCATGCACCCAGCTCTCAGTCCTCCAGCCTCATCCCATTCTCCTAACCCTAACTGGCCCCTAATACCTGATGGCATATGTGGCTGCTCTGGTTTTGACCTTAAACACAGTCAACATGTGCCCCTGGCTACCTCTCTGGCTCCAACTCTACTATGATTCCCACGCCACTGGTCCCCTCCCCGGTAGGGACCAGCATCTCACAAGTGAGGCTTGGACACATTGATTGAAAAAAAACAAAACAAAAAAAAAACCACGATTCTTTCTTGGAATAATTGAGCCAGAGAGTCCAAGTCCCAGGATCATCATATCTCAGAATCAAAGAAATGCAAAATCAAAAACGTAAAGGAGTTCAGGATATAGTGTGAAAGAATCAAAGAATACTAAAAAATCATAGAATCATAAAAACCACAAAACTATAGATCCCAGTTGAGCCTAAGTAGAAATTGGGCATGTTGGGCCTGCTCTACCCTCAGGCATCTATTTGCATGAGTTGATATGCATGAAGTCTTTGGACTGGAAGAGAAGCAAGATTTGTGCCTGGGATCCAGAAGGATGGAAGGCAAGGCAAGAGGGTCTGGCTGTCTAACTCCTCTGGTTCAAACAGCCCCACCAGCGAATCTATGAAATCTTTTCTAGGAAGTCACTCTTATCTCTTCAACCCGTGTGCTGTGATACAGTGAAAGTCAAATTTGTGTGTTGGGGGAAGATTTTTTTTTTTTCAAATAAAATCCAATAAATACAATGAGTAAGAGTATTTGCTCAGGTTGAGACTAGGAAGTGAACTTGAAGCCTATGCTGGTTTGGAGTCATGTACCCCAGAAGAACATGTTCTTGTAAATAGGACCTTTTGATGAGGTTCCTTCAGTTGAGATGTAGCCCAGCTCAATCAAGATGAGTCTTAATCCTATTACTGAAAGCCTTATAGGGAAGGTCACAGAAAGAGAGAAAGCCAGAGGGAACAGCCAGAAGCTGAACGTCAACACAACCTGGCAGAGAAGGGAGAGGCCAGGAGAGGCCACCATGTGCATTGCCATGTGACAGAGGAGCCCAGGACCAAGGATCGCTGGCAGCCAGCCCCAGAACTCCACAACCTTCCAGGAGAAAGCATCACCTTCATGAGACCTTGACTTTGGACTTCTAGCCTCAAAACCATGAGCAAATAAGTTCCCATTGTTTAGGCCAACCCATTGCATGGTATTTGCTTTAGCAACAAGGAAACTAAAACAAAGCCCTTCTGTGCACATCATTTGTTATCCCCCTTGGTAGTTCCTTACATTCCTTGGGAACCTCACAAGTAGGTAGAAAACCACTGAGGCAGTGGAATGGCCATGGACAGTAAACCAAATTGTTTGGCATCTCAACTCCATTGCTGCTCCCTTCCATGTGCAGCCCTGTATCATGAGGGCTGGAAGACATAAAACTATATTTCCCTGACGCCCTTGCCAGCAGAGTCCCAGTTCAGGTTCCGCCAATGAGAAGTGTTCACATGGGATTCAGAAGATAGAAGAGAAGAAGAAACCATTTTTGTTCCACCAAGCAGCAGGCAGGTGAATGGACCTTGGCAGAAGGTAGATATGAGGTTTTTCCAGTGCCTTCTGGGCATTCTTACACAAATCCCCCACTTTGGTGCTGTAGGTAGCTAAGATCATCATGGTGGGGCCCAAGACCCCCACACACCTTGCTTTCCAAAATGCTACAGCAGCTTCCTTCACCTTCCAACAGCTTTCTCAGCATCTAATTCCCTGTATTGAATCTCTTTCCGCTCAAAATACCTAGACAGGATTCTGTTTTCCTGATTTAATCTGACACAGTCAAGAAACTTGACTTCTAATTCATTAAAGATTAGGAATAACTTTTGTTAGCCACGTGTCTCCATTGATGAAAACAACTATAGCAGCTCATAGGTTTACTCCATATATGCCAGGCACTATAATATGAAGCAATTTACCAAGATTTTCTCATTTGATTCCATCATAACTCTTGAGATAAATGTTGGGAGGGAATTTCCCCCGCTCTTCTATCTCTCTGATAACCATTTTTCTAACTCCTAGCCAGAAAAAAATAACCTGACATCCCATTTGATCAAAATGTAAGACATTAATTGTCCCAAACATGAGTTATAGGTAGGGTTACTTTACTGAAAATCAGCACCCATTTGCCTGATTCTCTCTAAGCAGAGTTTTGTTCCGGGACAATCTCTGGCATCCCCACTGCTCTTCATTTGCTGATGTAGCTGGCCAGGTATGTGAACTCAGGACTTCTTGTAGGGTCTGGCCATCTTTCTCTCCCGGCAGATAATGCTGAGCACGCAGGCCCTGAGATTTATATTTAATTTGCGAAATCAGAAGTCTTGCTTGAACCTCGAGCTGAAGAATAAATAATGCTTTGCTATGAGAGAGGACAGGACAAAAAAAAAAAAATGTTTTGCTCCTTGTTGGATTACGGCTCATTGTGCATCAAATCCTCTTCATCCGAAAGTCCTGCAGGGATGAGGCATATATGACACATCAGGATTCAGGCATTTTACCTCCCCATCACTAACAAAACCTACCCCTGGCCTCTAGCAGAAGACATGGAGGTTCAGAGAGGTTAAGTAACTTGCCTAGTGCCGCACAGCTCATAAGTTTTAGCTCTGGCTCAGAGCACCACTGTCTGCTCCCTTCCCAGTAGGGTAGGGCCTGGCATGTAGTAGGAGCTTAATAAGTATTTCACTCTGACCAAACCCTCAGCTTTCCCCTCAGTGGGATGGACTCTGCATTAGTCATCTGCTGCTGACTCTACAATTGGCACTTGAAAGGATAAAAAAGAAAGAAGAGAGAGAGGCAGGCAGGCAAAAATATCATCTCAGGGGTTTTTTTGTTTTTTTTTGTTTTGTTTTTAGTTAAAATACTAGAGATGGAGATTTTAAACAAATCTCAATTTCTGCAGAGGCCTACTTTGTTAGTGACCTTCAACTGTAACTTTGAACCATGACCTTCCCACTTCCAAGCTTTGGAACTTTGAGCAAGGAGCTTCAGTTCTCTGAGCCTCAGACTCCTCACCTGTAGTTTAGCTCCTACGCTCCTTTCCACTTACCTCCCCTTGTCCCCGAGCACAGGAAGTGAGCCACAATGGAGGTGAAAGATCCCCTGCAGTTCACAACAGCCTGTGCTTATTATACCAGGATTCTGGAGATTCATCCCTGGAGGACTTGAGATATTTCCAACGCACCCCCAAGTTCAGTCTCTCATTTCATCCTGTTAACCCACCTCTAAGGTGGGGGCCATTAGCCCCACCTGGCAGGTAAGGAAACCCATGCTCCCAAGTCAAACTAGATTCATCATCCAAGCAACTACCTTCCCTACTCTGAGCCTCCGTTTCCTCACGGGCCAACCATGCCTCCTCTGCAAAATGGTTGCAATGTGCTTTCGTGGTGCATACTCAGTGCTCACATTCTCTCTTCTTGTTCTCCCCTGGGGGGCTGAGGCCGAGCTCAGGGTTATATGGCACTTTAGTGGTACACCTGTGTCTTGACCCCAGAGCTCCCAGGGCTGCATCCAATGCTCTCTCTGGTCTCTGATCTTGGAAGAAGGCATGGCCCTGCTCTCTTGCCAGGCTTCCCTGGGAAATACTTCCATTGTAATTCCTTGGGCTGGAGGTAAAATTTAAGTTGGTGACAGCCTGCTCTCCACCATGCCAATCTGTAAAATTGATGGATCAGGAGCCAGCCCTGGAACTGGCTGCAGGTCCAAGTACCCGGAATATTCACAAGCCTTGCTGCCACCCCTCATGCCACCACTTTCCCTTTACAGTGTGATTATTCTACCACAGTCACTCATTCCAGCATCATCTTCCGATGCCACCCATATAGCAGCCCCACAGACACCTCCTCCTGCCTAGGACAAAACCCCAGGCAACAGATAGGACAACTGGGCTGACATCAGTGCACAGAGACCTCACAGGACAATTAAAGGGCCTGATGCTCCCCTGGACACACAGAAGGAGGCGGACCTCACTCTCCACCTTCGAGCTCTAGAAAGGGACAAGTGGTTTCTCATGCAAGCGAATTGCACAAAGCCACAGTTTGGTAACCTCCTCCCCCTCCTCAAGACCCAGCCTGGGCATTTGAGGAGCCTGAAACACCTATTTCCTGATAAATAACATCACCCTGAGGAGAGAGAGCCTGCCTGTCCCAGTACCCCTGGAAAAGCGTGTCTGTTCAATGATCTGAACTGCCACTTGCTCCTCTGGTTAAACATGTATACTGTGGCTTTTATAGGTAAATAGATACCTATATGTGCCTGCATGGTTAGGATTAAATATTAAGAAGATCCACAGGCAGGCCCCAGTCAGCCTGAATGAAATGAAACCCGGGGGCACCAGTGTCAGATTGGAGTGGGGCCGAAGGGGCAACTAAGACTGGTAGTACAGCTCTGTAGCCAGCGGGATCTGTAGCCGCCCCAGCAGAATGCCTTCTGTTCTTTCTCTAATGAAGCCAAATAGACATGGTGGTGGCTTGTCTCTTCTCACTTTCCTTTGTTTCTCACTTTCCTTTGTTCCTTTTCCCTTCTTCTTCCCTCTTTTCTTCTCCTCCCTCCGAGGCAAAGGCGATTTGGACAACCTTCCCCTCCGGTCTTCACTGCACCACTCAAAATCCGACTGCCTTTTAAATTTTTATTTGATTCGATTTTACGAGCCGACTTGCTCGACGTGGCGGAAGTTGCAGAATATGTCAGAGGCCTGGCAGAGATTTGAATTGAAATGAATCTAATTATGTGTAATAATTTTTGCATTCTAACATAAAACAATGTTACAAAAAATCCCATTACAATGGTTTAAAGACAAATCATTTAGCAAGTCCCTTTCTTTATTACTTTATTAGACAATTTACAAGGCAACATTTTGAACACTGGATCGGGTGATCGCCCAAGGCTATCCAACTGTAAGTTGCACTAAGAAAAGAGTTCATCTCTTGTCATTAGTCAGAAAGTCAAATGCAATCACGGGGACTCCAATTGGCTTGTCAAATTAGCCACTGTTTCAAATCATTAGCATGGCAGAAAATCGCCGTCTTCGAGAGGAGGCCCCCGGCTCTGAATAAAGCATGCAGCAGCTGCTCAAGAAGCCTTCTGTGGCTTCTGTGACATTTTTATATTGCCTCCTCCAAGCAGCATACCTTCCCCAAGGCACTCCTCCCGGACGAGGGATGACACCACACTGTCTCAGTCATGTGACTGGCTCTGACCAATGAAATGTGAGACGTGATTCATGTCACTTCCTGGTAGACTCTTTAAGAGACCAGGCTTGGGAAGCGGACGTGGCTCAAGCGATTGGGCTCCCGTCTACCACATGGGAGGCCCCGGGTTCAATTCCCGGGGCCTCTTGGTGAAGGCAAGCTGGCCCACGCCCATGGAGAGCTGATGTGGCAAGATGACTCAACAAAGGGAGATAAGCAGACACAGAAAAACACACAGCGAATGGACACAGAGAGCAGACAACGAGCATGAATGGCAAGGCAGGAAATAAATAAATAAAATAAATCTTTACCAAAAAAAAAAAAAGAGAGAGAGACCACGCTTGCTTTCTCCACATCTCTGCCAGAGTGCTGTGCTAGAGAGGGGCTGCTCCATCAGCCTGAGTCATGAGTAGAAACCACTTGAAGCAGAGACTCATATAATGCGACATACGCGATGGATATGTACATGATGGGCGTGTGACATGAGTGAAAAATAAACCTTTGACTCTGATACAGTGACCAGGTATCCCAGTTTGCCAAGGACTGAGGGGGGTCCTGGGATTTGAGTCTTTCCATTTTAAGACTGGGCAGTTTCCAGCAAACTAGCTTGATTTGCCTGGAACTCAGGGATTTCCAGCGATGCAGGACTCAACAGTGCTAAAACACCAGAAAAGTCCTGGGCAAACCAGGACAAGTTGGTCACCCTATCTTTGGTAGCTACTGAAATTTTCAGAGATGTTTGTTACCTCAGCTTAACCTGGACTAAGCTGACTGATAACACCCTCATTTTTCAATGAGGAAACCAAAGTTCAGAGGGTCAAGTGACTTGATCACCGTAGAATTGGGTGACAGCAGAATGGAGATTTTGAAGGCAAACGAGTCAGGATTTGTTTCCTGGCTCTGCTGAGTCTTGGCTGTGCTACTTTGGACTGGTGTTGCAGATCTGTACCTAGGAGACCTGACTCTCTGAGACAGAGTGTAGCATGCAGGATGTGCATTAGGAAGTGCTCGTGGGATCAAGACCCGTGGAAGGGAAGAATTGGGCAGAGTGAGACATTGAGCCATGATAAAAAACTCCAAGAGAAGCTCTGGAGCTGGGATGGCCCTTCAAAACTATCCTGAGTTGGGGCCAGAGGACTGAACCTATATATCCTTGTGTCACTCAGCTGTTGGATGTAGGCTGCTCCCAAAAGGGAGTGACCATGGGGGAGGCAGTTTTCCTGAGTTGAGGCTGCTGCCACAAAGGCCAGCACTCCCAGTAGTTCAGTAATAAATCCTTCCTTCCTGCAGGTGAATCTGGACTGTGCGTCACAGCATCCAGTACAGCAAGTGACTCTCTCAGCCTTGTCCTAGTCATATATATTGCTAATACAATGTAGATAATTTGTTGGCTACTTTACCATATGCCAGAGCCCAGGTTAAGAGCTTTCCATGCACATTAGCTCATAGGGATGTTCTGAGGATTAAACGAGTTAATATATTTAAAATTCTTAGAACAATGCTTGGTGCCAGCAAGTTATATATTGTAATAATAAGTGTTGATATTAATATCTTGTACCTGTACAACTGCAGCCATCTCCTCACTGGTCTCTTTTCCTTGCTCCCACCCCTTCTCACAGTAGCCAGAAGGATGTCTCAAAAAAGACAAATATGACTAGTTCACTCCCCTGCTCTGAACCTTTCCGTAGCTCCCTCTTACCTTCCAGGTTTCAATTTGAAACCAAGGCTTTTGTTCATCTTTATCCTTCCCCCCAACATCCCTATACTCTTCCAGCCTCATTGCCAAGTATATTTAATGGCTTTCCATGAAACCTTATGCCTCTGAGCCTTTGCAAATGCCATTCCATCCACCTGGAACGTCCACACACTCCTCTTCCCCACGTGGTGAACTCCAACTTCTTTCTCAAGACTCAGCTCAGGCATCACTTCCTCCAGGAAGCCTTCCCTGCTGCTCTCCCCCCACCCCCCAGGCTGAGCAGACACCTTCCTGGGCTCCCACATCCTCCAATCATGCAACCTGGGTTCTGATTATCCATTTGTGGAACTGTTTTCCTCATTAGACAATGAGTTCCATAAGGTTGAGGCAGCAAGAGTATTTTTGGATTCAGAGAGAAATTTTCTTCTTTAAACCTCTGAATCCCCACCCTTTATCTCAGTGCCTGACACACAGTAGGTGCTTAGGTAACATTCCCTAGCAGAATGGATATCAGGCTCAGCACTTTATAGAACAAACGTGGGAACTAGGAATCCTTTCTCCAAGTCTCCGTGGAAGCTACCTAGAAATTCAATTTGAAACCCCTGAAAATTGGCTGCAAATTTACTAACCCCTAGAGATGTAGATGAGTGAAATCAGGCAAATGGCTTCTATTGTCATCGGAAACAGCTGTTGTGTTTTGAATAAGCATTTTTACAATTGCAGGCAGGGCTGCGGACACGAGAAAGACACAGAAGCGGGAAGAACCGCCTTCGCGTGCCGGTTCTGGCACTCGCTGGCTGCATGACCCTGGGGGAGTCACTTGCCAGTGCGGATCATCATATTAGTCCCCTGTAAAATGAGGGCTGGGGACTACCTGAGCTCTAAAAACACAAACTTCCTGCTCCAAACAAACAAACAGAACAAGCAAAGAGTGAATCTACTGCCCCTTGTCAGCTCATCAATCTGTGTCCCGTTTACCGCCAAAAAGGTCTAGTGGCTCATTTCCTGACTCCTCCAGCTGGCCAACGACGCGGTCACCCACAGCCTCCCCTGCCCCTCCAGGCCCACCGCCCTACGCCCGCGCCCCCCGCAGTCCTCCCCTCTGGCTGTTGATTCTCCTCCCCCGCCTTTCTCCCTCATTGCGCTCCGGGCACCAGGAGGATAGGAATGCCGCCGCTACCATTCCAGAATGCCCAGCGCCTGGTGCAGTGCCAGGCTCCCAGTCAGTGCTCAAAAAGCCCTGCACAATGCATATTTCATTCCAAAGGCACTGAATAAGCCAAGGGGAGGACTGTGTCTGGCTCTCAGTCTTGTCTCAGCCCAGCACCTGGGATATAGAACCGGTATTCTCAGCTCAGAAGAACTAACGCCTTTAGCTGGACAGAATCCCTTCTCCCATTGGCCATCCCCAGCGCCCATTTAAGCACCGTCCATAAGAACTTTATCATGTCAGACTGGAAGTGATGCCGTGCAGAGATAAGACTTGCTTGTGTGTCTCTCTGTCTGTCTGTCCCTCAGGCTGAACTATGAGACCCTTCAGGGCTGTGTCTTATCACTTCTGTGTCCCCGGCACCCAGCACAGAGCTGGGCACAGAGCAGGCGCTCAGGGTTTGTCTGTTAAATTAATGAATGGGTGACTAACAAGAGAAGCAGGGAAGGACGGGGGCAGGAGACCAGGGTGGGAGAGGGCCACCAGCTAAGTCACACAGACGGGCTATCTGCCTAATGTCTGTAGAACACTTTCAGATTTAAAAAGCCTGGATGCAAACGCCACTAACTGCTGAGAGCCCACAGCCCTGCCACACAAAAGCTCTGAGCCTCAGCTTCCTTGCCTGTAAAATGGGGGCATAATGCCTGACCCCAAGGAGCTATGCTGAGGAGAGCAGAGGCGATTATGGGAACCCTCACCCAGCTCCTTTTCTCCAGGATGGCCGAAACCAAGCTTTGCACACAGCACACAGCAAGTACTCAACAATAGCACCTTGAATTTATCTCACCCTCACAAGAACTCTGGGAGAAAGATTTTCCAATCTTCCTAATCGCCCCTCCACTCCTCCCCCTCCCTCTCCCCCTTCTCCCCTCCCTTCCCATCCCCTCCCCACCCTCGCCTCCTCCATCAGCAGCAACCATTTACAGAGCATCCCTCTCCACTGGGTGCTGTGCTCAGCCTTTAGGTTCTGATCTCACCAAATTCCCACAGCAACCCAGATTTTGGAGCTGACCCATTTTACAGATGAAGAAACAGGTTCTGAGAAGGTAAGTGGCTTACCCATGGTCACACAGCTAGGAAATGCAAAAGCCAGGCCTCCAACCCTTCAGGCCCCTTCCCAAGCAGGCCGAGTCTTCTAAGTCCCCCCACCCCACCTCCCCTGCCCCACGATCCTCATCCACAACCCTCCCACTGGTCATGACCAAGCTCTCACCACAGGCAGGTCACTGCTCCAGCCCCCTGAGCATGCCACAGGGCAGGTGCTACTATTATCTCCATTTTAGAGAGGAGGAAACTGGGGCTCAGGGAGGTCAGCAACCTTGCCAAGCTCGTAAGGCTCGGAAGCATCAGGTTATGTCCTCCCTGCCTCTACCTGAAGCACCAGGCACCAGGAGAATATGGTGGGATTTGGAGCTCCATGCACAGCCTGGATGTTGGGGTTCTCCTCCTGGGGGGTAGGGATGATCACAGCTTGGGGAGATGAGCAAGGGGCTGTGTTTAAAGACTCCACCCTCAACTCTGAACAGATAGCGTATTTTCATCTCACCATCAACATTCATTGACCACCTGCTAGGAATCCGGCCCCCGCCTCAGGGGACACAGAACACAGACAGAAGCAACAATGGGAAAGAAATTCCCCAGGGAGGCAGGAGAGGCAGGAGGCAACAAGAAATGAGCCACTCTCCCAGTGGGGCCGGATGCAGGTCTGTCTGTCCCTTTCTCTGCAGGAGCCAGCAGGGCCAAGCCCTTGGGGACCAGGGCTCTGGGGCAGGGGCCAAACTAGTCCATCTGTGAGATGGTTCTCACCGCAGCCTGGGGTCAGCAGAGCCGAGACCCTCGTCTTCTCATTTCCCCGTGTCTCCACCACTTTGCAGCCCCTTATTCCTAATGGGCTGGGAGGGGCACTCTACCCTTTGGGAGCTTTTACTATTATTATTATACTAAACAACATCCGCTAACACTTACTGAGAGCACTTATACTATTATATTTATGGTAAATTTATCAGGCAATACGCTAAGTCCTTTACCAAATTTCCCTTTTTCCCCCCCCTCAAGTAGCCCTGTGAGATTGTATTATTGTCTCCATTATAAGGTGAGGAAATCAAGGTTCAGAGACGTTAAGTCACTGCCCCACGCCACACAGCTGGTTAATAATGGAGCCGCACAGCAGCCAAAATGTCAAAACCACCCAAGTTTCCATCCATACATTAATGGATAAACAAAATGTGGTCTCTATGTACAAGGGAATTCATCCATTAATAGGAGTGAGTTCTGATATGTGTGCTACAACCTGGATGGACCTTAAAGACATTATGCTGGGTGAAAGAAAGCCGTCACAAAAGCCATATATTATACAATTCCTTTTATATGAAATGTCCAGAATAGGCAAATCTGTAGAGGCAGAAAGTAGACTAGTGGTTTCTAGGTGGTGGGGGGTGAGGGGAGGAAAGGGAGCAGAGGCAGAGGCTGGGGAGTGACTGCTAATGAGTAAGGGGTTTCTTTATGGGCTGATGAGAATGTTCTAAAATTAGATTGTGGTGAGGGCCCCACAACTCTGTGAATATACTAAAAGCCATTGAAATGTACACTTGAAATGCGTGAATGTTATGGAATATGAATTATATCCCAACAAAGCTGTCAAAAACAAAAAATACCTGCTCTGGCAAACCCCAGAGCTGTGTGACCATGGATTAAAGACTTCCCAGCCTCAGTTTCCTCCTCTGCAAAATGGGTCTAATAAACCACAACACCGTGCATGCAAATCAAGAAGACAGTGACTGGAGCCAGCACACAGTAGGTGCTCAGCCCATGCGAGGTTCCTTCCCCAGAGTGGGTGGTGGCGAAGCTAGCCCAGGCGGGGTGCGCTGCACACGGCTGAGCCTGGCCTTGCGCGGCCGGACGGACTGGACCGAGGAGGACGCTCATCGCCAGTGACATAATTTAGATGGATGGCTCAGGCCATCCGTCAGGCTGGGAGAGGGCGGCCCGGGAAGAGGCCGTGGGGGAGCCGATTACCGTACACGTGTTAACAGCGCATCCTTTGTACCGACAGCCGCGCGGGCAAGGGCCGCTCCCCGCATTGTCTGCGCGCCGTGTCCGCGCAGTGATGAATGGGCCGCGCGCCCATCCGCCCCCGCTGCCGCCGGGCGTACCGCGGGCCGAGGGCGACACTTGGTGACCGTGTGCGGAACTGCCGGCCTTCCGGCTCTGGCCCCGGGGCGCCGGGGAGAGCGCTACCAGGCCTGCGCTCAACAAAATAAAAGTATATGGGGAAGCGGCTGTGGCTCAATCAGTGGGGCTCCCGTTTGCCATGTGGGAGGCCCCGGGTTCGGTTCCCGGGGCCTCCTGGTGGGGGCGGGCCCGCCCGTGCGGCGTGGTTGGCTGACCCGGTGAGCACGGGCAGCAAGGGGGGGATAGATGAATAAATAAATAAAATCTTTAAAAAAAAAAAAAAAAAAAGTATATGAAGCACTTAGCACCGAGCTTGGCACATAGTAGGCCCGCAAGAAACCCGGGTGATAATTATCATTTCTGGGGGAAGAACAGATACAATGAGGTTCAAGCACTGGGTAGGGTTCCCTGATAAAATACAGGACACCCAGTTAAATTAGAATTTCAGATAAGGAGCACATAATTTTTTAAGTTATAAATACATCCCAAATATTTCATGGGATGTATTTATATTTTTTCAAGTACTTGTTGTTTACTTGAAGTTCAAATTTAACTGGGCATCCTGCTTTGATTTCTTTTCTTTCGTTTTGTTTTTCGAAATCTAGCAGCCCTCTCACTGTGTGGCTTCAGACAGAGCACTTCACCTCTCTGTGCCTCTGTGAAATAAGATAAGCATAGTCCAATCCTCAGAGGATGGTTGTCTGGATTAAATGAAATGATACATGTAAAGAATGTGAAGCATACCAAGGTCACAGCCAGTGGTAATTAGAGTTCCTCACGTCGGTGCCCACCCCTTACTTGCAGATTTAGGGAAGAAATGGCCAAATGAAAGGGAGGATTCCAACAGCCACTGAGTTTAATATGCATCAGCAAGAAAACTGCCTTTGCATGTGCTGCACTTTCTACCTACAAGACCCTTCACATCCCTCCCTGGCTAACTCCTGGCCATCCTCCAGGTCTCAGCCTCCTAAAGTTTCCCTCTGACTCTCTCCGTCCCCATTCATAGTCCCATCAAGCACATCCTTGGAGCTCTCATTGTCTGCTTCAGTTCAGACTCCCCCCTTCCAGCCTGTTTTCCAACTAAGGGCAGGGCAGCGTCTTCTTCCTCTTTGCCTAGCCTTCACATGGTAGGTGCTCGATTATTATTTGTTGAGTGGGTGAGTTTACATGTAATAGCTCAAAGCTCAGAGACTAGATCACAATTTTACACTGGAGACCATATGATATGGCAATTGCCAGACCGTAAGTGTATGATGGCAGGCAGGGCCTGCTGTGCTCCCTGAAACCCCAGCATCTAAGTAGGCATCTAACAAGATTTTTTGAAATAAAGATAAATTGCTAATAGTTATTGATCATTAAACCTTTTCTCAACTATCAACTCCTAACAAAGACTCAACAAATTAGATGCTATTATTATTTTCATGCTACAGAAGAGGAAGCCGAGGCACAGAGTAGTAAAGCCCCTTGCTGGAGATGGCACAGCTGATAATCAGAGGAATCACACGTAAACCAATCCAGGGCAGCTGGCTCTGGTGCCCACGCTGCTCCGTGACTCTGCTCGTGGGCTTTGGGGTGCGATAGACCGGAGCATGAACATGAGTTCCAACCTTTTCCTGCACAGGACCTCAGCAGATCTCTTCTCCTTCACCTTGGCTGCAGCAGAACAAAATGAAACAAGCTCCAGGTCTGGATCAGATAGAACGAGCTTCAAACCCGGCCTCTGCAGCCTCTGGACAGGGTGACCAAGCCCCTGACCTCTCTGTAAAATGGAGATAGTGGTAGTGTAGTGTTACTGTAAGGACTAAATAAGGGGTGTCTTGGAAGTGCCAGGCTCTGACATCTACTGTTTTCTTTCCTCTCTAAGTAGTATGCCACCTCCTCCAGGGAGCCCTCCCTCACTTCTCCAGCCTTCATGGACCTCTGAACATCAGGAGCATTTCCTGTTTACGCCTGCCCCAGCTAATACCTATAGGAATCAAGAAACCTTGAGAGGTGTGTCTCCCGGCAGCCATCAGGCACCACTAATGAGGTGAGAGACCAAGATATTTTTCCCAGGAGAGCCTGGAGTATCTTCTCTTCAAGAGAGAGGAGAGGGGGCAGACAGACGGAAGGGCTCTGGGCAGCTAAGGGAGGGTCCCCGTAAGCCTCTGGACTCCAGGTGCTCCCTTCCCCGGGGTTGGATCGGGCCCTTGGGAAATCACTCAGAAAACCTCACTCCTTACAGTCAGATTGATAAACCGGCTGCCAATGTACAGGGGGGAGCGCATTCCTTCGCCATGACCGCATCCTCCAGATGTCAGCTGAGAAGGGCTGGGGCGGCAGCGAGAGAACCGGGTGGGGCTCCTCCGTCAGGGCAGCGACTGCGCTCCGGCCCGGGTCCACCCCACCCGGCAAAGGCACCCCGCTTTTCCACTACTCCTGCTCTCAGGAAGCCGGGGTTCCCACCCGTAGCCCCCAAATACGTCTCCCACTCAGACTCTGCCTCCGCCACCCCCCACCCCCATCTCAGCATCCCAGGGCCCGTCAGGAATGGAGGCTGGACGCGCCCATCGCCACGGGGGCGCTCTGGACCCTAGGAGGCGCTGTGAGCCCCGCCCGCAGCGGGTCGCAGCAGGGCGCCCTCAGGTTGCATCAGCTCTCCCAGGGGTCTCCATCAAGGGCGCCTGGGACTCGCTGCCCCTCTGTAGGCCTCAGTCTCCCCATCTGCACAAAGATGACCCATAATGCTCTGACGTCCGGTAATGTCCTTCCCCTCCACTCCCCCTCCACTCCTGGTGCCAAGCATCTGGCTTTAACGTTGAAAGCAACAGCCTCCAGGAGCTCCCACTAAGCGCCAGGCATGCTACCTAGAAATACCCCAGTCCTTATTTTATGAATGAAGAAACTGGAGCGGATAGGGCGGTAGCTTACCTAAGCCCGCGTGCCAGTGAGAGGCAATGGAACTAACAAACTGGAGGCAGTTAATACTTACTGGGAGTCTACTCTGCCGGCTTTAAATAAAGTGCTCATTCTTGGCACAGCTACCTGGTGAATTATTATCCCCATTTTATAGGAGAGCATATTGAGGCTCAGAGAGAGGGAGTACCTCGTACAAGGTCACACAGAGAGTTAGAAGAAGGGCTGGGACTACTTCTCAGGATGTTTTTGGAACTGCTGGAAGAATTTCTAGAGAGGGAGAGGAGGAGAGGCAGGACAACCCACCCTGACCAACCCCTGTCCTTGCCCCCCATCGAGTCTCCTCGCTCTGCCCAGAAGCCGAATCACACACCCCCCATCTTTTTAGAGACAGATCCCCCCTCCAGTTCCTTCTCCCCCAGCAGCCACCCCCTTCCCTCAGTCCTCTCCCTCCCTCTGTTTCTCCCACTCTCCAGCACAAAGAGTTGCCAAGGTAACCGCATCACCAACTACTTCCCTCTTTGTCTGGGGCCCTGGGAGGAAATTCATAAGCCAAGTCCCTGCTCACTGACCCCTGGTGACCCCCACAGGGCGTTGCAGCCCTGGATCACCCCTTGTGGCCCCCATCCCACTGCAGCCATCTGAGCAAACTGCAGCCTAGCGTCAAACTCCAGGTCCCAGGGTGCAGGAGGCTGGGACGCGGGGGAGGTGTTGGCTGGGGGAGCCTCCTGGAGATACACTGCTAGACTCACGTGGGAGGGACCACAACAAGGAATGAACACACTAAGTGCTTGACACTGAGGCTACAGACAATAGCGCCTACTATGTGCCTGGCACTGCAAGCCACCTTGGGTGACTCTTAGGATATGACCTACAAAGGCACTGAGAACAGCGCCTACTAACTAAAGGTGCACAGAGGACAGTCCCTACTATGTGCTCCAGTCTGCACTAAGATGATGGAGAAGTGTTGGGCAATGACATAGGTCTGAGAAGGTGTCATGGAGAGGGAGGCATTTGAGTCAAGCCTGAAAAATCAAATTTGGACACATAACAAATAAGGATTGAAGAAAGTATTCAAGGGAGAAATCAATACTCCCCAGCAATAGCTGCATGCCAGTGAGGTCAGGCAGGTCCCTTACTTTAAGTAGCAAAGTCAAGATTTGAAGCCAAACCCATCTGATTCCATGTTCCCTTCCCTCTGCCTTGGTACCTTTTGATGTTCCAACCACAGAGTCTCCATCAATCACATTCCTAAATGAGGGAGGTGAGGATCAGACCCCCTACCAGCTGTAGGTGGACATGGAATATGAGCAAGAAATCAGCCTTTGTCATTCGGTGCCACTAAGATTTCGACCACTCTAATTATGATTCAGGGGCTGTGTGTTACCGCAGCATATCCCAACCCATTCTGACTATTACATCAACAGTCCAAATCAAAGACCTTGATCTGATTCTCGTTGGCTAGACTGGGTCGTGAGTCCCATCACTGGACCAATCACTGTAAGAGGCCAGGAGTGCATGGATTGGCTTAGGCTTGACTTGCGAGCTCGTGCCCACCTCCAGAGATGAGGGGTGTGGAGTTAGCCCCACTTATACCAATGGACTGGGCATGGCAGAGGGTGGTTCCTCAAAGAAAATGGGGTGCTGTTACCAGAAAAGGGAATATGACAAAGAGCCAAAGCCTACATCTACTTTGGGGGTCTCATAGGAGGGTGCTGTGCAGGAAGTTCCTACACTGATCAGGCGACAAGGACCAGGCTCCTTCTTAGCTTGTGAGGCTCCTGTCAGTCTCTGACATTTGCCTGGAAGAAGATTCTATTGAGTTCTGCTGTATGATTTTGCCTCTTCCTTAGGTCTCAGGAAGTCTTTGGTTGCTGGGAAGCCTACTGGGCAGGTGGCCAGCTTTCCTTAGGGACGGAAGAGGGGGCTTTCCAGGGTAGGGAGTGAGGGGGAGAAGGAATAGTCAGCTGCCTCCTGGCTGCTCAGAGAGCAATAGCTGGACACTAGATTGAGCTATTTCCCTAAAGTCTGGATCTTTGCACATCACTTGCCTCCTTAAAAACCTTGCAAGGGGAGCTGATGTGGCTCAAGCAGTTGGGTGCTCACCTCCCACATGGGTGGTCCCAGGTTTGGTTCCCAGTGCCTCCTAAAGAAGACGAGCAGACAACGAGCGGACACAACTAGCAGAGACAATGAGCAGACACAACGAGAAGACAATGAGCAGACACAATGAGCAAACAGACAAGGGAGCCATCTCGGGGTGGAGGGGGGAAGAGCACAGTAATAAAAATAATAAAAAGATAAAATAAACTTAAAAAAAAAAAAAACTCGCCTGGCTCCCTATGAATTAAAATCACCATTTACTGAGCACTTACTGTGTACCAGGTCCTGTACCAGGTTTTCCATACACATCATTGCATTTAATCCCCCTAAGAACCTCATGAGCAGGTATTAGAGCACGACCGTATTATAAAATGAGCGAATGGATGCTCACCAGTGCAAATGGCCTACCTAAGGTCGTACAACTCAAAACAGAGCTTCCAGTTGTTATCCATCCATTCAACACATCTTTTTAAAAAATAATTATAAGAAATTAAGTAATAATCTGACAATACAAAAAGGTAAAGAATAAAAGAGGAAATCCCCCTTGACATCCCCCTGCCCCCATTCCATCTCATCTCCTACGGAAGTGCCATTATCTCTTTGTTAAATATCCATCCAGATCTCTTTCTGTGCTCAGGCAATATATTTGAGCATATCGTTTTCAGAAAAGTTGGTTCTCAGGAGTGTACAAATTGCCATGCAAATCCAATTTTCAAAATCATTTCTCCCATTTGGGGTGTGGGCATGGAGGACTGACAAGTAAGAAGTCCCTGTTAAAACCGAAGTTAGATTAGGTTCCTCCTGTACTCCAACCCCCCTAATGGCCCCACCTCACCCAGAGAAAAGCCAAGGTCCCTATACCTGCCCAGCTGCCCTGCATGATCTGGCTCTTGGTCACCTCTCCAACCTCATCTTCCACCATGCCCCCTCACTCGCTCCCATCAGCCACACCTCATTCCTCAAACATCCCATACATACCCTGCCTCAGGGCCTTTGCACCTGCTGGTCCCCCTACTTGGAACACCCTTCTCCCACATATCTGCAGGGCTGATGCCTGCACTTGCTTTAATTCTTTGCTCAAAAGCCCCTTTTCCTTCATTAGACTTGCCTCCCCCCTCCCAACTCTCTACAGCCCTTTTACCTTCTTCGTTTGCCCTCACAGCATCTATTACCCTCCAACATACTAAAAACTTAATTATATTGTCGCCTTCCTTCCCTCACTAGAATGCAACTTCAAGGAAGGCTGGAATGTGTGTCTATTTTGTTCAGGACAGGCTCCCCGGGGTCTAGAACAATGTCTGGCATATAGTAGGTGCTTAATAAAAATGTATTGAATTGATACATTCATGGAAGGAGGCTATGGTTTAGTCAGACATGCCTGAAATTTTTCTAGAACAGCTGAGCTCCTTCCTTTTAAATGGAGCTAGCTCCCAGCACCATGATATTTATAAAGGTGCAAGGAGGAGTGGAGGGTTGAAGGGGGCTTTCCCGAAAAGCCATTTTCTGCACACACCTCTTCCCAGCTCAGCCAGGCCTGGCGGATCAGGGCCCCAGATCAGAAGGGCCTTTAAGAAATCTGCTTCCCTCCTCCTCTAATAGCTTCCTGTGCCCTAGATCTACCAGAGGCGGGGGTCCTGGAAACGTGAAAGCCCAAAGCAGGAGTCCCTGGGCCTCAGGCTTGCAGGAGAGGCTCGGTGTCGTGCCGTGGCTGCCACTGCAGGCTCAGTTCCTCAGGTATGATTTATGCTTCAGGCTGAACTTTATTTTCTACGTTTTGGATTCTGCTCTGAATTTTTTTGTCTCCTTGGCCTTTTCCTGGGTCAATGCAGTCCTGATATTTGATTTACTGCTAACAGTATTGACTACATAGGATTGAGCCGAGAAATGGGAGAAATTGCTTTTTCTTTCTTTCTATCTCCTGGTTGACAACTCAGTCTTAGCGCTGGGTTGGCCAAGCTCAGCGGACACGTGAGGTGGCCGAGGGAATGGGGCTGTGTGCACTCAAGGGACGGAAACCCTGAGAAGAAAATGAGCAAGGGGCTGTCAGCCAGAGTCCCGTGCCTCTCCTCGATTCACGTTTTCCTTCCTAAATAAGAAAAAAGCCTTCGAGAGAGGCTGCTGGGAGCCTGGACAGCCCTGGATTTAATTTCTAGCTAGGGGAAGCAGATGTGGCTCAAGCATTTGGGCACCCACCTACCACATGGTCCCAGGTACAGTTCTCTGTGCCTCCTAGACAAAACAAGCAAGCTGACCGGGATGGGCTGGCACGGCGAGCTAATGCTACAAGACGACGCAACAAGAAGACACAAAGAGGAAACACAATGAGAGACACAACAAGGTGGGGAGCGGAGGTGGTTCAAGCAATTGAGTGTCTCTCTCCCACATGGGAGATCCCAGGTTTTGTTCCTGGTGCCTCATAAAAGATAAGATGAGCAGACAGTGAGCACAAACAAAGGGGGAGCTATAAAAAAAAAAATACATCTTTAAATAATAAAATAAAATAAATTCCAGCTAGCTGTGGGCTCTGGACAAGTCACGTAACCTCTCAGATACCTTAGTTTAGACATTCATAAGAAGGAGGTAATGATAACCTTCTCACAGGTGAACCATAAAGCGATCTTGCCTAAGAAACACTTTGAATCAAATCTGTCCCAGAGTAAGAACACAATTGATTGTACCCATCGCCATCATCGTCATCATCATTATCATCATCCCTGACCACAGAATCTCTGTTCTGTCCACATACAGAAACAAGCACCACTCTATTCCACAAAAAGGTTCTGAGAAGCCTGGAGACTTCTGAAATACTATGTCACTCCCTCTTCTCACCAACTAGGGTTCAGCTGCAAACATTCCTTAGCGCTCTTGGTCACTATTTGTGGAGCCCCTTCCCTGTACTACACAAAGAGGCAGGTCCATGAAATAGCATGGGGAGCATGACAGACACTGTTCTGTCCTCCTGGAGCACAAATCAAGTGGGGAACAAATAAATAAATACACCTATGTTCTGGAAGTTACCTGCATGGTAGAAATACCATGTCATGGTATCTGCACATCTCGCCCCAACTCCACGTTCAGCGGCATCAGGTGGAAATATTTACACCAGGGATATCAGCAAGAGCTACACTTCAGGGCTTGACTTATTGTTTTGCTGATTGTCAAGATTTAAGAAGCTGAGTGGATGTGGCTCAAGTGGTTGAGCTCCCACCTCCTACATGGGAGATACTGGGTTCAGTTCCCAGTTCCTTCTGAAAAAAAAACAAAAATAAACAACAAGCAAAACAAACTGAAAAACCTACTCAGGGAAGCTAATGTGGTTCAGTGGTTGAGCCCCGGCTTCCCACATACAAGGTCCCAGTTTCAATCCCCAGCCCCCAGTACCTCAAAATTTAAAAATAATACATAAATAAATAAATAGATAAATAAATAAACAAAAAGATTTAAGAACGTGATAGAAAAATGTTTATAAAACAGATTAGACTTGTGTCTGCAGCCATTACATTATAAATAGCATAAAAATTGAAGAATTATTCTTCCAATATTTGAAAACTAGTATTCAATTCAGCAAAGAAACTATACATGTCATGGATGAATGAGTAAAGGTCGTGTATGTCTTTGTTGTCTCATTTTTGTCTCCTCATTAATGTAAAAAAAAATATCAACCAATATTCACGTCAGAACTACACTCAGAGAGCTGTTTGTTAAACGTTCACCAGCACACTACCTTCCAAATTAAAAACGCAAGGACCATGGGCTATCATG
Organism: Tolypeutes matacus; assembly: GCA_026826555.1. NCBI lineage: Eukaryota > Metazoa > Chordata > Mammalia > Cingulata > Chlamyphoridae > Tolypeutes > Tolypeutes matacus. The sequence goes on along the minus strand of JAKSZT010053817.1, from coordinate 3,899,861 downwards.
GAATTTTTTCACTATTTCTGGACATGGAAAAGCATTCAAGGAAATGTCTGTTAGTTCAAATTAGGGGGCCATTTGGGTAGTTTGCGAGGACAGTGGGACAGAATATCTGAACTTGGGACTGGCCCAGAAAATCCTCAGAATGTTCGTCCTCAGAATAATAGCTTGATACACCTCAATTGATTAATTGAAGGAGAGCTGGATCAATTGATTCCAGTTCTGTCACTAACTTTACGCGTAAGTTCGGTCAATGTTCTGAGCCTCAGATTCCTTCTCCATAAAATGGGGGTAAGATCCTTCCCTGACTAGGTCCCAGAGACCGTCAAGTGTGGGATGAGTGAATATTAGAACTCATTTGGATGGAAGTGACAGAAATCCGATGTAAACTAGCTTAACAGGGAAAGGGGATCTATTCATTGGCAGTCAACATTGTTTGGATACTGATGTAGTTCAAACAAAGGAAAAACAACAGGATCCAAGGACCTCAGGACTCCCTTGCTTCTCCCTTTCTCTGCCTTTCCCTCATCTCCGCATGTTTCCTTTTCTCTTTGCATAGTACTGTTATGCTCTCCTCTTCCAGATCAGCCTTCTCTGTACAGCTGGTACCCTCCCTACAAATGCCACTAGAAAAAGAGCTTCCTCCTGCAGATCCATACACCAATCCCATGCCAGGGCTCCAGTTGGTCCTCTTTGTCATGTGCTTGCCATTTGGACCAATCACTGTCGCCAAAGGGATCAGATACTGTGATTGGTTAGACCTTAGGGTCATGTGACCTCACTTTTGGGTGTGTGTGTGTGTGTGTGTGTGTTGGGGATGGGCAGAGTCTGTTTCTAGAAGAAGGAAAATGGGAAACTTTCTAGGCAGACAAAATCTAACAGTGCACCCTAAGGAAACGAACGTGTCTTGGGAAGGTTGAATCACCAAGTACAAAGGATGAGAATTCTTATTCTCAGAATAAAGGGTCACAGTTTGTCTACGTCTTACCCACAGACTACCTCATTTAACGGGTTACCTTTTGACAACGCAGCACAGAGCCTGTGGCTCCATGCTGAAAACCCTGCAAAGTTCTCGTGATAATGCCCCAGCCATACCAGCCTCTCTCTATTTCCTAACTGTCTCGTCCCTTCCTTCCTCAAGGCTTTTGTACGTGTGTCCCCTCTGCCTCGTGTTTTCTTCTCCCAACTCTTTAGCCCCAATCAACTCTTTGTGGTATCTGTTTACGTGCCATTTCCTTAAAACCTCTTCCCTCATCTCAATCAAACATATATGTGTATGCGTATGCATGTGTGGGCATATACATCATTAATAGAGCATATATAGCAATCTGTGGGGTATAATAATACACACACACACACCTATAGAGATCTTTATTCTGCACGATGGTGCTCATCCCAGTTTCTATGTGTGTATAATTGTTTAATGTCTCCTTCCTCCACAAGCACCGTAGACAGCTGGGACATGTTTGTCTTGCTCACCACTCAGACCCAGGGCTCAGCACAGGGCACGGCAGGGAAAAAAAAGGTCAACAAATGCTTATTAAATGAACAAATAAATGAGTGTTGTCTCAAGGGGAAAGGAGTCATGGCTTCCCTGTCTTCTGCACACCGATTCATTCATTCATTCATTCATTCATTCATTCAAGACTGCACCACGGGGCCAAAGAGATACAACAGTAAACAGGAAAGCATTCTTGTCTTCAAGGAGATGCTAGTTTGATGGGAGAAGGAGGCAGAGAGCTCCACGTCCAGTATTGTCATGGAGTGAGCACGGGGTGGGGGCCGAGGGAGCAGGGAGCACAGCACTAGGAAGACAGCAAGGACTTATCAGAGAAGGTAAAGCCCAAGACGAGAACTGATAGGTCAATAGAAATGAGAGGGGCAAAAGGAGGAGAGCCCAGGCGGGGTGGGCTGGGGTGGGGAACGGGGAAGTCCAGGCAGAGGGAACAGTACTGCAAAGATCTGGAGGCTAGATGGAGCATCAGATTGAGAGAGACAGAGACAGAGACACACAGAGAGAGACAGAGAGATAAAGAGACCGAGAGAGCCCGGAGGGAAGGGGCCTGAGAGTCCAGGAGACTGAATCTGGACAGAAAGGTAGAAAGCAAAGCAGGAAGAGTGTTTAAGGCACCGTGTAGAGGCTGGTCGTGATCCGAGTGGGGGCAAGAGACCCTCCCCGAAGTATATTAAGCAGGGGCATGGCACGGCCAAATTGTGTATTGGAAAGAAATTTTTCTCAGCTGACCTGTCACCTTGGGGACACGGGCTAAAAATTAATATCCCTTTAAGGATTTCAATTTAGACAAATTAGTGGATTCAAAGTAGGGGCAGCTGGGGAAGTCTGGCCATTCCCCACCTTTTGAAGTCAGTGCTATAATCGCTGAGTTTTAGAGTTTTCCCAGCAAAGGCTCCCAGAAGCATAGATTCCTAGAAATAGAGAAACTCGGCCTCCTAGACCCAGAGAAAAAGGAGGCTGCCTGCCTCAGCATTGCAAAAACCCTGGGCAACCAGAAGTCCGTAAGGCGGAGTCCTATTATTAGCCCTACAGAGACCTGGAGTCACAGGATTAGAAACCAACCGATTCACTTGACAGGGTTAGGTAGTCCAAACCCTTGGGGTATGACAAAGGAATCATCTTGAGGAGGTGGCCTTTGTCTCCCCTAAGCCTCCTTCAGACAGGATCCCAAGGGGGTCCCTTCCCTCCTGCCATGGCTGCTTCTGTGGAGGGTCCCCCCTGCACCCCAGGGCTGCAGCAGCCCCCAGCACCCCACAGCCCAGTATGTCCAGACCCCACTCCTTTCCTGCAGGGAACCTGAATATTTTTTTTTTTTAGCCAGCATCGGTCCTTAAGGATAAACGCTGTTTTTTCCCCCTCCCAGGGTGCCAGAGTTCAACTCAATTTTCTCAGATTAAATAAAATTTCAAAGTGTCAGTCCCTGGCAAACGACGAGTTGGAAGGTGGTTGATTTTCCTAACCCGATCGCCAGTCCAATTACAATTTTTAATCTATATGTAGATAATGGTGAACAAAACCCCATAGAAATGTCAAGAGTGAGGAGGTTATTAGCTCAGTTTTAATTACTGTCGATCATTCTTAGCAACTAAAGGGACCCGGGAAACCGGGAGAGGGGGGTGGTGGCATTGCTTCGGAAGCATACAGCTGGGCCCCTTGGCTGCCGGCCCCCGCCAAAGCCTTCCCCGCCGGGAAACCCTCCCTGGCCGGGTGGATGCGAGTCCCCCCCGCCGGGCCCTGCCCAGAGCAAGGCCGCGGGGCTCCACGACGCGACCTTCCTCCCCCAGCATCCTCAAGGCTGCGTCTCCCTCCCTGGCGCTCCCACCCGCCTCTGTCCAATACACGCCTAGGGTTGATTCTTTTTCACTGATTATAAAAGTGACATGTGCTCTCTGCAGAGAAAATTTGGAAAATCAGAAAAGATGAAACATGGGAGGGAAGAAAGATAAACCTATCTTAATTGCACCACCTAAAACAACTGCTAATATTTGGGGAGCTACTTTCCTTCCTGTGTGTGTGTGTGTGTGTAAGACTGATTCTATAGATATATGAAATTATACTGCATGTGGATACTTACACCCTCCTTTTTTTACTTATCATATCAGCAACATTTTCTCATACCATGAAGATTATTTGCAAACATCATTTTAGTGGCTGCAGAATATTCTGGAACCTTGTATAAAAACACACATTTCACTAATCCACCCCTATTTCTGCACACAGAGGACCGATGTCTATTTTAATGGAGATGTGAAAATACTTTCTGTGCAATATTGCACCTTGTTTTTTTCACCTGATGACAAGTGGTTTTCCATGTTATTATATACTCAGTGACTATCATTTTAATAAATCATTCAGCCTCTAACAAGTATTTTCGTGGATCTAATCTATGACTGTGCTAAGTAAGTGGTGGGGTGTAAAGATTAGAATTATCTAAAGATTAGAATCTTCTAGGGTCCCCGACCTTGTAAAACACACCTTTATTAAACTGAATATACATACTGATCAAATTAGCATTTCTGTTATTGGATATTTGAGTGGATTCATGTTTCTCTAATTTGTATATAACATTGTCTTGGACATATTTTGTACGTAAACTCTTATCTCTATTCTGAGTTATTTCCTTCTTATTAATTCCCCCCAAAGCAATGAATGGGTCTAAGGGCATTCATGTTTTTAAGTTTCTTAATGAGAAAACTGGTTTCTACTTAAATGGGATCTTAGGGATGAAACTGCACAAAACAAATACCCAAAAATAAAAGGTCCCACAAAATTAGACCCCCAGGGGACTCTTTGAAGATATTAATTAGAAACACAATACTATTTTTAATGCTTCAAAAGATGTTAGGAGGATGAAATGATAGCATGACAGCATCTACAGGTGAACGGAGCTCCATAATTTTCAATACTGTTCCCATTTATTATTTTATTGGTCAAAAACTTTTTGGAAACTCTAAAATACTATTTTCCAAAGGGTAATATAAGCAAAACTAGTAGTTGGCAAAATGATTTTAGGCAGCAGAGACATGAGCCTATTTTTAATTTTTAATTGTTATATATTTAAGTTTATGTGTATTAGGAAAAACTACAAGTAAGATATCAAACCCACACTTTCATGAGATTAGGAGCTTGGGAACAGACTAAGGAAGGAGTAGATGTTAAAATGCAATTTGAAGAAAGATCTTGAGTGCAGAAGTGTACTGGCTTCCCGGGACTATGGCAACCATTTTGTAGTTGAGGTGACATGGAAAGGTGATTCAGGAGAGAGGTGACGAGACTGTTATCAAGCCTAAGCTAATGGGAACCAAAAAGAGCTCCAAGATCTCAGGGAACTTGCAGTTTATTAAGTAGCCACACATGACAAGCCTCCGATGGCCAACCTTTGGACTCTCCTTCGCTCAAGAGATTAAAAATGACATTTCAGGGAAACGGATGTGGCTCAAGAGGTTCGGCGTCCGTCTGCCATATGGACAGACCAGGGTTCGATCCCTGGGACCTCCCGGTTAAAAAAAAAAAAGACATTTCAGCCCCCGTGGCTGCACGTGACGATCAGCTGGGGAGTTTTTCAATGCGCCTGCACTTGAGAGGTTCAGCACCCACAGGGACCCGGCTATCAGTGGTTTTTAAAGCTCCCCAGGTGGAGCTTTCGTGCAGCCTGGATTGAGGACTCCTGGTCGACATCGCCTTCTTCTGGAAAGCTCTGGCTATAGAGACCCGTTGGTCTCTCTCCACTTTGACGTTCTAAAACTCCCCCCAGCCCACTGCTCACAGGATAATGAGGCTAATGACCAATCAAGCCCTAATGAGAATTGATTAATTTATTAGGCAGCAATTATGTGCCAGGTGCTTCCCATTCCCTGAGCCCAGGAGACTCAAGGGCAAATGGGATATGGCCCGGGAAAGGCTGGGGAAGAGGGGGCAGCAAAGAGAAGGCAGAGAGCTGCTTTTTCTCCGGGGTCTTCAGGGGCAACGGGAGGTCCAACCACTAGGGGGCACTCTGGGAACGCAGCGGCAAGTCAAATAAATAAATGCCCAGCCTTTAACGAGGCAGAGTAAACTCAAGCCTGGTTTGTGTCCCTGTGTGAAGGAATCCCATCAGGCAGAGGACATGCGGAAGAAAAGGTGGGGTAGAGCAGAAGCGCCATCTGTTGGGAAAAGAAACCCAGCCAGAAACAGAGGGCATGAGGAAGGAAGCCACACACACAGTTCAGCAGGCTATCAGGGTCCCTCGTGAGGCTCGAGGCTTCTGGAAAATCTCCCCATTCCCAAGGGGGAACTGGGGTGCAAATCGAGGTCTAATGGGTTAAGAAGGAAACAAGGGTGGGATGGAATGGAATGGGATGGTAACAGGATGGAAGAGAATAAATGGGATAGAAAGGACTGGAGGGGAGTGGGATGGGATGGAATGGGATGGGATGAGATGGGATGGGGTGGGGTGGGATAGGGTGGAGTGGGATGGACTGGAAAGAGTTGCCAGTAGCACAAAGGCTAGGGTTTGGGGAGGTCTAGCACGGTGACTCCCCTCCTTTCACAGTGGAACCCTGAGCAACGCCCTTTCCCTCTCTTGTCCTCAGTTTCCCCATTTGTAAAATGCATGTTGGGACTAAATGTTATCTAAGAACTCACAAGCCTGGCGCAGGGGTAGCTCAGTGGTTAAGTGCCTGCTTCCCATGTACGAGGTCCTAGGTTCAATCCCTGGTACCTCCTAAAAATAAATAAATAAATAAAAGAATGCACAAGCTCTGAGACCCTGTAGGTCTTTATGACACCCATTTATTCATTAATTCAAAAACTATTTGCTGAGTGCCTACCCTGTGCCAGTTGCCATGCTAGGTGCTCACAGCCTGGTGGGGGAGTTAGCCCCCCCCCCCCCCGAAAAACAGACAATTACAACACAGGGCGATACGTACGTTTCCTATCCTCCAAGCATCCAGTCATCCCGGGCTTGAATCCGAGGTTCCTTGGAATGGCTGCTGGGCTGGCACCCCTGCTGGACTGAGGCTCCAGCGGACAGACAACTCCAGGTGAAGCTCACATTTGTGCCCCCAACGAACAGCCTGTCGAGGCTGAAAGAGACATCTGGTGGGCAGCAGCCTCAGGCACATGCTGGGCATTTTGGGCCAGTGAGGGACCATGAGGTCCCACGAGGCAGTCAGGGCAGATGAGGGCCAGAAACACTTGCTTATTTAAGCTCTGGCCAGGCCTGGAGACAGACTCCATCTGCTGGCAGTATCTTTATCAAGGTGCCTGTCTCACTGCCCTGCCCACCACCAAATGCCTACTCAGTCCTGCCATGGAGAGAAGCTGGACTGCTTAGCATGGCGTTCAAAGCCTTTCGGGGGCTGGCTCACGCCTGCCTCCCTAACCTCAATCATTCATTCATTCAAGAATATGTACAGGGGAACGGATGTAGCTCGAGCAGTTGAGCACCTGCCTCCCATGTACAAGGTCCCAGGTTTGATCCCGGGAACCTCCCAAAAAAAAAAAAAAGAATGTATACAAATATGTACAGAGGCCCTCCTGGGTGCTAAGCACCATGCTCATTCCCGGGTATTCAGCTGTGAAGAAAATAGACACAACTACTGTCCTTATGAGCTCCCCATACAGTGAGGGAAACAGAGAGGGACCTAATAACCCTGTAATCACAACTGTGTAAAGTTCTGGGGATGGGAATGAAAGGACCTCTGAGTTTCATTCTGACTAGTCTCTACTTTGAACTCAATGCGAGATTGGACCCCTTCAGCTCTCTCTCACCTCTGGACCTTTGCACATGCTGTTCACTCTGCCTGGAAGTCTCTCTCCCCTCCATTGCCCCCTCTCCTGCCTATAGGTGTCATAGATGTGTCTGCTGGGAGGTTGCTGCCTTCAGGCAGCCATGGTCAATGGCCCCAGTGTGGGTCAGGTGGCCCTCTTACACTCTCCTCTTACACCTTGAGCTTAACCCCCAACCAGAATTTATCACTCTGCATGATGACTGCCTTTTGCATTTCTGACCACTGCACTGGAACTTGAGGTCAGGCAGTGCCATATTGTGGCATCGGTAAGTTTTTAACTGATGAGATGGGTGCTGGTCTTATCCTTTGTTCAGCCCCATTCACTGCTTGACAGACCTGGGGTCCTGCAATTCCCCATAAAAGTAAATATTTCTCCACTCTCTCTTTATTGTGCTCCATTCCTCCTTGTTCCAGGCAGGGCACACTGAGGAACCTCAAACTGGCCTTTCGCTTATATCTGCAGAGCTCAAAGTTCCCCCAAAACCCAGCTCCCCAAGGAGCCTGGGAAGTAATGAGGTGACTTGATGAGAAAAACTGGGAAGGGATACAGAGTCCCAAGTTGCCCTTGCGTACTCTCACCTCCAATAAGAGGATGCCTTCTTGGGAGCACTCTGGCAGATTTTGCTGTGAGAGGCGCACAGTAGGTCGGGCTCTATTGTTAAAATGAGGTCTCTGTGATGTGGACCTTGTCAACCCCTTAAAATCATGCCCCCTCAAAGATGTTCACATCCTAATCCCCTAACCTTTAAATATGTCAATTTACCCGGAAAAAGGGACTTTGCAGGTGAGATTAAGTTAAGGGTCTTGAGATGGGAAGGTAACCCTGGATTATTTGGGTGAGCCCAATGTCATCAAAAGGGTTTATAAGAGGGAGGCAGGAGGGTCAGAGTCAGAGATATGAGGCTAGGAAAAAAGGTCAGAGAAAAGAGAGATTTGAATATGCTACGCTGCTGGCTTTGAGGATGGAAGGAAGGGGCCGTGAGCCAAAGAATGCAGGTGTCTTCTGGTATCTGGAGAATGCAAGGAAACAGATTCTCCCCTAGAGACTCCAGAAAGAACGTGGCTCCACGGACACATTGATTTCGGTCCCGAAAGAACCATTCTGGACCTCTGAACTCCAGAACTGTAAGGTCATAAATTCATATCGTTTTAAGCCACTAAGTTTGTGCTTGTTTTTTATAGCAGCTGTAGGAAACCAATACACCCCTCCACCATTCAACCTATGTCTCGCAAGTGGTGGGGTTCAGGTGGGGTAGATTTCGTGATGGATCTAGAACCTTCTAGGAGCAGTGACTGCTCACACATAAAACTGCTCTGGCAGCATCTTGAAGGATCTGACTAGTTCAAGTTCTCTCTGACTTGTAGTAGGCGCTTTATTAAGTCTCCCTCTTCTAGATAGTGTATCTCACAAAGAATAGGAAATGCATGGGACGGTGCCTTCTTTCTTCTCCCACTTCCATGCCCCAACTCCTGTCTTCTACTATCAGAGGAAAAGGAAAGAAACCTTGAGAATGCCAGTTATCACGAAGACCCTGACTTGTTGAATGACAGCATCCGTCGGCCGGTTGCTATGACAGCTCTCCCTCCTTTTTCACCAAGGCCCTCTCGACCCAGCCCTCAAATGATGTGAGGTTGGAGCACTCCAGGCTCATTGGACAAAGGGATGGATTTATGGAGAGGTCAGATTTGATCCTTTTCTACACCCATCTACGAGTCAGCTCGGACACTCCAGAACTCAACAATCCCAGCATCATGCCCCAGATCAAAAAGCAAACAAACAAACAAACAAAACCCTCCCAATCCCTGAGCCATCAGCCACTTTTCAAAGAAAGTCAAGACTGTCACATTTTTTTTCTTCCTTCCCAAAATTAAAATGTGCCTCCAGTATAACTTGTTATCAAAAATAGAAGCATTTTATCTATCTTTATTTCAGAACAGAGATTACATGGAGACATTCAATTTGGAGTCAATTTAAATTTCAATTGTCTGTGAAATCTAAATCAATAGGGGTATAGTTCAATGACGCTTTAATAAAACAGGACATAACAGAGAAATCATTAGGAATTACATATGATAAGAGATTGGAGCAGAGTCTCTGTAATGGTGGAAGGGACATTAGAAAATTACCCCCAAGCATTTGCAAGTAAACCAACTGCCTCCTTCCCCCACGAGACACTGGAGAAAACTTAATTGTGCTGTGGGGCCTGGGAATCCATCTCTGTCAGCCCAGTGATTGGGGGACAATTTACAGTGAGTGACAAAGGCAGGGGGTTTGTCTCGCCTGGAATACGCCGATAGTGCTTCTCTGCTCAGATGCCTTGAACGTTCATTATGCCCTCTCCAATTCCCAACCTTTCCATTCTCCCTCTCCACAACTGGCCTCCTCGAAGGAGCCCCTGGGAGACCCCACCCCAGCATAGGATGATCAGAGACTGGGAGAAAGGGCTACAGCTTGATGCACTGGATTACTGCCTTAGAGAAAAGACAAACTGGGAATAAATTCCATCCCTCTCCTGTGTGGGGGGGGCAACTTACTTCACCTCTCTGAGCCTCCATTTCCTCATCAGGAAAGCAGAGATACAAATATCCATCTCACAGGGTGTCTTTGATGATTTAATGAAATGTTTCATTCATTCACTCAATATTCATCGAGGGCCTACTGTGTGGGGAGCGGCAGGGCCAGGATTTGGGTGAGGCAAGTGAGGCACTCACCTGAGGTGCAAAATTTAAGAGGCACCAAAAAACTCATTCACAAGGGAAATGGATGTGGCTCAAGCCATTGAGCTCCCCTCTACCGTGTGGGAGGTCCAGGGTTCGAGAGCTGGCCTGAGCAGAGAACAGGCCAGCGCAGGAGAGCTGGCGCAGCAAGATGACGCAACAAAAAAGAGACACAGGGGAGAGACAATAAAAGGCGCAGAAGACCAGGGAGCTGAGATGGCAAAAGAGATTGAGCGCCTCTCTCCCACTTCCGGAAGGTGTCAGGATCGGTTCCCGGTGCTACCTAAGGAGAAGAGAAGCAGACACAGAAGAACACACAGAGAGCAGACAGCAAGGACAAAAACAACAGGGGGCAGGGATTTTTTAAAAAACTTCATACACACAAGATAAATGGCATTTTGATAGAATATTTTTGAAAATCTAAATTATTGCCAAAAATCCATAATGAAAAAATTATCAAAATTTTAAATAAAAACAAGAGGAGTAACAGTGCCAAGCCATGTTGGAAAAATCAGCAGTCAGGCTGATCCTGTCTTCATTTAGAATTTGGATATTCTGCTCATTGTTAATTTTTGCAATAATTTTGATTTTAAAATATTGCAATAACATTATTTATCTTGATTACTGTTTTGTTTTTCTCTCCCCACCCCCCTTAAATTTTGCACTCCATGAAAATGCCTCACTCACCTTACCCTAGTCCCAGACCTGCAGAGCTGAATTCTAAGTGGAGCAACGGTAGAAACTAAACAGACACATGCATTGCCCTCGAGGAGTCCTTGGTTTAGCCCATGAGACAGATGGACACAAGTGAGCAGGCAGGTAATTAGAATAATTATAAATTATGGTAAGTCTAAAGGCAGGAGTATGGTCCTGAGAGGGTGTGGGAGGTGTGGGCAGCGGGGCATATGGGAATCCATATATATATATATATATATATATTTTTTTTTTTTTACTTTATTTTATACATTTAATGATTGTAAATATAAACAATTAAAAACTAAAAAGTAAGCACAGATGAATAAATATATATATTTCTCAATTAAATGTACTGGATACATATAAAAAAATTTTTTAATCAAACAATATGTTACACAATATATTTGGTGCATAGTAACGCATGCATACAGTATTTGTCCTTTTGTGTCTGGCTTGCTTCACTCAACATAGTGTCCTCCAGGTTCATCCATGTTGCCATATGCTTTATGACTTCATTTCTTCTTACAGCTGCATAATATTCCATCGTGTGAATAGACCACAGTTTGTTTATCCATTCATCTGTTGATGGACACCTGAGTTGTTTCCAACTTTTGGCAATGGTGAATAATGTGGCTATGAACATCGGTGTGCAGATGCCTGTTCGTGTCACTGCTCTCAGTTCTTCTGGGTATATACCCAGTAGTGGTATTGCAGGGTCACATGGCAAGTCTATATTCAACTTCTTTAGGAACTGCCAAACAGTCCTCCACAGTGGTTGTACCATCCTGCATTCCCACCAACAGTGAAGAAGTGTTCCTATCTCTCCATATCCTCTCCAACACTTGGAGTTCTCGGTCTTTTTAATAGTGGCCATTCTGATAGGTGTGAAATGATATCTCATTGTACTTTTGATTTGCATTTCCCTAATCATGAGCGATATTGAGCATTTCTTCATGTGTTTTTTTGCCATTTGTATTTCTTCTTTGGAGAAATGTCTATTCAAGTCTTTGGCCCATTTTTTAATTGGGTCATTTGTCTTTTTATTGTTGAGTTGTAACATCTCTTTATATATCCTGGATATTAAAACCTTATCAGGGAAGCGGCTGTGGCTCAATCAGTAGGGCTCCCGTTTACCATATGGGAGGCCCCGGGTTCGGTTCCCGGGGCCTCCTGGTGAAGGCAAGCCTGCCCGCACAGCATGGTTAGCTGACCCAGCGAGCACAAGCAGCAAGGGGGGGATAAATGAATAAATAAATAAAATCTTTAAAAAAAAAAAAACCTTATCAGATATGTGATTTCCAAATATTTTGTCCCATTGAGTTGGCTGCCTTTTGACCCTTTTGACAAAGTCCTGAGAGGTGCAAAAGTGTTGAATTTTGAGGAGGTCCCATTTATCTACTTTTTCTTTTGTTGCATGTGCTTTGGGTATAAGGTCCAAGAAACCACCACCTGCTACAAGATCTTGAAGATGTTTCCCTATATTTTCTTCTAGTAGTTTTATGGTCCTGGCTTTTATATTTATATCTTTGATACATCTTGAGTTGATTCTTGCATAGGGGGTGAGATAGGGGTCCTCTTTCATTCTTTTGGTTATAGATATCCAGTTCTCCCAACACCATTTGTTGAAGAGACTGTTTTTTCCCATTAGTGTGGGCTTGGTAGGTTTGTCAAAAACCAGTTGACTGTATAGGTGAGGGTATATTTCTGGATTCTCAATTCTATTCTACTGACCGATATGTCTATCTTTATGCCAGTACCATGCTGTTTTGACCACTGTAGCTTTGTAATATGTTTCAAGACCAGGCAGTGAAATTCCTCCCACATCGCTCTTCTTTTTTAGAATGCTTTTGGCTATTCAGGTGCACTTACCCTTCCAGATGAATTTGGTAATTGCCTTCTCTAATTCTGTAAAGTAAGATGTTGGGATTTTGATTGGTATTGCATTGAATCTATAAATCAGTTTGGGTAATATTGACATCTTCACAATATTTTTCCTTCCAATCCATGAACATGGAATGTCTTTCCATTTGCTTAGGTCTTTTTAAATTTCTTTTAGCATTGTTTTGTAGTTTTCTGCATATAGGTCCTGTACTTCTTTGGCTAAATTAACTCCTAGGTATTTGAGTCTTTTTGTTGCCATTGAAAATGGAATTTTCCCCCTGATTTCCGCCTCAGGTTGTTCAGTACTAGTGTACAAAAACATTACTGATTTTTGCGTGTTGATCTTGTATCCTGTCACTTTGCTGAGCTCATTTATTAGCTCAAGTAGCTTTGTCGTGGATACTTTAGGATTTTCTAAGTACAGGTTCATGTCATCCGCAAACAGTGAGAGTTTTACTTTCTCTTTTCCTATTTGGATGCCTTTAATTTTTTTTTCTTGACTAATTGCCCTAGCTAGAACTTCTAGTACAATATTGAATAACAGTGGTGACAGTGGGCATCCTTGTCTTGTTTCCGATCTTAGAGGGAAAGCTTTCAACCTTTCCCCATTGAGTATGATGTTGGCTGTGGGTTTTTCATATATGCCTTTTATCATATTGAGGAATTTTCCTTCTATTCTAATCTTTTGAAGTGTTTTTATCAAAAAAGGATGTTGGATTTTGTCAAATGCCTTTTCTGCATCTATTGAGATGATCATGTGGTTTTTTCCCTTCAATTTGTTAATGTGGTGTATTACATTGATTGATTTTCTTATGTTGAACCAGCCGTGCATACCAGGAATAAATCCCACTTGGTCATGATGTATAAGTCTTTTGATATGCTGTTGGGAATCCAAATATTTTTTGTGTAACATTTGTATAATCTAAGTTTCTTTTAAAAAATAAAAAAATATATTTAAAAAATAAACCTGCTCAGATGAAATGGTCAGCCACACAATCTGCAAATCCCCAAGCTTGGGAGACCTGTTATCCTCACCTAATAACCGGTTCTGTAAAGAGTTGACTCAGCACATGCAGAGTGGTCAAACCCTGCTCTTTTCAAAAACAGGACTCGATTGGCTCCTGGGAGATCATCTCTGAGCCCTTGGGATGTCCTGATGAATATGTCTTTGTATACCTGGAGTCTTGGGCCTCGCCAGGTAGTAACAATGTGATGGCCCTGAGCCATGAAGTACCAGTTTTCTTTTTTTAGGAGGTACCGGGGATTGAACCCAGGATCTCATACATGCAAAGCAGGCACTCAACCACTGAGCTACATCCACTCCCCAATCATGAAGTACCACTTTGACCCCTGGATGAGCTGGAGACTGAATAACTAAGGCCACCCATGCAATCGTCCATGCCTATGTGATTGTCCCTCAATAAAAACCCTGGACGCCAAGGCTCAGGTGAGCTTCCCTGGTTGGCAGGACTCTGTACATGTTTTTACACACCGGTGCTGGGAGAAGTAAGAGCTGTGTGACTCCACTGGGAGACAGCAGCTGGAAGCTTGCACCTGGTTTCTCCTGGACTCTGTCTATGCACCTTTTTCCTTTGCTGATTTTGATCTGTATCTTTTTGCTGTAACTGTGAGTATAACAGCTTTTTTGAATTCTGTGAGCCCTTCTAGTGAATCATCGAAACTGAGAGTGGTCTTGGGGGAACTCTGACACACATGTACTGATTTCTCACTGCACCCATCACGGTTTAAGATTCTGTATTTGTGTGTGGTCACGTGACCATAGACTAGCCTGAGCTCTCCAACATACCAGCCACTGACCACATATGGACACTTAAATTTAAATTAATTTAGGGAAGTGGATATGGCTCAACTGATTGAGCTCCTGCCTACTACATGGGAGGTCCTGGGTTCCATTCCTGGTGCCTCCTAAAGAAGATGAGCAAGACAGCGAGCTGATGCGACGAGCTGGCACAGCGAGCTGACACAACAAGATGATGCAACAAAGAGACACAAGGAGGAAAACACAGTGAGAGACACAACAAAGCAGGGAGCAGAGGTGGCTCAAGCAATTAGGTGCCTCCCTCCCACATGGGAGGTCCCAGGTTCGGTTCTGGTGCTTCCAAAAAGAAGATGCACACAACAAACAGACACAGCAAGTGCAAACAATGCTAGGGGGTGGGGGGGAGAATAAATAAATAATAAATCTTTTTTAAAAATAAAAAGTTAATTGATTAATTTAAATGAAATAAAATTAAAACTTCAGTTCCTCACTTGTACTAGCCACACTCAGGTTGCTCAGGAGCCACATGTGGCATGCAGCTGCCATATCGAACATTTCTGCACCATTGCAGAAAGTGCTGTTGGATAGCACTGATGAGGCAGTAAGCCTTCAAAGGGGCAGGGACTCCAGCCAACTCGGATGTGCCTGTGTCTCCAGGGCTGGTTATTTAACTAATAATAATAATAACCCATGATCATTTAACATATAATTATTTTTAACATAATTATTAAGCATATAAAAAATGAAAATATATATACATATATTTTTAAAACTTTTAGTACAAAGTACTCTGGTCCCCACTGTGTGCCCTTAAGCAAGCCACTTGACTTCTCTGGGCTTTGGTTTTCCCAGCTGAAAAGACACGTGTGCACTCTAGGAGCTTTATGTTCCCTTCAGGTGCTGATATCCAAGGCTAAGAACGACAGTGGGAGATGAGGTGGCCCGGGTACCCTTCTCCTTTCACACAGTGCTGGCTGTAGCCCAGGACAATATGATTCAGTGGTCAGAGGTGCAAATCAGGTACAGTCAGGAATTTAAAATAATCATTAAGTTTGTCTCAGCCAAGGAGCCCTGTCCCATGACGGCAGAAACTTTGTCCATTGCTATGTCCCTACCACCTAGCACCATGCCTGGCACATAGTAGGTGCCTGACAAATATTTGTTGGATGAATGCTTGACCCAAGAACTGAACTTCCAGAGACCAGGACTCAGCCCCAAATACATGTCCTTTACCACACAGGAAGTTCTGGGCACCTTCCCAGGCAGGTTGAGAATCCTTCAGTAATAAGCCAGTGGAATCGGCTTGGCTCCCAGCTAGTGACTTTCTGCTGCTGCTTTCTGTCTCACCAGTCCCCAGGGTGACCTTCAAAGCCCATCTTTGCCCATGTCCCTCTTCCACTTAAAACCTTCAGTGGCACTTTCACTCCCCAAAATAAAGCCCCATTTTTTTGCTTGCAGTGAAGCAGGAGCTGTGTCCACTTCCTCTCCATCTGAGAGCCCATGCGTCTCGGCAGCCAAGGGCTCACCAAGACCCCCCGATGCAGTGAGGTCCCACGCTGTCTCCCAGGTCCTCCCTTCAGCTTTCCACTGTCTGGCTCTGAACCCCCCATTCCATGCTACCCAAATCCCAGGCACCCACTTTCCCGCCTTGGGAGTTGCCCCTCCGTGGTATGCATCGTGTAACATCGTTGATAGATTCTCAGAAGAGCTTTCTCTCCTAAGAGATGGGGGTAGAGTCTGCACACTCAGCTCTCCCTTTGAGATCTTTGACTGGTTGGAGCCTCTACTTCCTCATGTGTAAAACAGAGCTGAGCTTAGTTTCTGGGTATCCCTCTGCCCTCTACAACGCCCTTCAAAACCGATGACTCTTTACCCACCTCTGCACCTCACCCTTATCCCTGGCAATTCCTCTCCGATCTTATTGAATTGTGCATAACTCACTAAGCTCACCATCACCTGCCAACCTTCTCCCTAATTTCAGCATCCCACTCAAATGTCAGCTCCTCTAGGAAAACTTCCCTGCTGGCCACCCCCTCCACCAGCAGGTAGAGCTGACCCTTCCTCCCCCTCGTCTCCATCCCATGCACCACCTTAGTACCAGGTAGCACTTTTTGCATGGGCTTGTTCATGTCTGAGTCTCTCCCTTCTGCACCATGAGCACCTTGAGAGCAGAGACTTGGGTGTTCTGTCTTTGAGAGGTGGGAGATAAAACCAGAAAAGCTGAGGAATTGGGATCCAACAGTCCTAGGTTAAATTCCAGCCTTACCACTTGCAAATTTTGATCTTAGGAGAATCATTGAATTTACTATCTCTGTGTTAAGTCACTGCAGCAGATTGAATCATGTATCCCAATTTAGACATGTTCTTAATCTTAGTCCACATCCCTGTGGGTATGAACTCCCTGTAAATAGGATCTTTTGAAGATGTTAAGTTTAGTTAAGATGTGGCCAGAATGAAGCAGGATGGATCTTAGTCTAGATCACTTGGGAGCCTTATAATGAAAAAGCCACAGGGAAGAGCTGGAAGCCAGAAGTCAACAGAACCCAGAAGAGAAAAGAAGAGAGGGGGGCGGATGTGGCTCAATTGGTTGGGCATCTGTCTCCCATATGGAGGGACCTGGGTTCAATCCCCGGGACCTCCCGGTAAAATAAAAAAAATAATAAAAAAAATGGGGGCGGATGTGGCTCAGATGGTTGGGCGTCCGTCTGCCATATGGAGGGACCTGGGTTCGATCCCTGGGACCTCCTGGTAAAAAAAAAATATATATATATATAGAAGGCACATGGGCTGCCAGGCTCTGTATGCCTGTGAGCCGCCAGGCCCCAGATGATTACATAGCAGGGGAGAGTAAAGACAAGATGTTTGGAAAGCTCCGAAAACCAGGAACCGAGGTGGCGCAGGTGGCAGAACACCTATCTCCTACATCGGAGGTCTCCAGGATCAAATCCTGGTGAAGACTGGAAGAGAAGGATAAGAAGAGATGGCAGGAAACAGACACAGAGAATTGTGCAGCGAATGGACACAAAGCAGCAAATGGGGAAGGGGGGGTTTAAAATGGATAAAGTAAATAAATAAATCTTTTTAAAAAAAATTTTTTTTAAAAAAAAAGAAGAGACATTGCCATGTGTCACAGGGCAGGGATACAAGCCAAGGAGCTCTAAGGACCGCTGGCAGCCAGCACCAGAATGTTACAGACTGTGGAGAGAAAGCATCGCCTTGCCGATGCCTCGATTTTGGGCTTCTCCTAGCCTTAAAACCATGAGCCAGTCAATCCCCACTGTTTAAGCCAGCCCACGGTGCATTATGTGTCTTAGCAGCCTGGCAAACTAAGACAGTCACAAAATTGGCCTTTATTTTTCACTCTTCCCTCTATCCAGGCCCTTTGCCATGTGGCTGCAATTCATCCCACTAAAGGGGCCAAATATATTTCCCTGCCCTTGACTTTGGCTACGTGATTTGCTTTGGCCAGTAGAAAGAGGAGGAAGTGGCAGTATGCTTGCTTCAAAGAGGCCAGTGTGTTTCAGCCCATTCTCTTGCACTCCTGCCTCGAGAAGAACATCCCTGGGCTGACCCTGTGGCCCCAGGAGGAGGTTGAAAAGCACATGGAGCTGAACCACCCCAGCCGAGCTGCCCTAGCCCAGAACTGCCCCTGGCTAACTTGCAGGCATGTGAGCAATAATAAATAATGGTTGCTCTGAGGCACTAATTGAATTTTGGGGGTAGTTTGTTACTCAGCTATAGTTAACTGATATACTCTTAGACCAGTTCTATCTGAGGGATGATAATAACTTTCTTATGGGATTATTATAAGGGATCCCACAACATGAATAAACTACAAACCTCAGTGCCTGTCTCATGATAATTGCTCCAAAATGGTAGCTATTGTCTTTGCAGTCCCAGCAACTAAACATAGTAAGTGCTGAGTAAAAGTCCGTTGAATATTGCTAGAATGAATGGATGGTTCACTGGACGGACAAAACACACAAGTAACCAAAGGAATGAAAGAATCCATCAGGCAATGGTGGATGCATGATGAGAACATATGAGCCCTGTACCATGGCCATGTGGAACATCAGGGACCTGGGCCACTGGGCTCTCCCAGAACTGATAGTTTGGGGAGCAATACATGGAAAAACCACCCAAACTGGGGGAGGCAGCCTAGATGACCCACCCAGGCCTGCAGTCCCAGGATGGCACAAAGCAAGGCCATGGTGATTGGGGCACAAGGGCAGTGGCCCAGCAGGGGGCACCAGGAGGCTCCAGCAATGGAAAGAGATACATGGAAGCTCTGATGAGCCCAGGCTGGTGGAATTCAAAACAGGCTGCTGAGATAGTACTGTTACCTGCAAGGCTACTGCCAGGGTCTCTGAAGAGCTTGTAGCTGGGGGGTGGGGATTATCAGTGAAAACCCAGTTTCTACAACCAGAGATGGTGATTATAAATAGAATCTCTTGCACAAGCATAACGCTTTACAATTTAAAAAACACTTTCCCTTGGATTAGCTCACTTGATCTTCGCATGTACCCTGTGAAGCTCTATATTGCTACTATTTCTCCTAGAAAGGCTCAGAGAGGTGATTTAACAGACCCAAGGCCACACAGCATTCCAGAGGCAGGGCTGGGACTTGAACCCAGCTCACTCTCAAGCACACCATAGGAGAAAACCTTTCCAATGGAAAATGCAGAATTCCTCTCTCCTCGTGGGTGTCAATCTTGGGTTTGAATCTCGGTTTTGGCTAATGGCTGATTCTTGAGTTTTGGGGAAACTCATTTGAATCTGAGCCTCAGTTCCCCAACCTGTAGAGTGGGAATAAATGACACCTTCTTTATAATACTGTCCTGAGTATTAGAATCATGCCCGTGAAAGTGGTTAGCAGAGCATCTGTGACATAACAGGATCTCCATGAAGGGCCACCCTGACTGTTGGATCTACTACCCCTCTCTTCTCTCTGTTCCTTTCTCTCCTCTTTCTCCCATCTCCTTCCCGCTTCTCACTCATCTCATTTTTCTCTTCTCTCCTCTCGACAGCACACTGTCCCTATCAACCCATCCTTCCCAATTAGCACATTCTCCCGCTTCCTTATCTTGTCCCAGCTGGCCTGTGTTCTGGGGAACAGTGGGTGGGCGGGCAGGGTTAAGTGTCTGCTTTTCACTGGTCGGGCCCCCTGGCCCACACACCCCTGCTGTATCCCTCAGGCTTCCTCACCCCAGTTCCCCTGCCCTCTACACTACATCACTTACTTTATATTTCCCTTGAATTATAATGCACCCCACCTTGGCAAGTTCACAAATTATCACTATCAGACTCCAGGTGAGATTAAATGTCTCAACAGTTGGTTTCTCGCATAGATTAGAGAATCCTGAGCCAGGGGAGATGGATGGAGGTGGCCAGGGCTCATGCAAATAACAGATCCACAGCACAGGCCCTGGTGGGGGCAGGCGGGGGCAGGCAGGGGCAGCAGATGAGGTTCTGCTGGGCCCCTTTGGGTGGGTTATGGTGGCCCCTCCTGGCAGAGTTGACCCTCAGTAACATGCAATGAATGGTGGACTTCAGTGCCTGCGGATTCCCAACCTAACCGCCCGCTTCCTATTAAGACCCTCAGTAAGATGCAATGAATGGTGGACTTCAGTGCCTGCGGATTCCCAACCTAACCGCCCGCTTCCTATTAAGAATCCCATTCTCTTGCAATTGCTCATAAAACCAGCACTCTGAGGTCGCCTCCCAAGGCTTTCAGAGACCACCTCCCCCAAAATGTTCAGGAGCAAACATTAGAGTGAAGCATCCCCAAAGGAAAGTTCCCCCAAAGGCCTACATTTTCTTTCTTCACTCAGTGCCCAACTTGTCTGGATTTCTGGAATTCTCTACATGGAAGAGACCCTGCGGTTCATCTGCTCCCAGTACAGGTACAGGAGCCAGGGTGGGCAGGGCAGTCACAGCAGGGAACGTTCACTGAACATTCACTGTGCCAAGCGCCAAGCATCATCTCCTTCAGTCCTTATGCTAATTGTGAAGTGGGGCTGTTGCCCAAGGAAACTGAGGCCTAGGGTGGTGGAACTGCTCCCATCTGTGGGAAAGTCCAGAATCCCACAACTAAAAGTAGAAGAGCCAGAATCAAGCCCAGGTCTGCCAGGCTTCAGAGCAGGTAATGAGCTCCCCATTGCTGGAGGCATCCAAGAGTCTGGGTTATCACACAGCGAGAAGGTAATAGAGACTATTCGAGTATTCAGTGGCCCAAAGCCCCCATTGATTAGGCTTCCTCTACAATAGGGTTCATCTCAAAATATTGAGAAATATTTTGGAGCAGATATTTCTTTGTTGTGGAGACTGTCCAGTGCATTGGTGTTGAGCAGCGCACCTGGCCTCTACTCACTAGAGCTGGTAGCATCCTCCCTAATCGTGACAAACTATGGGTCATGGGCGGCGGAACTGCTGCTTTACAAAGATTTTTTTTTTTTTTAATTTACTTTTATTGTGGGTAAAAATCAAAATTCTCACAATACATACGAACATTTGCAAAACCATCCGCAGACATCCATGAGAACCAGTGCTGACAATAAAGAGAGAAGTTTTACACCCTCGCGGCGCCTTCCTGGGAGACAGCAGTGCACCGCGGCAGCCCTTATATCATGACAGAAATGCTGTACATCTGTTCCATAGGAACAGGAGGTCTATTTCTGCACGTTGAAAAATTACAGAGAGAGAAAGAGAAAAAAAGCAAAAGCCCACTATCCAAAAACAGAGCATCTGAATCTAAGCATGATTTGACATGCAACAGTAAAGTGCCGTTCATGCCAGACCAGTCCCTCCCAACTCACAGATAACTCTGAGCTGCTGCAACAGAAACTTGGTGAGGTCTGGTGTACCTTAGCCTTGGTTTGAAATTGAAGAATCTTTGCACGCCGAAGCTGGAAGGAAGCTGGAAGGAAGCTTGGAAAGTGGCGATCGCATATCTAATCCTGTGATGTGTGTGTGTTGCGGGGCAGGGGGCTGCTGGCCACGCGTGTCCAGCATCTGCCAATCCCCCACACCCTTCACCACCTGCTCTCGGACCCATGTGGACATCAGTGGACTCTCCTGCCCTCTGCCTTCTGGTTGGGTTCTGCCAACAGGAGCCCCAGAAGGGAAATCAGAGGGAGGAGGAGATGAAGGTCAAGGCATCTATGTCCCTGCTCCCGTCTTCCAGAGTCTCTGACGGCCTGTCCACCCGTCTCTCAGCTCCCTTAACTTTCCCTCCCACAACCCTTCTGGCTGAGAAGTGAGCATGGCACCCCACTGCTGCTAAACCCCAGGGCCTGTTCTATCCCGCGCGGTTTCCCTACCCCTTACCCACACCTTTCTAAACAATTCCTTTATTGAACTCTCCTCAAATTATCCCAATTTGTGTGCCCTATGTTTCCTGCTGGGACCCTGACTGATAAAACATGCGATTCTTTGTTCAAACAAAATCTTCTGCAAAAACCCAATAGAGAAAACAGAATCAAGCAGAGCTCCTCTATCCATCCAACATATATTTTATCCAGTGTCCCTCCCATCCCGGAAGCTGCAGCTATGCCAGTGAGTGAGAAACGGGGTCCTTGCTTGCTGGAGGCTACAGGTGGCCGAAGGGGAGCCAGTGGCCTGAGCTCTTGGCCCCAAAAATGCCTCTGTGCCTTGGAACTCTGCCTACAATGGGATGCAATTTGAGCACCTGCAAGCTAGTCCCATCTGTCCCACTCCCATTTGTCAGATGGGGAAGCTGAGGCCCAAAGAGGGAAAGGGGCTAGTGCAATATTTAATACAGTCCAACCTTCTGGAAGTTGATTCTGCAATTGGAATCCTGCCTTCTTCATTTAGAGCAATGGCTAATATTTCATGAGCAGCTGTTACGTACCAGACCCCAGGCTATGGACATCTCTTCATTTAATTCCCCCAATGATCCTCTGAAGCTGGTACAACTACTATCCCTATTTTATAGAAAAGGCTCTGAGAGATTAAGCAACTTGCCAAATGTCACACAGCAAGCGAGCAAGAGGCAAAGCTGATACTGGAAGCTTCTAGCAAGTGAAGCTATGCATCCCCAGCATCTTTCCTAGTCTCGCCCTGCTTCTGGAAAGGGGAGGCCACGAAAAATGTCGCCCTTCAGAGAAGTGTCTAAGTGCATGGTTTCTATCACCTTGTGACGATAAGAAAAATTCTTTGTGGCCAAACCATCCCTCTGCGATAGAACAGGGGAAGTGGTGGGAGAGAGGCATTGCCTCCCGGATCCTCCCAGGTACTGGATCCATTGCAGAACATCCTTGGCTGGAATGAGAACCGAGGAAACAAAGCAGAAGCCAGGGTCGCGCGGGGGGCCCGGGATTGACACGAGAGTCTCTGAAAGTCCTCTTCGACTCCTGCTTAAAACATTTCCTTCAACAGCTCAATATCCTTTCGTGATGCCTGAAATCCCACCATTTTTTTGGAGTCACTTTTGTACAAAGCATGACACACACCCCTCAAAGAAACACAGGACACAGGCATAAATTACCTGGAAGCAAGACACATTAGGGAAAGGAAGAGAAGACTAACATTTTTGAGCACCTACTGTGTGTTGCACGCTTTCATTAGGTAGAGTCCTTAATGATTCATTAGATTAGAGTCCTAATGGTTTACTATTAGAGAGACCACATCATTTGTTCCTCACAACAGGGCTATCAGGTGGACAGAACAAGCTTCTATATTTACAATTGGTGGAACAGATGTTCAGAGAGGTTAAGTGACTTGCTAAAGGTCACACAGCTGATATGTCACAGAACCAAGCTGGATCCCTGTCCTAATTTCAAACCTGTGTATTTTCCATCACACCCACAAATACCTAAGCTTGGAAACCCCACTTTAAGGCTGGGAGAAAAGCCCAAAGGGGTATTTGAAAATGGGGCATCTGAGACCAGGGTGTCCCTGGTCTGAGTTGCTTCATGATATGAATTAGCTATGTGACCTTCCCCAGGCTAGACCTCAGCTTCTTCCCATATACAAAAAGAAGGATGTGGACTTGACACCACCTTAGGCTCCTTCTGGTTCTGAAATTCTTCATGCTGCCAACTTGCTGGAGGAATTCAAGCTTATCCTCCCTGGTCCATCAGCACGTTTCAACCTAATTGAATACGGTGAGCCAATGCCTTCAAAAGGGAAATAAGGCACATGTCATGGGAACAGAAGGAAGTGGCTCCCACTGCCCACCCCAGCTGTCCCCCTCCCCATGCCCTAGAAGAGAGCACTCACTTTGTGGGACTTTTCCCTGAGGATGAAGGGATGGGAAAACGGGCAAGATATGAGTGGCTGCTCTCGGATGTGAACCAGTTGCTGCTGGTTTTCAGTACTTGTTTCAGGGAGGGTCGAGCTGGGTCCCTGCCTTCCCAGCCCCTGACCCCCAGCCCCCACTCCTGACCCTGTGTCCAGAGCCAGCTCACCCCAAGGCTTAGAAGCAACAGCATATCTCTCAACAGATCAGTTCCTGCTAAGACCCCCGTGATAGTCTAATTAATCTTGGTTCACTGGTCTACGTTAGCTTAAGGAGACAGGTTGGTATTTCTGAGAAATTAAATCCTCCCTCCAACCAGGTGTCACTTAAGAAGACTTCTCTGTATCATTACACCCTGAATACTCAAGTCCAAACCTGGCCAGTGTAACTTGGATGCCTCCTGTTCTGAGAGACTGTCATCAAACAGTAATGTGTAGAAAATGCCCCATGTGCAGGCTATTTGTGAATCACAAGAAGACATTAAAAAATCATAATAATGGCCTCTACTAAGGTATGAGTCTGTGACATCCAACAAGGGGTAAATCAGTTGGACAAAGCTGCACAAAGAAAAAGGAATTTGATCTGAACTTTCAGTGATAGATAGGATTTGGTACATAGGTGAAGGAAGGGGCATGAGCATGCCTGGAGAAGAAACAGCCTGGGCAAAAGTGGGGAGATGGCCCAAATTGGGCATGTGAAGGGGAGAAGGAGGAGCCGGGCCCATAGAGAAAGCAAACAACCTGGTCAGGAGTAAAGGGAGATGGGTTTTAATAGAGTGGGGCCAGATTGTTAAACGCTTTGAAAGGCAGGCAGAGGGGAGTTTGTATTTGATATAGGAGGTAGTAGGGAGCCTTAGAAGGTGTTTGAGCAGGGGAATAATACAGGATATCAGCATTTCAGAACTGTGAGGTGGATACAAGGCAATCAAGAGAAAACATCTCATTTCACAGATGAGGAAACTGAGTCGGCACAGGTGCTACTTGCCCACATCCACACCTGTTGCTGGCAGAGTTGAACTGTAACCCAGACTCTTCCAGAAACTGCACAGGGAGGAGGCTGGCACCTGGGAAACCAGCTAGGAGCCTTTTGCAAAGACTCAGATGCAAGGACACGCCAGGTGAGCAAACCCGTGGGGCTGAGCAAAGGCATGAAGTGAGCAAAGGACCCGCGAGGATTCACCTGTGGGAACCAAGTCCCCCCCCCCATCCCTCCACCCACAAGACCCCAACGTGCGGCTTCAAATAGCAGCCAGATGGATTCCAAGTGCTCTAAAGACGGCCCTCTCCACCCCGCCATTTAAGAATTACTAGGGGTCTCCAGGCTGGGCGACCGAGGAGCAAGAAATACTGCCGGGCCCGAGCAGAAACCTAATGAGAAACCGAACATGGCAAGACAGAAGCTTAACAAGAAATACTGGCCCAGGCTCCCGAGAAGCCGAGCGAGCACAGAGGCCGAGCCGGCGGCGGCTGCCATCTCCCCCCGGTATCGATCGCAGGGAAGCTGGGGACCGCGGGGAAGTTCATAAATGGGAAGATGCATGACGAGAGGGGCCAGAGCTGATGAAAGAGGAAGGACAGCAGCTTAAATCAAGGGGCAAGTGCTGCCAGCGAGGGGAGATAACAGGATTTGTGTTTATGGTGGACAAGGAACATCGGCTGAGGTGCTGGAGGTGGGGAGCTAGGGGAGTGGGGTGGGTAGGGACACCCCGAATGGATCATGCACACTTTGAGGGGGACGGAGGTGAACTTGATCCAGGGGCAAGTGCATGACATGGCAAACTCCCTCTGGGTACGTTTTGATGTAGCCCCAACTGCTTTTCATCACCTGTACCCCACTGCCTGCCCCACCCTGCTCCCCCATTCTGCCTTCACACCCCTCCCCCCAGGAAAGCGACCTCAGTCTGCATTTGGAGGCGGTGGTGGCTGCACCAAAGGCAGGAGTGGCTGGGGCAGGGGAGTACCTCGAGGTCCTCCAGGGAAAGTTACAGATTCCCCTCTACCTGGCAACCACTCTGAGCACAGCTGCAGGTCCCCTGGATCCTGGGGTCTCCAACCAATTGGATATTTTTTTTAGGAGGTACCAGGGATCGAACCCAGGACCTCGTCCACAGAAGCAGGTGCTCAACCACTTCAGCTACATCCGCTCCCGCAACCAATTTATTAAAGGCTTCAGTTCGTTTTCTCCAGAGAGCCCCCTGAGCAAAGCCCCACGTGCAGAAACGTCGAAGTCAGGTTGTTATTGCCCTGAAATGGTGCGGGCCGAGGTGATAAAGGCAGGCTCCGTTTTGTTTGCTCCGGCAGCTGCCTGTGAACGCGTTTAGCTCCTAGCAGCAGGATGAGTGGTTAGAAGTGCAGGTTCTGGAATGAGGCAGGCTTGGGCTCCAACCCCAGCTCTCTCACTTACCAAAGGACACCTTGGGGCTGCGGGACGGCGGGCGGAGAGGAAGATGGTGGCCGCGCCATTCGTGGTGCTGGCCGCCGCGCTGCTGGCCGTCCAGGGCGCCTCCGATGCCTGCAGGGAGCGGAATCGCCACGTCCACAGACGACGTGGGCCCCAAGACCCACCTCAGCTGTGCCCTAAACCACAGCACCAGCGAGGTCAAGGGCCACCGCTGGCTGCGCGGGGACAAGGTTGTCAAGGAGGACACGCTGTCCGACCTGCGGACCGAGTACGACTTGGGCCTGGACGACGGCTCCGGGGAGTACACCTGCGTCTTCCTACTGGAGCCCGTGGGCAGGACCGAGATCCAGGTCAAGGGTCCCCCCAAGGTGACAACTGTGGAGAAGTCGGAGCACGCCACCGAGGGGGAGACGGTCGTGCCTCAAGTGCCGGTCGGACTCCTTCCCGTCCCCCGTCACCGACTGGGTCTGGCACAAGCTGAGCGACTCCAAGGAGCAGGTCATCAGGAACAGCTCTGAGAGCAGGTTCCTCCTGGCGGCCTCGGGGAAGCGCTGGGAGCTGCACGTACGCAGGCTGGACCTGAGCGACGACCCCGGCAAGTACGTGTGCAACGGCACAAGCACCGAGGGCACTGGCGCCGCCACCAGCCACCTGGCTGCCCTCGGGCCCTTCCTGGGCATCGTGGCCGGGGTGCTCGTGCCGTTCACCGTCATCTTCATCTACGAGAAGCGCCGGAAGCCCGACGAGGTCCTGGACGACGATGGCCCTGGCTCTGCCCCGCTCAAGAACAGCGGCCCCCACGTGGATGACCAGGGCGGCATCCGCCAGAGGAGCTCCAGCTGAGGCGGTGGCCCCGAGCACCGGGCTCCGGGGTGTCTCCAGCACGAGCCCACCCCTGCCGCGGGACCCCTCGTCCACTCGCCTCTGGTGGTTCTCTGTAAAATGGGGTTCATGCATTGTCGGGAAGGTTCAATGAGGTGACCCCTGTTCAGTGCTTAGCAGAGTGCCTGGCACGTAAAAGGAGCCCCAGTAAATATCGACGGGGACAGCTGTTACCGTAAGGGCCACGTTTGCTCTATTTGCCGAAAAACAAAGTCAAGTCTGAAACGTTTCCGTTAAGATTTTGCTCCCTTGAATTATGTTTTTAATTTAATTAATGAAAAGATAACACTTTTACATAGTTTGAAATCTGGAAGGTATGAAAGGATAAACTGTGAAAAGCTTCCTTCCTTTTATCCCAGATCCCAGGTACCCTCCTCTCAAATAACCAAGGGTTTTTGGTATCTCTGTATATTTTACCAGGTCTATTTTCAGACAATATCCTAAAATATGTGGGGCCTGCTTTTGTTTGTCTTTGGCTGAATCCGGTACGTGAGGCTGTTTGATTTTGCATAAATCATACACGCAATAAATTTTTTTTAACTACTTTGGAATAATGTTAGATTTAACAAAAACTTGCAAAGATAGTTCCCGTGTACCCTTCACCCAACCTTCCCCAATGTATATTGATCCAAACTGAGAAGCAGACGTTGTTGCCATACTATGAACAGATGTTGCAAGTTGAAAGCACACAATATCTCTCTGGAAGAACCCAGAAGAAAGTGCTGATAGTGGCTGCCCCCGTTTGAGGTAGACCCGGAGACACACAGTCAGGGATCATCCACCCTTGAAAAGTATTTGACTATTTGCCATGTGCATAAAACATTTTTTAAATGTTCTAAAGGCATCTGTGAAAGGGAGGTCCTTGTAGCAAAGGTTTGCAAGGAAATTATTTAGACATAATTTAAGTGCTTCCCCCTTGGTTTATATAAATTTCAGCCCATCCATATTCTGGAATACTTGTCAGATGTCAAAATACTTGAAAAAGTTGATGTGAATTTATATACACTCACCTAAAGAGGTGCCCGCAATGTATTACCAAACAAAGAAAAGTTTCAGAACCAAAATTACAGTGTCATCCAATTTCTGT
Organism: Tolypeutes matacus; assembly: GCA_026826555.1. Lineage (NCBI taxonomy): Eukaryota > Metazoa > Chordata > Mammalia > Cingulata > Chlamyphoridae > Tolypeutes > Tolypeutes matacus. Next base: position 3,871,877 of record JAKSZT010053817.1, on the reverse strand, counting down.
TGGGGGAAAAAAATCCGTGTGCCTGCATGGACACATCCATTTTTTAAAAAAGTTTTAAAGTATATTTAAAGTAATGAAGTATATCATTCATACATGAATATACATAAACAATAAGCGTATAGTAAAGTAAAAGAACTTACAAAAGGGGACGGATGTGGCTCGAATGGTTGGGCATCCGTCTCCCATATGGAGGGACCCAGGTTCAATCCCCGGGACCTCCTGGTAAAAAAAAAAAAAAAAAAAAAGAACTTAGAAAACAAACATATGTCAACATCATATGGGGCTCCCATACATCACCCCACCACCAACACCTTGCATTGTTGTGAGGCATCTGTTACAAATTACCAAAGAATATCATCAAAATCTTACTACTAACTATAGTACATATTTCACATTTGGCGTATTTTTCCCCAACCCACCCTATTATTATTTTAAATATATTTTTATTACAGAAGTTGTGAACTTACAAAAACAGTCCTGCACATGTGTAGAATTCCTATACAACACCCCTTCACTCACACACCACCCTGTGGTGGAACATTTGTTACAGATTATGAGATAATATCATCAGACTATCACTACTAACCATGGTCCACAGGGTACATTTGGCACGCTTTCCCCATACTCCCCCATTATCAACACAGTACAATTTTGGCACAGATGCATGAATAGAAAAATACGGAAGGGTTCGCGAATTTGCGTGTCATCCTTGTGCAGGGACCATGCTAATCTTCTCTGCATCATTCCAATTTCAATATGCAAAGCGAGCACAACATATGCATTTTTGTGGGCACTGAAATCCTGATTTTCTCACTTATTAGCTGTATGACCTTGGACAAGTTACTTAAAATCTTTGGGCCTCAGTTTCCTCATTTGCAAAATGAGTGCAACTTTTTCCCCAGCCTCGAATTAACTCAATAAATTCTTCTCACAGCTTGGAGCACGGTGCCTGTCTGTAGAAAATATTCTGTTAATGGTTATTGCCGTCACATCATGTTTTACGTGCATCAAAGAGCCAGGGACTGGCAACGTGCACCTCAAACCCTAGAACAGGGGATTTGAATGGGGCAAAAGGAACCATTGCTTTTTTATTTTATACCTTTCTACATTGCATGAAACTTTTTTTTAAACAAGTATGTGTTGTTTTATAATTGAGAGAAGAAGCAATAAGAAAAAATAAATTGGGGGGGGGGATGGCAAACTCCATATGAGCCCCAATGAGGGGAGAGGGGCAGGGGGCTGCATGCAGTGTGAATGTGTCACCTGCCTCGCTCTCATAAATCAGAAGACAGTGCATCCTACAGTTAAATCTGTCCACTTTCCTCCCACCTGGAGCCCAGACTCAGAAATTATATCCGGGCTGTTCAACTTTGTGGCCACCCTCCCCAGTCACTCGGAGCCCCGGGAAATCCAGACCAGAGTCTCTGTTTATCAAGTGCCATCCGGGAAGGAGAGTCGGGCAGCCTTGGGCTCTGGGGGCAGACCCAGAAATGGGTTCACCCATCACGGTCTGAACCACTTATCTACGAGGAACGGTTTTGGGAGACACTGTATTTCCTCAAGAGCATTTGCAGGGGGGATCGGTTACGGGGAGGCTTGTGAAACCATCAGCCGTGAAATCCCTCCAGCAGCCTCTAATGAAGATCAAGAAAAAAGCTCCCGAGAAGGAGAGGACTTACCCAAGAGAACGCAGCTGGAAATCGGAGTCTGAACACGGGTCTGTCCACCCCAAAGCACATGTCCTTGACAGCAGACAGAAGCAGAAATGGGATCCATCACAAAAGAGAATCCATCCAGTTATTCAGCAAAAATGGAACGAGGTACTCAGTGCCTGCTACATGTGTCAGGTTCTGATCCAGTGCTTGACGGTACAAAGATTTGTTCACCATTTAATCTAGATTTATTTAACTCCTACGCTGCTCCAGGCACTGGGTATTCCAATGGAGGACACACGGACATGGTCCTCAGCCTCAGGGAGCTCTTCAAGGGGAGACAGGGGCTAACCCAATAATGAAAGCAATGGCACAGTGCTACAAAGGAGAGACCCACGGACCTGATAACAGGGATTTGACCTAATGCAAAGGAATCTAACAAGGCTTCCTGGAAGAAGGGTTGCATGCACTGGAATCTTAAGGATAAGTAGGAGTAAGAAGGTGAGGAAGGAAAGAAAGGGCATCCAGGCATAGAGAAAAGCACATGAAAAGGCCCTGTGGTAGAAAGCACAAAGGACCCAAAAGGCAACCTCTATAGCTGGAATAGAGCGAGAAAGAGAGGGAGCCATGTGAGGTGACACTGAAGATGGAGACAACAGCCTTCCAATCCAGGGAGCTAGGGTCAGAATCAGGGTTTGGTCTTCACCCCAGAGCAGTGGGAAGGGTTCAGAGGGTTCTGAGCAGGAACTGTTGAGGTCAGTTTGCATCCTGCCCTCAAGGTGCACACAAGCCAGTAAAATTGACAGACACATCAACAGGTAGTCACACCCAAACAGAAGCAGCTAGGAGAGGGCAAACCCCTCTGGCTCATTTATACAACATCCAGGCAGCGGAGAAGTCACCTAATGTAGCCTGAAGGGTCTGGGGGCTTCCTAGAGGAGGTGATGTCCTAAATGAAAAGAATTTAAAGCCATCCCAGAAACCTGGGTCTGAAAGGTTCCAACTGGCTCCTCCGACAGGGATACAGGCCCATTTCAGAGATAAAGCACTGAGGCCCAGGGACTTCCAGTGACTTTCTCAAAGCCACACAACTGGGTGGTGGCAGATCAGAGACCAAACCAGGGGGTGGGGGGGGCCGTGACTCCCTGCCCAGTGCTCATTCTTCACCTCTGGCTGGGTTCACTTGCAAACATGTCAAGCTTTACCAAAAGGCTTGAGGGAAGAGAGGCCTGAGGCAGGAAGAATTCCGGGCTCACCCCAGGGTCTCCGGAGTCTCTTTAGCCCAACAGAGGTAGGAGAGGAGGCAGGGAAGGGAGCTGAGTGCCTGCCCTCCTCCCTGAAGAATCTCCTTATTCTGACTGGAAAGCCCCCCATGAAGCCCGGGAGGCGCTCAGGAAACGGGGACCCCTTCAGAGTAATCTTCAAGGTGAACTGAGGCCCAGGGAAAAGGGATTATTGACTCTGCTCTCTGGAGGGTATTCAAAGGAGACAAGTCAGGGAGTAGGATGCTCAGGGGAGGGCATTTAAAGCTCTTTTCTTCTGAGCAGAGGACACTTCTGGGGATCCAGGGGGGGCCCGACTGCTGGAAACAACAAGGGCAGTGAAAATAGCTCAATAAAAAGAAATCGATATAAAGAGCTCTTACAACTCTATAATGGAAAGACAACCCATTTTTTAATGGATGAACATCGTGAATAGACATTTCTGAAAAGAAGGCAGACAAATGGCCAACAAACATATGAAAAGATGCTCAACGTCATTAGTTATTAGGGAAATGCAAATCAAAAGAGCAGTGGGACGCCACTTCCCACGCACTAGGATGGCTATCATTTTGATAAAACAGATAACAGCAAGCATTGACAAGAAGTCGGACACACCGGAACCCTGGTACTTTGTTGGAGGGATGTAAAATGGTGCCACTGTGAAAAACAGTCTGCCAGTTTCTCAATATGCCGGTTACCATATGACCCAGCAATTCCGCTCCCAGATACCCAAGAGAGCTGGAAACACGTCCACACAAAACTGTTGACATGAATATTCATGGAAGCATCATTCACAGTAGGCAAAATGTGGAAACAATCCAAAGGTCCAGCAATGGATGGAAGGATGAGCAAAATGTGGTCTGCCCATATAATAGCATATGACTCATCAGTTTTTATAAAGTATAAAAATATTCTTGCTGTCCTGATTTTGTGATAATCAGGGTAGGCTAAAAATTAGCTATATTAGAAACCATGCATGTGTCCCCAGACCTAGTTTTTCTCCCTAGGTCTGGTTTTTAGAATGCTGATGATAAACTAAGCCTGATTTATTATGTGACCATCCTGTATGGGAAATGACTGTAACTCTTGGTATCTTTGGTCAACCTTAAGAGATATAGCATGGGGGCGGATGTGGCTCAAATGGTTGGGCGTCCGTCTCCCATATGGAGGGACCTGGGTTCGATCCCCGGGACCTCCCGGTAAAAATTTAAAAAAGAGAAATATAGAAGGCGCACGGGCACCAGGCCCCGCAAGCAGGTAAGCCTCCCAGGCCCCATGTATGGGTGTGTTGTCAGGCCCCGTGAGCCACACAGCAAGATAATGATGTAGCAGGAGAGTGACACAAGGGAGAGCCAAGACGAGACATGCCGAAAAACCAGGAACTAAGGTGGCGCAAGCGGTAGGACGCCTCTCTCCCACATAGGTGGTTCCAAGGATCGAATCCCAGTGAAGACAGGAGAAGGATGAGAAGAGAGGACAGGAAATGAACACAGAGAGTTGCCCAACGAAGGGACACAAAAACAGCAAAAATGGTGGGGGGGGCGTAAAAATGGATAAAAGTAAATAAATAAATCCTTTAAAAAAGTGTAGGGGAGTAAGATACGGACTATAGTTAGTAGTAATACTTTACCGAAGCTCTTTATAATTTCTTAACAAATGTTTCACAACAATGCATAGTATTTGTGGGGGGTGATGTGTGGGAGCCCTGTATGATGTTATGCATGTTTGTTTTGTAAGTTCATGATGTTTACTGAACACATTGTTTATGTATGTTCATGTATGAATGATATACTTCAATAAATTGTTTAAAAAATAAAAATAAATTATAAACATAAAAAAAATTTTTTTTATAAAGTACTGATATGTGCTCCAACATGGATGAACCTTAAACAAATTATGCTGAATAAAAGAAGCCAGATACAAGGAGCAGATGTGGCACGAGCAGTTAAGCGACTGCTTCCCATGTGGGAGGTCCTGGGTTCGATCCTTGGTACCTCCTGAAAAAACAAAACAAACAAATGAAAAAACCAACTCGGGAAAGCTGATGTGGCTCAGTGGTTGAGCTCAGATTTCCCACATATGATGTCTGGGGTTCAATCCCCGGCCCCAGCATTAAAAAAAAAAGGAAAAAAAAGCCAGATACAAAAGGTCACAAATGGCATGATTTTGTTTATATGAAGCATCCAGAATAGGAAAATCCACAGAGACAGAAACAGATTAGTGATTGCCTAGAGCTGGAGAGAGGGGGAAATGGGGAGTCACTGCTTAACAGGCTTCCCTTAGGGATGGTGAAAACGTTCTGGAACTAGATAGGGACAATGGATTGTGAATGTCCCTAAATGCCATCGGATTGGATGCTTTGAAATGATTAAAATGGTAAGTTTCATGTTATGTGTGTTTTGCCAACACACACAAAATAATTAAATCAGATCTGGGCATTCCTCTGCCCAAGCCCTTCCCATGGCTGCTTATCACACCCAGGGTAAAATCCAAGAGCCTCGCTCTGACCTCCAAGGCCCACCGTGATTTGCCCCCTCCTCGTTGCCCCTCCATCCTCGCCTTCCCTGCCCCCCTCTTGCTTGACTCTGCTGCTCTTTGAACACAGGATCCTACCACAGGGCCTTTGCCCTCGCTGCCCCCACTACCTGGCAAGCCAGGGCTCCACTCAGCTCACTCCATCTGCTGTATCCAGGCTGTGGCAGACAGACTCTCAGGTGGGCCCCTACTGTCCCCACCTCCTGGTACTCACCCCCTTGTAGAATCCTCCCCTTGCATGTGGCCAGGACCCATAACTTACTTCTAACCAATAGAATATAGTACAGGTGACAGGCTGCCACTTCCCTGGCTAGGATACATAAGACAGTAACGTCCCCTTGCTAGGTGCTGGCTTGGGGACATCCGCAAGGCAAGGAACTGAGTGTAACCCCTGGCCAACTTCAATTAGGAGCTGAGAGTGACTTCCACCTCACAGCCAGGAAGAAACTGAATTCTGCCAACAACCATGCAAGCCCAGAAGCAGATCCTTGCACAGTCGAGCTTTGAGATGGGTCTGCGGTCCCAACCAAAACCTCAAAGGCTGCTTTCAGATGAGACCCTGAAGCAAAATATCCCACAAGGCCGGGCCTGGACCCCTGACCCACAGAACCGATGAGATAATAAATGAGTGCTGAGTCTTCCGGGAAGATGGCGGACTAGTAAGACATGGGAATCTCTTCTCCAGAAAAATAGCTAGAGGACAAGTGGAAACAGCCCCGAAAAAGATCTTCTAGGGTTTAGGTCAGCAGGTGAAGGCTGCACACCACCCAGAAGAGAGAGGGACAGAAGAGGGAAATCGCGACTACAGAACTGTGAGTTGCAAGTAGCAGCTTCTGCTGCTGCCAGCACCCTCCCCCACACTCTTCAGAATTCTCGGGCCCCTGGGCCTGCGACCACAGACAAAGGGGGCTTCAGGGATCTGCCACTCCCGGAAAGGGGAGAGAGAGGGACACAGCCTTAGGCTGACTCAGGTTCTGAACTGAAATTTGGGTTGCGGAGCCCCATGGACACTTCCACACGGCGGTTTGCCCTGGGAGCCCAGAAAGGACTGGAGAAATCCGACCCTCGCAACCTCCCTCTCTTCTAGACTGGACTAATTGTTGAGGACACCACAGGAGAGGGGAGAGAGAGCCTGGGGCTGACCCTGCTTTGACTCCCAGGTTTGGTCTGCCCTGTCCCGAGAGCCCTTCCAGGCTGGGTGGGGCTGCACCACTGTTTGCCTTGGAGCCTGCAAGGGGCTAAAGATATACAAACCTCCCAATCTCATCCTCTACTAACAGGGACTGATTGTTGAGGATTCAGAAGGGAGTGGAAATACTTCCTAGCTGGGAAAAGGGGGGCTCTACGAGAGAAGTCTGGAGAACTGTCTCAGAAAGTTTGACTCACAGGGCTCTTAGCCCCCAGAGAGGAAGCTCTATCACATTGATCTGGTCTGTGTCACATCAAATACGCTCGGACCAGGCATTGAATCGAGAGCTGCCAACAAGCGCCATCTCCTGGCAGACCAAGGAAGTGCACATAAGAAAATTAATAAGTAAGAGAGGCTTTTCCTGGCCTCTACAGCCTCCCTGCCCAAGGCCCTAGGAAACGATTCTCCAGCCAATTACTGGGTCCAGTGCCCAGTTTTGAGCAACCAGCAGAACAATCCTAACAATCAAGGTTGAGCCAAAAATCAAAGAGCGGTGGTAACTCACAGCCTCCTGCCACTAAAACCCCATAAAAAGAGAAAGAGATAGAGCATCTAAGTAAAATACAAACTAACCAGATGCCTAAGCACCAGCAAAAAATTACGGGCCATACTAAGAAAATAGAAGACGTGGCCCAAGAAAAGGAATACAGCAAAGTCCCAGAAGAGATGCAGAATTTGAGAGAACTAATTAGTGAGATGAGCTCAAATTTCCAAAATCAAATTAATGAGATGAAAGAGAATATAGTTAAAGAGATCAATGACATCAAGAAGTCATTGCGCGAACGTAAAGAAGAATTTGAAATCATGAACAGAAAAGTAACGGAGTTCATGGGAATCAAAGACACAATAGGTGAAGTGAAAAATACATTTGAAGCATACAACAGCAGACTCGAAATGATAGAAGAAAGAATAAGTGATACTGAAGACAGAGCAGCTAAAATTGAAGAGAGAAAAGAACAGAGAGAGAAAAGAATGGAAAAAATTGA